>ML677394.1:1615606-1851696 GCA_007922305.1 Dermatemys mawii | reverse complement strand
AGGGGGTGAGGCCCACTTCCAGCAGCTGATCTGGAGGTGTGAACACCCGGAGAAGAGAAACTGCTTTTGTAATTGGCGAGCCACTCACAGTCTATGTTAACTCCAGACCTGGTGGTGTCGAATTTGCAGATGAACTGGAGCTCAGCAGTTTCTCTTTGAAGTCTGGTCTTGAAGGTTTTTTTGCTGCAATATGGCTGTCTTTAAATCTGCTACGGTATGTCCAGGGAGGTTGAAGTGTTCTCCTACAGGCTTTTGTATATTGCCATTCCTAATATCTGATTTGTGTCCATTTATCCTTTTACGTAGGGATTGTCCAGTTCATCTAATGAAGTGGGTCTTAGCCCACGAAAGCTCATGATCCCTAAGATCTGATAGTCTATAAGATGCTACAAGACTCTTTGTTACTATAAGGTGAGTGCACAACTGGTTGACAGACAGAACTCAAAGAGTAGTTAGCAATAGTTTGCTGTCATACTGGGAAGGTGTCTCTAGTGGAGTTCCCCAGGGGTAGGTTCGGGGTCCAGGGTTATTCAATATGTTCATTAATGACTTAGATAATGGAATGGACAGTATGCATATCAAATTTACAGATGACACCACACTAGGAGGGGTCACGAGCACTGTGGAGGCCAGGATTAGAATTCAAAGTGACCTGGACAAACTGGAGAATTGGGCTGAAATCAACAAGGTGAAATTCAATAAAGATAAGTGCAAATCACTACGCTTCAGAAGGAAAAAATCAAATGCACAACTAGAAAATGGGAAATAGCTGGCTAGGTGGCTGAAAAGGATCTGGGGGTTACAGTGGGTCACAAATTGAAAATGAATCAACCCTGGGATGCAGTTTCAAAAACGGCTGTATTAACAGGAATGTCATATATAAGACACGGGAGGTAATTGTCCTCCTCTGTTTGGCACTGGCGGGGTCTCAGCTGGAGTACCGTGTCCAGTTCTGAGTGCCACACTTTAGAAAAGATGTGGACAAACTGAAGAGAGTCCAAAGCGCAGCAACAAAAATGAGAAAAGATTTAGAAAACCTGACCTATGAGGAAAGGTATTAAAAACTGGGCATGTTTGGTCTTGAGAAAAGAAGACTGAAGGGGGACCCGATAAAGACCTTTAAATATGTGAAGAGCTGTTATAAAGAGACAGGAATCAATTGTTCTGAAGGTAGGATTAAAAGAAATGGGCTTAATCCACAACAAGGGAAATTTAGGTAAGAAATTAGGAAAGACTAACTATAAAGAAAGTTGTGGAATCCATATCACTGGAGGCATTTAAGAACTGACTGGCCAAACACCTGCCAGGGATGGTCTAGGCTAGGTCCTGTCTCTGCACAGGAGGCCGGACTTGATGATTTCTTGAGGTCTCTTCTAGCCCTACATTTCTATATTCCTTTAGGATGGAAATTTGCAGAGTTCATACAAATCTGCACTAAAGGCCACTGCTACCTCCCTGTCTTAATCAACAACTATTTCCACATTGTTTTCAGTATGATTTTATTCAGCCTTTGGGTCGGGATTGAGGCTCTTGGTGGTAGACAAAACCATGTTCTGTTAGAATGAGACTTGTTAAAATAATGATGTTATAAAGAATCCAAAATATTTAGTTTGGCGGAGGCTGACATTGCTGGGAGCTGGCAGGTGAACCAGCTTTCTGGTCACTTAGGGTACGTCTACATAGCAATTAAACACCCACAGCAGGCCCAAGTCAGCCACCTTGGTTTCGTGGGCTCAGGCTTGACTCCAAGAGCTGGGGCCCTGTGAGGGGGCAGGTCTCAGAATCCAGGCTCCAGCTGGCGCCTGAACTTCTACACAACAATTTTTAGCTCTGTAGCTCCAGCTCCCAGCAGTGTGACAGTGCATGTGTATCCTTAGGAATCAATCCGCTCTCCTGGAGAAGGCTGAGGAGGGATGTTCAAGCTAATTGGGTGGTCAGGTTGGGAGGCTGTATGAGCCAATTGGTCCATCAGCTGAAGGGTCTAAGGAGGACAAAAAGGAAGTACCACTGGGGAGACCTGAGCTAGCTGATCCCTATTTTTGCTTATCTCTGTTCATCCCTAGCCCTGTGGGAAAGGGCTAAAGGAAGAGAAGCTCTGTATATAAGATTGCTGCATGGGACTGTGTTGGTGCTGGTGATGGGAATGTAGATAAATCACGCAAAGTTGCTACTCATAAGAACAGACCTACTGGGTAAGACCAATGGTCCATCTAACCCCGTATCCTGTTTGCCCACAGTGGCCAGTATCAGATGCTTCAGAGGGAATGAACAGAACAGGGCAATTTTTGAGTGATCCATCCCCTGTCATCCAGGCCCAGCTTCTGGTAATCAGAGGTTTAGGGATACCCAGAGCATGGGGTTGTGTCCCTGATCATCTTGGCTAATGGCCAGTGAAGAACCTATCCTCCATCCAGAGCACTGGGCAGGGAGGGTTAGGTTGGTCGATCACTCTCCTGTGGGAGAGAGGTGTACGGGACTGTGCGTGTGTGTATCACCCCTTCTTATGTGAACCTTATACCCTTAAGAAGGTAAATAAAAGGAATCCAGCTACGCAGTGTTTGTTTTTAACAGGGGCTCAGTCAACTTGATGTTCGTTTGAACGTTTGTACTGCATCATTCTGATTGACTGCCATTGAACTCACTCGAATGTGAGTAATTTTACCAGGTGTCCATATTCAGGATAGGGAATATTGTCACCCTATGTTTAGGTACTTGCTCAAATGGAACTAGTGCATGTATGTCTACCCACACTGGGATTTACACCTCCCAGCGACTGTGTGGACAGTCCCTGGTGGGCCCTGGCTGAAAAAAAATTGATTCTGGGCTTAAGACTGATCTAGCAGGACTTCAAGGACTCTGTGAAATATTCAACTTATTTTTTATGGTGGCAAAATAAGTCAGTTTCTAGCTGATCCTCATGAGTTACCCCTTAATGCCACAGAGACTGAAGGATAGTATGGCTGGGAAGGGTTACAAATTCCACCCGACACAGGGCCAGATTTGATCAAATGGGACATAGGCCATATCGCAGCTCCCCTCACCTTCCATTGGAAGAAGCTTGGGAAAGGGCTCAAGGGAGGAGACACCTGTGTGGGTTTTTCTGTGAAGTTTTCTTTCCAACAGTCTCATCAGAAGGGTGGGATTCGCTCCCCTGCAGAATGGGCTGTGGGATTGGCTTTCCTACCAGGCTTTTCACAATATGAGTCATCCTGGTTCCCCAACCACATATAGAGAGCTGTTAAAAGGTGATGTAGCCTGGGTGGACTGTGTTTACGGAGGAATTTAGCAGGCCTGGATTGCCAAGCCAAACAACTGCCCAGCGCTTACCCAGTGTGGATTTCTGGATCCACAACAAGCCTTCCATGAGGCATCCCTTCCTGGTATACACCTTGAGGAAACAGTCTCAGCTAATCTACATTGTTGGCAAATGTAGATTCTTTAATACCAGGTGTTTTAGTGGCTCCCTGCAACTTTTTGGGTTAGAGTCTCAAAAAAGCTCAGTTCCCATTTAGTCACCAAGATTAATAGCCAGACTTTCAAAAGAACCACTCACATTCTCCGCTGAACACTTTGGAAAATCCAGTACTCTCTGTGGGTGTTGAGCTCAGGAAAATAGGCCCCAAAATCCAAAGTCAACTGCAAAACTCCCATTGACTTGAATGGAGCCAGGATGATACCTTTGGTCCGTAATGCTTGTAAAACACTTGCAGATGAGGTGTAGAAATATTTTATGTGGTATTTATTGTATTCATATTAAGTGCTGACCTCCTTTAGGGCAGTCACCATATGAGAATCCTGCAAACTCAGTTATGCCATGTGTGTATTATATTTTACTATAACGATAGAAATGGCATCTACCACTGCAACAGTGAACAAATAAGAAAGCCAGCTCTTTGTTTTCAAAGCCATATCAAATCATTGCTCTTGGGAAAGATTCCCAAGGGGGTGGGGAGGGGTTCTGGTTTTGTACATTGTCCAGGATTTGAATGTATTGTCTGAAAAGTTGATTACAAGAAGTTTCTCACTTTCATCTCTTTCTAAAGGGAACTAAAATCAATACAGAGGAAAAAATCATTTTGTTCAATGATAATAGCGGGGAAGTTAACTTAAAATCAACGGTCTGTTTAATTTTTATGTTAAGCCAAGGTTCAGGCTCCCCACACCCTGTCCTATCTCTTGGGTATCCTGTTTTATATTAGTTGTGTCTGTCCTGCATCAAAGATATAAATACATGATTTCCTTCCACTGCATCATAGCTTGCTTCACAGAAGCCACTGCAATCAAAGTGGACCAATGCCTATTTTTTTTATTGGTTGTATACAACAGAAAAAGAAACGAAGTCATGCTCACACGAATGCAGTACAAGTAAAACAAAGAAAAACAACTATCTTCCTGGCTATCCTTTCCCGAGGGTTTGAAGTAAGCTGTGGAATGTAATGAATTTCCTTTGCCAGTACTATTGTGATATTATACAAAAAGCTTAAGTTCATTAGTCGGACCCTCAATATCCAAATCAACAAGAGTTAGGCCCTGAGCGCAGCAATGTACAAGCCTAATATTAAGCATGTGAGTTGTCCAGTTGACTACAATGAGGTGACTTGTGGTCTTAAAGTTAGGCCAGGCATCTTGTCTGTCATTATGTAGCCGCACTATAGAGACGCACAAGGTAGACTTCGAAATTAGCAGTGGCTGGGCGGTAATTTTTTTGTGACACATGAACATTTTTTTATAGAAGTATTTCTTTGAAAAAATTCCATTTTTTTTTAAATAAACAAAATCCACAAATCAGAACTTTGGTTTGATTTCTTTTTTCAATAAAAACCCAAACATGTTCAACAAGTAGAATTTTCACCAGGAAATAACCCCAGCCCAGTTTTGTCAAAGCTTGTTTTAATTACAAATTGCTTGACTGAACACTTTTGAACTGCTCTATTACAAATGCGGGTCATATTATTGTAAGGATATTCTACGTTCACATAGCGCCTTTCACTAAGGAACTAATAGCCCTGTACAGACATGACTAGGCAACTAGAGATATTATGCATATGCACAAGGAGGCCAACCTAAGATTGCACAGACAGCTTTAAATCTGGTATTTCCTAACTGCTGAAGGGTTGTCTTTGCAACCTTAGTATTTTTAGCATATTTTTTGTGGGGAACATGTTACAAGTTAGTAGTAGTATTATGGGAGATCCTAGCTGCTAGAGCCTCATCTTTTGGCTATTGGATTAACATATTACAGTTTCTGCTCCAAATTGTTTACAGTTTGTATATATGTGCATGAATATGCTATGCACACTCTATGGGGCTAGGACATTTCAGCTTGAAAAAGAGGAGACTAAGGTGGGATATGATAGAGGTATATAAAATTATGAGTGGTGTGAAGAAAGTGAATAAGGAAAAGTTATTTACTTGTTCCCATAATAGAAGAACTAGGGGCCACCAGATGAAATTAATGGGCAGCAGGTTTAAATCAAATCAAAGGAAGTTCTTCACACAGCGCACAGTCAACCTGTGGAACTCCCTGCCTCAGGAGGTTGTGAACTCTAGGACTATAACATGGTTTAAAAGAGAACTGGATAAATTCATGGAGGTTAAGTCCATTAATGGCTATTAGCCAGACTGGGTAAGGAATGGTGTCCCTAGCCTCTGTTTGTCAGAGGGGGGTGATGGATGGCAGGAGAGAGATCACTTGATCTTTACCTGTTAGGTTCACTCGCTCTGGGGCACCTGGCATTGGCCACTGTCGGTAGACAGGATACTGGGCTGGATGGACCTTTGGTCTGACCCAGTATGGCCATTTTTATGGTCGTATGAGACTTTGGTGCAGCTGTGGCATTTTACATTAGCCGAGGCTCTGCTTCTGGGAACCAAGCTTCCAAAGCAGTGTATGAAGTTCATGGAAAAGTGTGTGTGCCCCCTTGTACATGCCAACCACTCACAAGGGAATATGTAAATACCTGTCAGTTTCGGGGGGGGACCCTCTCAATACATGCTAAGGGTATGCCTTCCCTGCGTAGTTAATTCAGGTGACTGGCAGCCAGGTTAGCCCAGCCTTGGTGTGAAGAGCCACACTTCAAATCCCTGCCAGAGTTACATGTCCTCACTGGTGGAGCACTCACTGAAGTGCCTTGGTAAGACAGTTGGGGCCAGGGTCCTGTCCCAGTACGAGTGGTTTAGCCTGGATCCTAACTGTTCCGTTACCAGCTCGAGTGAAAGCAGAGCCTGGGCTCTGGAAAATACCCCTAGCTGGGTCAGCTAGCCTGCATTGGAAGCACCACCATGCTTGGGTGAGAGGGTTGTGTGTGGGGACAGGAGGGAGGGTGAGAAGCAACACTTGGGGAAGAGCCCACGTTAATGCTGCAGTGAAGACCGAGCCTAATGGAATGGGGAGATCAGTTCAGCTTTGCCTAGGTGAGCAAAAATGGCTATAGTTACTTATCCCTTCAAACCCTAGGATACATGGTGTCCACCTACTTTTATGCCCAGGAGGCAAAGATTGCCCTGGGCTAACCTGTGAGGGGAAACCAATGGACTCTTAGAAAAAGCTTTTGTTTTCCCCTTACGGGTACGGCGAGCCATTGAACTCAGCAGTTCTTGTTCTCTAAATTCTTCAATCCCTCAGCGTGAAGACATTCAATGCCACTGATCGGTTTAACAGCTCTTCTCTTGACAGAACCCTCTGAGCGACTCAGTCTCTTCGGCGGCGATTAGGCCAGTGTGCGACACCCAGGCTGGGTCACACTCTGGCCTCGTACAATGGCATGGCAATTCCCTTTTCCTTGCACAGCCTAGGATGCTATGGGCTAGAGTTGACCAGAGGATAACAATTCCATTTGGGGGCAGCTTTAGAGGTTTATACATCTCCCCCGCACACACACACCTGCATTAGAACAAAACCAAAACCTTTGTGAAAATGCGGTTGTGTCACAATGTCCGATTTTTGGACTGAAACAAGCTTTTCCATTCGAGAAGAGCATGGGTCCTGGGATGGGAGTCCCTGCTCTTGACTGAGGCTGGAGTTTTTCTATGATAGGTCACTAAATGAGATAGAGTAGGGACTAGAACTGAGCCACATCCAAAGGGAGAACTCCCAACCACCAGGCTATAATGTCTCCCCCTGGCCTCTGCCCCTCCCCTGCAATATCCTCCCCTTCCTCGTACAACTTTGCAAATCATTTCATCATGAAGGAACCAGCCTACTTTGCTGAAGTTCACGTAGCCAGACGTGTTCCAACCAACTCCACTGCTGGCCTTCTCCAGTGCCTGGTTCTCGTATCCCCATCAATGTGTCACAATGAATTCCTGAATGCCTTTCTCTGGGCCTGACCCTATGCCCATTACAGTCACTGACTTCCACTGACTTCAACAGGCTTTGGATCAGGGCTGTTAGTTCATGGCAATCAGCTGAATTAGAGGGCTCTGCTGTTGGTTCCATCCGTGAGGATTCTCAGCTGTATTAAGATAGGCCCCTGCCTCAAAGAATGGCTGCTTCCTGGGCAGAAACAGAATCTGTTCCCAGGGGGATAACATCTTGCAGGTCGCTAGGCACCTGGCATTCAGGTCACACCCTGGGAAGAGGTTGAATCACCACTAGCACCTCCCTGTGGCCAAGGGTGGCCTAGCAGCTCTCCCCCATCAGGTATCTCCAACTCACTGTCATTCTAGCACTAAGATAGTCTGCCTCTCCTTTTGATTTGGCCCTCGAGCTAGGCTGCATTACAGTCTCTCCCTTTCCAGGATCATCAGTGGCTGGAAACAAGAGGAATTAACACAAATAATCTGAGTTCATAGGTAATAGAGGGGAATGGTTCCTGCTTGAGATCCATCAGTATCCGGTCCTCCCTTTCCTCAAGAATGAGCCAGGGACGAGAGCCAAGCACTGAAAGCCGGCTTTCCTCCCTAGGCTGCCCATAACTGAACTAGGGATCTCCTTCTTAAGTTCCTTCCCCTGCAATCCTCACGCGTCTCACAGGTGTGATGGGGCAGAGTCACCTGAGCCCACATTAGCTCATGTTGCCTCTTGTGGGGTTTGTATATCCGATCACACGCCCTTATCAGGCATTCCTGTGTAGATGTCAGTGCCTTCTCAGATGCCAGCTTGAACAGCAGAGATCAGAAGTGCTAGATCGTTTAGTCTAAACGTGCCCTCTGTTTATCTGAAATCTGCTGCCAGGCCTGGATTTGGGAGCATGCTGGGCGTAGACCATTATTTCCATCCAGAATTCTTGATAACCAAGTGAAAGACACATCACAGTAGTGGCTTCTAGGAGCCAAGGAGACAAGTGAATCTCTGTGACGGGGTCCACCACTGTGGTAATCCACCAAGGCAGGTTGTAGTTAATTGGCTTGGTTTTAGTCAAAAGGAGGAGAAGGAGGTGTAAAAGAGGCAGGAGTGCTGAAGTGGAAGTTGTAGCATGGAAGAACTTTGACCAGACGCAGAGCTGGGGTAAGAAGATAATTCCTTTGACCTCCACAGAGTCAGAATCACTGACGTCAGGTTTGATTCTGACCTCTCTTTGCCAGTCAGGAGGGGCAGCGTGGTCCAGTGGATTGGGTGCTGTGGGGAGAGTCAGAAGGCCTGAGTTACCTTTGAGCCTGGTTAAACCTGACGAGCTATCACAGAGCGGGATGAGGCATCAGAGGCAATTACCTGCAGGTCTTGTGATGGGCTCCATGCCATTCAACTAGGATTCAGCCAATCCACAGGTAAGGACCCACCCAGGTGATCCCAAGGCAGGTATATAGGCCCCTGAGTGAGCAGACTGGTGAGACTGCTTCTGTGTCAGTACCTGGCTCGGAGTATTCCCTTTGCTAGTTATTTCAACAGACTGCATCCCTAGGTAGCCCCAGCTTCTGCTCCATAGAATCTGAAGGTCAGGAGGGACCACTATGATCATCTAGTCTGATGCAGGCCACAGTCTCCCCCACACATTTCTGCCCCAGATCTCTAAATGGCCCCCTCAAGGATTGAACTCACAAACCTGGGTTTAGCAGGCCAAACCACTGAGCTATCCCTCTCTCAGACAGCCGGTGTCTGTTTCCATACTAGCTAGCCCCTACTCTGGCCTCAGTGGCTGCCCAGTGTCTCTAGTCACTGTTCCTAGACGTGTGACCTTAGATGAGTCACTTCACCTCCACTGGCCTGTGTTCTTCCAACCCGCCTTTTGTCTTGTCCTGGATTGTAAGCTCTTTGGAGCAGGGACTTCTCACTACACATCTATACCTCACACAGACCAATGGGGTTCCAAATGCAGTTGGGATCCATATGTGCTACTATCCTATGAATAAAAGTAATAGGACCATCTGCCCAAGCAACAGGAAAGAGAAGGGGCAGCCTATTAGCCCCAGACTGGAAGGTCCTCATGGAAACGCTTCCTTTTCAGGTAGAACCATATCACTTCCTAATGGGACTATAATGCATAGCTCATGTCTCAAAGGACTCATTTTAAAATCTGTTAATCTCCTGTAATTGCGTGCATGTTATGAACACCTGTCCAACCAACAGAGCCACAAGGATATTATGCGCATGTTTGAGGGAGTAGAACAATAGATGGAATTAGAAAGCCAGGCTTTGATCCATAAATGGTAAGAAGTTCAGACAGCTGTGTGTAAATCTCTCATATGGTATTTCTTTTTTACTTAGGAAACATCAAAACAGTGAAAATTTTATATTTGTATCGTCTTGTTATGGAACTCTCTGCCAATGATCTCCCACCTGCCTGTCCACATAGCTAACTCAGTTTTGAGTTAATGGTAAATGTCACATTGCTACTACCAGAGGTGGGAGAATCAAATTTCATGTAGCTGCTTTATTCTCAATTATTAATTCTTTGGAGCAATGGCTGCTTTGTCCTTCCACCTTTTCCTGCAAACAGCTGGCTTTTCCATTCAGCTTTGCTTTAGAAAAGCCGCTCCTTGCTTTCTCACATAAAGAAAAGACTGTAATTCCTGCTAGAGACTGTGGATAATCTAGAGCCCATGATACAGAAGAATCTTTTCAAAACACCGTGAGCCAGCCAGATCCTCACCTGGTATACCTGGGTACATGCCTATTTATTGTTTCTATCATGGTAGCTGCTAGGGATCCCAACAGAGATCAGGGATCCATTGTGCTAGGAGCTGTACAAAAAGAACAGTGCATACCCTTATGAATAGGGCTCTACCAAATTCACGGTCTATTTTGGTCAATTTCGTGGTCTTGGGATTTTCAAAATCGTAAATTTCATTATTTCAGTTATTTAAATCGAAAATTTCACAGTGTTGTAATTTTGGTCCTGATTGAAAAAGGAGTTGTGGAGGGATTACAAGGTTATGTGTGTGGCGGGGTCGGGTTTGTTGTACTGCTACCTTTACTTATATGCTGCTGCTGGTGGCAGCGCTGCCTTCAGAGCTGGGCAGATGGAGAGCAGCGGCTGCTGGCTAGGATCCCAGCTCTCAGGGTAGAGCCATCACCAGCAGCAGCACAGAAGTAAGAATGGCATGTTATGGTATTGCCATCCTTACTTCTGCGCTGGTGTTGGCAGGGAGTTGCCTTCAGAGCTGGGCACCCAGCGAACATCTGTCATTCTCCGGTCACGCAGCTCTGAAGGCAGCACAGAAGTAAGGGTGGCAATACTGTGACCCTCCCTAAAATAACCTTGTGATTCCCCCTCCTCCATGACCCCCTTTTGGGTCAGAACTCCCAATTTGAGAAATGCTGGTCTCCCCCTTGATATCTGTATAGTATGATATAGGGTAAAAGCACACAAAAGACCAGATTTTGTGGGAGGAGACCAGATTTCATGGTCCATTTTTCATGGCCATGAATTTGGTAGGGACCGACTTATGAATGTACAGTCCAAAAAACATTTACACCAGTTGAAGATCTGATCTATGCAAGTTCTAACGTTTAGGTCTTGTTATGTCAAGTTGAGTTGTGTGTTCTATTTACAAATGTGATGGAAACATTTTCAGTGTGGCTAGAGCCCAGCGGATATTTTTAAAGTTACACTGGTTTTCCAAGCCCAGAAAGTTTTTGGGTTCATTCTGCTCTAGTCTAAAGCCCACTAGCTGAACCAAAACATCATAACATGTGCACCATGGGCCTGCTCTAGTGATAGGTCCAGATTCTGCTGGTGCAGCTGGGCCAAACCTGAGTGGTACTGTGACTCTATCCACCAGCATGCAATACCACTCACTCCAATTTGGCATGGCCATCACCGTCATGATGGATGGAGGGGCGGCCAGATCAAACCTGAATGAGTGATGCTGTGATCTGGCACTTGGCCTTCCAACTTCTACCATAACCATTGAAGAGAAAACTCACCACACTCCTCAGAACATCTGTCATGGCCCCAGGGGGTGCACGTCTCCTTTCCTGTTGGAGAACCTCTGTTCTAAGGGAGGCTGGAGCAGGGCTGGCACGCTGAAGCTGTGCCTAGGGCAGCGGATTGTCTTAAGCGGCCTCATTGCAGGCTGATGAAAGCAATTGCTGAGCTGTATGTGGTCAGACTCAATGTTCACTGAAGTCAATGAGAGAGTCCTTTCATTGACTTCCATAGGCATGGATCAAGCCCTGGAGCTTGTAATGAGGGCAAGAGTGAGCCCTTGGCTGTTTGGTCTCTGTCCATATTAAGCCCTTGTGTTTCTTCCTTTCCTGTAATCCCTTTCCCCCCTGTTCAGGGCCGGCTCTAGCTTTTTTGCCACCCCAAACATGAAGAGCACAACGCCCCCCCACCCCCCAAAAAAGGGCGGCTGGAATGTGCCACCCCAAGAATGGCCCGAATGCCACCCCTTAAAATGTGCTGCCCCAAGCACGTGCTTCCTCCGCTAATGCCTGGAGCCGGCCCTGCCCATGTTCATTAGAGCACCCCTGAAGGGGTGAAGTGACTAAGGCATGCAGAATTGCACCCAAAGTTTGCAAGTGATTTTGGACTGTGCTGGCTAACAATACAAGTGGAATACTTTAGATTGTGTCCTTTTCAGTGCAGGGCCAGTGTGTTCAGCCCCTGATATGGGGAGCAGGGCCTTCCAGGGCTCTGGAACACCCTCCCCCCTGGTCAATCGAAGAATCCAGCTGGGGGACTCTAGTGACAGTCTCAGCTTTGTAATGCAGGGTTTCAGTTAGGCTCAATGATAGCGAGATGTACAGTGAGGTGGAGTGGGGAAGGGAAGGATACCAGAGGAGTCTCCCTTCCCTTTCTCCTTCAGACATCTATTGCACAAGAACTATCCAACTTTTTGCTAGTTCAAAACACAATATTTACAAGGCAACTTGTAAAAACTGAAACTGAAACTACTTGTCTGGAACAGCAGTGTACTTGGGACACTTAAAACTGGAATAGCCAAAGCCCTTGAGATTACACTCTAGGGGAAATCTTGCTTTAGTCGGGGCATGGAAAAATAACCAGACAGGTCCAATCTCTAATTTCCATGGGCCTCGGTAAACAGGACTGTGAAAGGAAGTACAATTTTTTTAAAAAATAGCTTCTGGTTTTTTTGCTTCATAGTTTCCATAAGTACTAGAATAAGGTGGATCTGAAAAGGAAGTGAAATGGGCATAAGATAAGAAAAACGTGGGGAAATAAATTTACCTTAGCCGAGCACACCACATGGAATAAATATTTCAGAGCGAAGTCAGGCACAGCCCATAATATTCTATTAAGAGTCCCTGTTATAACTGTTTAGCCTTCACCTCCTATCTCTTGACCACTTCCTGTGTTAGGACATAACACACCCTTCCCACCATAATCAGGACATGACCCTGGCAGCCAGGACTTCATAGACTGACCTTCCGTGAAATATTGACTCTGCCAAAGGGGACGAATTCAAAGTTCCAGAGGAAACACCTTACAGCAGCTGACTCGGGGTCAACTTTCCACCGAGAAGCAGGATTTAAAAACCATGAAATTGTCATATCCCTTGGGGATCCCCAACTCTTAGAACAGGGTTAAAACAACAGACAGCCTGGTTCTCCATTGCCCTGAACTTTGTGTGCTCAATTCCACCACTGCAAAATAGATGCAAAACTCTATGAATATTAGAGTGGCAGACTCTTATATCTACTTTGCACAGCTGTCAATGATTGCCGAAAGTGCAGGGCAATGCCGAATCAAGCCCATGATAGTTAGAACAGCAAGCGGCTGATGCAACTCAGAGATTTGATAACCTTGCTGAACTTTTATAATGGTAAATATAGGTAAACAAACACGCAGGAAGCCGACACAGAGTTTTATTATTCGTTAATACAATTTAAATGGTCTCTCATAGGTACAGTTTTTTTCCCCCCCCTTCAGACTTCATCCACACATAGAATAAGGTGCAAGGTCTCTGAAGGTCCCACACTTCTGGTGAGATAAGAAAATGACCGACGTGTCTGCCGGCCTCAGCTACAGTAAGGAACTGCTGAGCCCATGAGTACATGGTAGGAGTGTTTGGTTCTATTTCTGCCTTACCTTGACCACGAGCAAGTCATTTCCTTTAGTTTGTCAACAGGGATAGGGGGTGGAGCAGGGTCAAACTTTTTTGTCAAAATGAACTTTCCATTGGATTTTTTTTTTAGTCAACATTTTCTGTTTTTTTTTTAATTGAAAAAATAAACCATTCTGTTTTGTATTGGGGTCCTTCTTCGATCTCTCTTATCATGGAAAAAGTGAGGAAATCCTCAAAATAGATTGGTTATGATCTGCTCCCATGACAGTGGATGGCACTCCTGAGAGGAGTAGAGCGTGAATCTCTTTGTTTAAAATGAGTTCGTAAAAGGCCCAAAGCTGGAAAAGCGGCATTACTTCCATGACACTGTCATGAGAAGTTAGTTGGAAATGTAGGTGAAAGCAAAAACAGTTCCTTTTCATTGACACTCAGTGGAAAATTTTGACTTTTCATTGAAAAATTGAAAAAAGTGTTAGTTCTTTTTGACAAAAAAATGAATTTTTTTCAAGGAAAGCAGATACTTTCTGCAACATTCATTTAGTTGGCAATCCAGTTTTCCCTCAAAAATAAGTTTCAGTGGAAAGCTTTTGACAAGTCATATTGGTGATATT
The DNA here is from genome assembly GCA_007922305.1 of Dermatemys mawii. Taxonomy (NCBI): domain Eukaryota; kingdom Metazoa; phylum Chordata; order Testudines; family Dermatemydidae; genus Dermatemys; species Dermatemys mawii. The sequence continues at coordinate 1,837,672 of ML677394.1, read as the reverse complement.
TGGAGCTGGGGATGCACCAGAATTTCATGGGGAACGAACACAAAAACTCCCTCAAGTTATCTGTTCTCCCTCCATCCTCTTTCTGTGAGACTGAGTTTCCCTTCACTGCCTCCTTCATTCTTTGAATCTGTGTACTGTTAATAAACTTTCGCATGGAACAGTGAGAAATTAATAAGGGCTCGATCCACAACCCACTGAAGTCAGTGGAAGTCTTCCTATTGGTATGAATGAACTTTGGAACAGACCTTAAGCACCAGGACTCGGCTCCTACTGAACAAAGATACCAGACAGGGCTGAGTTTCTTCTCTGAACACTGCTCCTAACTCTTGCTAAAACCCTCCAAGAGTTTAATGAAATGTCTCTCTTGATTTGTTTAACATAGACTTTGCCATATTCTCATGCTAGTCTCCCACACTAGCAGTGAGTGTAGACTCCTTAACTGACAAGACTATTGACTTGTACGGAAACTCCTTAACTGCAACACGATCTTCTTTTACTCTTGGTTAATTTCTCCCGGGAGGAATAGGCCAGCCAGCTGCTCCTATTCAGAATGCTGGATAAGATCTTGACTCTGTGTAAAGTGAAATTCTGTGGAACAGATTCTTCAGATCATTGGATCCCATCCTGCCTTGTGCTGAATGCCCTCGATGCCCACTGAAATCTGGCATTTCGAAAACATTATCATAATTGACTTGAGAAGACGAAGTCCAGCTCAGCTTCCTGCTCACGTCGGGAACATGGTACAGAGACTCGCACTCGGAAAGTATCTTTGGATGCTTAAACTATTTCACCTCAAAAATTTGTGAGTCTTAACTCATTGACCTGTCACCTGATGTGGCCTTATGTTTTAACGCCCCAGTGAGTGGATCTGGTCAAATCAGTGTTGAGTCTGAAGACATTGAGGAGAAGTGGTGGTGGGCCTCAGATCAGACCAGAGTTCATTTCTCTTGTAACCTATGCAGAGTCTGGAGTCAAGACTTGCAGAGGTGAGAGAAGGCCTGCTAAATGAATCCACTGTGACAATTAGCCAGTGCAGATTATATTATATTATATTATATTATATTACATTATTTAAATACCAAGACAACTGACCTCTTAGCAATACCAGGGACAGAGAGGTAAATATGCCAGATTTGGGTGCCTAAAATTAAATTCCTAATTCCATATTTAGACAAAGGCCTGGCTTTTCCACAAATCCTGAGCACCTACAATTCCCACTGAAATCTGTCTATCCATTCCCGCTTTACACTGGTGTAAATGGGAACAGAATCTGGTCAAGTGTGTGCTAAATATCTGCAAGTATGTTATTTGATTGAATTGATATAAAAGATTAGGGAGGAGGGATATCTCAGTGATTTGAGCATTGGCTTGCTCGCTCTAAGGTTGTAAACTCAATCCTTGAGGCGGCCATTTAGGGATATGGGGCAAAAATGGGATGGGTCCTGCTTTGAGCAGGGGGTTGGACTAGATGATCTCCTGAGGTCCCTTCCAACTCTGAGATTCTATGATTCTCAAGTTTCACCTTACAAGGACCAGGTATTTTCCTGTTCTTCATTTATATATGACTGAGCTATTGAATGGATGAAGCTGAACAAAAGAAAATAAACACTAGCAAACTACAGTCCCCATAAGGTTTACAAGATTGCACAATGGTTTCCCATTTAGGCCGTTTGAAGTCCCCTCTGTTAAAGTCATTTTAAGTTACAGTGCACAAAGCAATAGTGCCTCTGTAGTAGAGAACAGTTCTTCATTGGCAAGGGTTGGACAGATAATAATAGGTCTTTTTAATCTGTAATATGATATAGCAGGTCTCTTAAATAACTTGCAGCACAATAACCACTCCAAAATAGGTCTGACTCCTGTAAACACATAGGCAGCTATTCCTATGTTTGTAGAACTGGGGCCATATTAAACATGTTTCACGTTAAGGGTGGGGATTCTCAAAGGAAGCCAAGGAACCCAAATCCTCTTCAGCTAACTCTTACAATTTTGCATTAATTGTATAAACTTTGGATGGTATCTCGAGAGTCCACTAGTCTGTGCTAACTATTATTCCAGCTCCAGCTGTTTGCTGAGTTAATTATTGTTTCCCTGGGAGAATACAATATGAGTATGGCACCTTGCTGCAGCCAAAACAATTACTCACAAGAGTGTAACCCTTTGAGAAGATATTACTGTCTTGATCAGGGTGAAGCAAAGGACAAGCAGGATGATAGCAGGTATCTGGAAGCTAAGGCCTTGTCTACACTAGAAAGAATTTGCTGATATAGCTAAACCAATGTAGCTATGCTGGCAAACCTGCCTAGACGATGTAGCTTGTACCAGCAAGAGTTCCTCGAGAAAAATAAGCTAAATTGCCAGTATAACTTTGCCTATGCTAGAACTTTTGCCAGCCCAGCTATATCAGTTAGGGAGGGGATTTTTTTTTTCACATTTCTGACTGACACAGTTTTCTGGCAAAATTTTTTGGAAATGTAGAGCAGCCCTTAGTTTATGAAGGAAGAAAAAGAGACAGCTCTAAAGCAACAGTAGCTGAAGTTATGGTTTATGTAACTCAGAAGGGGAGTATGAACATAGATTTGATTGCTGTTCTGTGGGTGGCAGTGTTGCCTAGTGACTAAAGAACTGGTATATGAGACCGGGATTCTAGTCCCAGCTCTGTCATTGGTCTGCTGGGTGACCTTTGGCAAGTCACATCAGCGACTTGTGCCTCAGTTTCTCCATCTGTAAAATGACACTGACCTCCTCTGTAAAATGCTTTGAGAGCTATAGATCTTCTGGCATGCGGCTTCTGATGGCGCAAGCAATGTATTAGGTGGTGTGTAAGTGATGTAGCCACTCTATCATGGCAGCATCATCTGGAGACGTTAAGTTCGTCCATCCACTATCAAGACGATACAGAGGGCAGTCCATAACCAGATGGCAGGCTGGTTGTTTGTGAGCTCCACGGGGGCAGGATGGGATGCTCAAGAAGCCAAAGCAGTAAAGATGTAAGTTAAATCATCCATATGTATCCTGTTGTAATGAGGAAGAATTTTTTGGTTTATTTGTTTGTTCCGAGGGGCATGAGAGCTGATTTAGAGAGGCCAGGGGTGCAGATCTGAATTGTCTAACCAGCAAGAAATACGCCATTGGTCAATAATATAGTCCCGCACTGCTTGGTGCTGCAGGGCCTTAGCAAGGCCCCATCTGAGAGGCTCCTCTATGTCAGAGAAGGAGCATCTGGAGTTGAGCCAGCATTTTTCAAGTGGCTTTGAGATGAAACTGTGAAGTAAGGCAGCACGATAGCTGGCTGCACGTAGTAATGAGACCAGGGCCCCGCCTTCATGCCTAATCACCAGGGAAGCAATGCCGGCCAGGACAGGAAGGTTACGGCCTGGAGTTGTCTGGGCTGCACCGGTGACGATAGGAAGAGGAGAGTGGATCACCGATCCACTACCCACACCTGGAGCCCCAGGCTCCCACACAGGAGTCAGCAGGTGCAATAATGTTTAAATGCTTGAAGCAATATCATATGGCATTAAAATAATATTCAGGTTGAGTCATGTTTCCACCACAAATCAGCATGATCCCTAAGAATTTATATAACAAATTCAGAGGTTGGAAGTGATAATAGCTTGAAATATTTTCCTCCACAATTTCTAGATCAGTGGTTAAAGAAAAAGATTGACAGCGAGGATCTCTACATTTGAATTTCAGTTCTGCTATTGACATGAATTATTTAGGGTGACATTTTCAGAGTTCTAAGAAAGGGAGTCTGTTGTCTATCATTCTTTGAAAACCCAAACATCGGTTTGAGTTTTTCCACCTATAAAATGGAGATAATAATTCCTTACAGTGCTGGTCAGAAAACTAGATGTTTTTCCTCTGCAAAATTTCAAACAAAATGACTTTGTATGGATATCGTGAAAAAAAAATTGCAATTTTTATATTAACACATTATGATATGAAGATATTTTGATTTTGTCTATAATTAGGATTTCCATCTTGTTTTGGGTTTCAAAAATCAAAATGAAACAAAAATGCCAATTCAAAATGAAACAATGTTGTCTTGTTGCATTTAAAATTGTTTTAATGGAAAATTTCATTAAAATTGAATTGCCTTTTGCAAAGCAGACAGATTTTGATGAAAGTGAGTTTTATCCTGTAAAAAAAATTGTTGAAAAATGTTGACCACTAATTCTTGTCTACTTCAGTGTTACTGTGCAAAATTAATGTTCCTAAAAGGCTATGAAACCTTTAAATAAAAGTGAATTCAAAAGTACAATTTTAGTTTAATTGTGATGAGATGGACCAGGCCCAGAGGCCCCCTGATAGAGCCTTCAGAGTCCTACCACATCTCATCCCAGATAGAAACAGTAGAGAGGTCCTCCAATTAGTCTAGAGTGACTGCTGGGGAGCAGCCAATCAAAGCCCAGCAGGGCCATATAAAAGTTGTTGTAGAGCTAGAGTCAACCAGATGTTGCCTGGAGCTGGAAGAGTGAAGATGATGCTCCTGGCTGCCTGCCTGCCTGAGGGAGCTCCAGGACTGTGGACAGAGCAGATGCTGGGACCTGGAGAGAAAGAAGAAGCTCCTGGCTGGTTGCTCAGACTGAGTGTAAGACTTACGGAAAAAGTGAAGCATCCGTGAAGGTGCTGGGGCTGTGAGGAAGTGTCCTGGGGAACTGTAGCAATATAGTGAAGAATTAAAGGGATATAGTGGCACATGGCTGCTGTTCATAGGGTCACTGGCTAGTAGCAGGCAAGCTGAGGCCCTGCCCCCCATTAGCCACTGGGGTAGTGTCCTGAATACTGATGTGGGATGCACCCCTGGAAGGGGAATTGAACTGTTCAGTGTCCCAGTTGAACGGCCCAGAGAGGGTAAAGAGTCTCCAGAGAGAAAACCTTGGGTGCACAGCTCCATACCAGGGCCTCACTCTTTAAAGACTGAGCCTGGGGAGGGCCACAGAGATATTAATGGGAGTATTGGGCTAGGCCCCTGTTGGACTGTACACCCCGGAAGGGGGCTGTTTGTTTCACATACAGTTTGTGTGTGACTCGGCCGGAGAGCTGAGTCACTGAAACCTGCCTGAAAAATCACCAACGGGGGTCCCTGCACGCTAAGAGAGTGCAGGCACCCCGGCCAGGAGGCACTCGAGAGAGGTGGGTGCCACCATGTTATATTAACGAATTAAAAATGACCCCCTGGACTTTCTCTGAATTTGACTCACTAGCAAAAGTCTCCTTCATTCAGAGAGTCTCTATCCGCCTCAGATCTTGCTCCATGTCTACCACGGCTTTTTCTAAGACAGCAGTAAAACAACCACAGTCAGCGATGACCCTGACCCTCATATGGGGCAGGCTCTCAGTCTTCTTTATCCTGCTACCCTAATGCCCAGGTAACTTCTAATCACTTCCATGGCTGCAGGATCTGGCCAGACTGGAGTTTGGAAAGTGTGTCTTGGTTGTGCCCTGCTTTCATCCGTGGCAGGATATTTGGAAGGTCTGTGCCCAGGAAGCAGTACTGGTCTTGTGTCAGCTAGCTATGACCGTAGGGGCCAAATGTTCCAAAATGATTTCTGAATATGATCTCTAAACTGACTTGGGGCAGGGGACCCAATCTGTGCACACAAATGAGAGATACTTCACAACCGGATTTACTTCTGTAAATTGGCTTTTTTTAAAAAAATGTGCATATTATATTATAAAACTGAGGACATAAAAGCAGGTTTGAGTCACTGGAGCAATGTCCGTTTTCAACAGCTGAAAAGGTGACCCTATGTGAACAGACAATTATGGCTGAGAATTAAACCTAAAAAAATTCACAGCCACCATCCATATACCATTGTGCACATAGATGATATTTGAAGTCAGTAATGATATAGGTACAAGCCTCTGTGGCTTCTTGATCAGGAGTCTCATGGGTCCTTTATGGAGCTGATGTCAGACACACACATTTGGGTTGTGGAGAGCCTTTATATGTTTGGTCAGCTGTGCATTTAAAATGACTTAAGTGTCTTATTTAGTCCATGTAACTATTCCTGTAACAACCTATTCCTTTCACAGCTATTTATTTACAGTAACTAAGCTACTCTCATAAACATACATGCTCATAAACATGTAAGGAAGGTAATTATAAGGGAACTTAGTACAGTGTGGAGTCCAAAAATGCACTAACCATAGCTCAGGGACCTATAAAGAGACTGGCACATCTCATACAGTAGTGCTATAGTTAAGGCTTTGACAACATTGCTATTATAACTCCCTATTTGTAGATTCCCCGCCCCCCATAAAAGTTCCATCCAAGATGGCACAGGCAGGGGGAGTCTGGGAGCAAGTTGAAGCTTTTTATGTTAAGTGCACAAACAAAGGCATGTTTCCTAGAATTAATATGTTTTTGTGTGTGCCTTAGCACCGCATTGTTTTATGAAGGAGATTTTACAACCCATTAGTCTCTGATTTGAACTAGGTCTCTGGTATTTATAAAATAATGAGCTGCTACTTTTAAAGGCAGCTGAGGAACGTAGGCCCTATCTGCCATTGATGTTCAGATTGGGCTCTCTTAGATATACAGTAGAACCTCTGAGTTACAAACACGTCAGGAAAGGAGGTTGTTCATAACTCCGAACAAAACACTTGCTGTTCTTTCCAAAGTGTACAGCTGAATATTGACTTGATACAGCTTTGAAACTTTATTATGCAGAAGAAAAATGCTGCTTTCCCTTTTTTAGTAGTTTATGTTTAACATGGTATTCTTCTGTAGTTGCTTTATTTTGGTCTCTGCTACTGCCTGATTGCAGACCTCCGGTTCTGAATAAGGTGTGTGTGGTCAGCTCATAAGTCTGAGGTTCTACTGTCCTTGCTACGATAGTGAGGTTTAGAAAGCAGTTGATATATACATGCAGTGATCCATGTAGGTTTTTACTATAAGCCAGATCTTGGGCCTCATTCTGGCCTTTTGCATTAATCTGGTGGTGGAAAGATGGTGGAATGGGCCACCTAGGATATCCTGAGCTGGGGGAATCCCTTGGCTGGTGGACAACTGGCATAGTTGTCTTACACCATCTCCTGTTGGTCCTCAGCATGTTGAGGGCACAGTTGGGATGAAGGGGATGTAACCAAATATCACTGCATTCAAGTAATCTCCAGATCATGCACTGGCCCCTTAGGGCCACAGCCAACCAGTGTAGTTTAGAGCAGCCTAAGGGCTCCTATAAACCTACTCTGAGATCTAGGCCAATGTAGAACTGGCTCTAATACTAGAAAGCAACACATGGCTCCCCCCGTCAGCAACGTTCAGTATTTACTTGGCACAGGTCAGGATTAAACCCTTATGTTTTGTGTATCACACAAATCCATTATTGTATGATCTGCAGTTATGTACCTAACCCACATCTGAATTCCCACCAGGCACAGGGAAGGAGCCATTGGAACTTTTTTTAGAGCTGCCCAAAATGGTTGTGATGACATCCAACACCAAGCCTGCCACTGAAGCAGGTAGTCAAAAGGATTTATTTTTTTTTCACAAAATTTTCGACTTCAGGCCAAGTTTTCTGGGCCGATTTTTGTGGTTTGGGGTGGAAAGAGGAAGGCAAGCGATGCAACCTGGAGCTGTGCAAAATATTGACAGCAGACCTTTAAATCATTTGACAAGGGCCTCGCAACCGGCTGTAGTTAAACAGTCGATGCATTCACTCAGAAGCGGCTTCAAAGCCTACTAAAGTCATTGGAAAAACTTCCAGTGACTCATCTTGCATTTAACTGTTAAACTCTTTGGGGCAAATTCTGTCTCTTCATTATATGTACATCCTAGCTGCTAGAGTGTTGGACTAAGTTTCAACAGACCTGAGTTCTGTTACTGGCTTTGGTCACCTTGGGCAAGTCATTTCCCCTCCCCATGCCTCAGTTTCCCCATCTGTAGAATGGCTGTAATTGTATTGGTCTCCTTTGTAAAGTCCTTCGCGATCTTTAGATGCAAAGTGCTGTGTAAGAGCAGTGTATTGTCACAGCTGTAGCAGGGAATCGCCCACAGTGAGCCTCCGGCTGGGAGTAGTTTCTCCATGAAAACGTCATGTTTTACCCCATTTGCAAACACTCCTGTTTTGCAGGAAAAGAGTTAGGCTTAATACTTGCAGTGAAGGATTCACTTGTTGATGTGGCACTGTTTACAGTCTTCAGGGAATCCTGAAATATAGAACAGCTGGGTACAATAGGAAATAATAAAATGCAGTAAGATTTTCTTTGCTTGGCATCCCTTTATATCCTGTCCAAGGATTTTAAAATCTGGATTTCTGAATTTCGGACCACAAACTCAATTTACTCGGTCATACCAATAGCAATGACATTTAGTATAACAGGGACACTGAAGTTAATGAAATTCCTGCCTGAACAAGACTTTTACTATGCTCCCTTGTAAAATGCCTAATGCACTATAGAAAAGACACCATTCATGCTGTTAAAACATGTCTTGCATTAAGCATCAGGAGCAGGAAGAGTGTTTTGTTAAACCATAACTAACCAAAACGTAGAAAATGTCTTATTTAAACATTTCTTTATTGAGTTATTGGAGGACATTGATTATAAAACGTCAAGGTGATTCAAACTTGATCAGATGCATTACAAAATAATAATAGAAAAGGGTTCAGGATCATAACCTCATGCCTAAATGCCACTGAAATTTGTAGTGTTCAAAATGTACACTTTACAATTTGGACTAATCTCGACAAAATGTGTGTGTTTTATTTTAGCGTCTTTTAGGATACAGTTAAAGGTGATTGAAGAATCCAGTTATTTTTCAAGGGACACTTCAAATGATCAAAACCAAACCCCTGAATGTTCAGTCTGGTAAAACAGTTTTCAGTAAAAATAAATTTTGGTTTTGAAAACCAAAAACTGAACATGTTTGCCAAAAAATTAGAGACAAAGTGGGTGAGGTAATATCTTTTATAGGACCAGCTTCTGTTGGTGAGAGAAAAGCTTACAAGTCACACACAGCTCTTCAGGTCTGGGAAAGGTACTCCCAGCATCACAGCGAAACGCAAAGTCCTGGTGGATCAGATTGTTTAGCACAAATAGTTAGCACATATTATAAGGGCTCTTTCAAGGAAGATAGTGTGGCTCATGAGAACTTTTGCAGTCATATAAGCTTGTCTTATTGTATTAAGTGCTTTTGAAAATTCTATATCTTTAAGGGTCTGACTAGTGAATTTGTACCAGCTGTATTCATTGTCATTTCTCCACTCGAGAGAAGTGAAGTTCCCAAACAGCCTTACAATAGTAGTAGTGGGGGCAAACATCATAACGGTTTTAAAATGGACCCTGATACATTTATTAATTCAATTCTATGATGGTGTTGCCTGGGGTAGCAGAAAACTGGACTAGATGACCCAGAAATTTCCTTCCAGCCCTGTGTTCCTTAATACTTGTTTAACGGAAGATATTTCCAGTTTTCTACTGGGTCAGGCAAAATTGAGGCTCTGAGAAAGCAGGAAGTACACAATTTTAGGTTCAAGTGCTACTGATCTCCTTCACTTCTTTCACTTTTTGCTGCTTTTAAGAATTTATTTGGAATTTATTTTAAGATTGTTTACGAACTTAATAAATTTCCTCTGCAGTGACTGTTAATCATTCTCTTATGCTGTGTGGATGGATAAAGAGTTGTGGGGGACGGGGGTATTTTTGCCAATTTTACTATTTTATTTTGGGGCTATGATGATGAAATTATTAGTCAACTGGCTTATTTCTCTACTGGCATCAGTGCCCAAGTTTATCCCAGCCCCAAGGAGTTTACAATCTAAGTCCAAGACAAGAGAGACAGAGGGATACAGACAGACACATGGGAGAGTCCAAGGAAACAATGAGACAATATTAGCCAGCATGCTAGGCAGTGGTCTTAGCACACCAGTGGGCCTGACTGTTGTCAAGTTTTTTTGTAGGCATCGTAGAAAAGGAGAGTTTTAAGGAGGCTAATGAGGATGGTTTTATGGGCAGCTCCTCCAAGCATAAGGGGCAGCATGAGAGAAATGGGCAAAGGAGGCTGGCATTATGGGGCCAATCGGAGGTGGGAGGTGATATCTCTATTGCAAATGAGATAGGCAGGGTGAGGATAGGCCAGGAAGGTCCCGGAAAGTGAAGACAAGCAGCTTATGTTGGTGTGACAAGGAGGGGAGCCAGTGGAGCTGTGCGAGGGGAAGGGTGACATGGGCAGTGTGAGCAGGAGGTGTAAATCGCAGCTTGAGGCGGTATACCCATGCTCATTAACACTTTCATCCCTGACGAGAGGTAATGTAAAACTCTCACCGGTGTGGGGGCCCAGCTCCGGGCCTCGGGCGGAAGGGACGTGGTCTCCAGTGGAAGGGGCAGGGCTGGGAGTCAGCCTCCCCCAGTTAGTCTTTCCATGACACCCAGGGCTCCAGCAGCTATTTAAAGGGCCACGGGCTCTGCCCACTTCAGCGGAGGCAACCGGGAGCTCTCGGCCCTTTTAAATTGCTGGGTCCCGGGGCAGCTGCCCCTTTGGCCCCTCTCCCCCTTGGCGGCCCTGTGGGGGAGGGTGAGCAACAGGGACAGCGACGTTAAAGCGCTGTCTGTACGGGCCTGAACTGTGGCCACTTCTTACTGGTGTGCCGTACCGACCCATATCGGCCCACTTTCACCTCTGGCTCAAAGGGGAGACCTACCCAAAGCCAGCGGGCTAGAAGAATGACCTTTGCAGCAGTAGAAAGATACAAGAGAGCTATCTCAGTAGCCACAGAGGCTGGAATTTTCAGAGAAGTCTAAAAATTAGCTGGATGCTTGGAAAACCCAGCAGTGACTTCCACCAATGAAGAGCAGTATAAACCTGGCATCTTTCCTATGCTTCTAACTGGCGATCAGGCTCACGGTTAAATAGGTTTGTATGGCACATCGGGACCCCACAGTGGAATTGTTCACACTGCTGCACTCTAATGATAGGCTACTAACAATTAGGTTCAGTCAATGTTTTCCATGAAAAACTCTGTCATCAATGGGATTTAATCAAAATGAAAATTTTCATGAAAACAGCTCTCACCTGATGGTGGCTGGTGACACCAAACAGTGATGCTGATACCTGCTGTGATATGGGGGCTCGGGCCATCAGAGGCAATGCTTGGCCATCAGATGGCCCATCTTCCCCTAGCCTGCACCCTGCCAGCAAACAGACTGGCCATGGCTAGCTGCAGATCTCCCACAATGCCCAATTATACTCCCTTTGTCTCCCACCTTTGTGGCTGACTTCCTCTCATTCAACCCTTAGCCCTCCAGTAAGAACTAATCCCTTTCTCTGTCCAGCTAGGGTTTCTTCCATGGAGACATCCAACCCAGCTCACAGGCAGGGAGACGCACAAAGAGGTTAAGTGATTTGCCCAAGGTCAGATTAGACCCAGACTCCTTGACACCTACTTCTATACCTGAGCCAATAGACCACAGTGTCCTCCCACTGAGCCATACTTGTCATGAGCTCGACCACAGTGTCTCACAAGCTCCCAGAGAGCCCCAGGCTTCTCTCTTCTCCGATAGGTTTCCCAGTGCTTGCGCGTATGGCATGTTCTGTTAGCGGAAGAGAACCCTTAAAAATAGGAGTTGCTGGGGCCCCCAGACAGGTGGGAACGTGTCAACAAGCCATTGATAAATACACTTCCTTAGCACTTCTCCAGGTGGGATTCTGGTATTTGCACGGAGGAATCGGCTTTGGAGACTGCCATGGGACCTAATGTGGAGCGCAGTAGTGTGGCGCAAATGCGGGGGGAAATGTTGTCTGTCTAAGGTTGTGGGATTGTCATCTCCTTGGAAATACGACTGCACGCACAGGAAAGCTAGCCACAGGTGTCTCTCCAACACGTCCTATTTCTGGCTGCTGGCTGCTTAACCCTCTGGGGAGACTTTTACAGACTTCGCTGTCACCTCCTAACTACCTGAGTGTGAGACTAAACAGCACTCTTTATTAAGCAAACTGCTGTCCCTGTGCATCAGAGGAAGGTCTCATGGACGACACGCGCGTTTGCAGAACAAAAGGGCAGGCAGAAATATCTTCGGCTATCTCAGAAATAGCCCTATCGCCGGCTATCCTTAGCACTTCCAAACTGCAATGCAAGACTTAATGAAGGGGCTGTGAAGAAAAGAAACAGGAAGGTTTTTTTCTATTGTACAGGCTGCATTCCTTAGATAGGACAGACTCATGAAAGGACTTGTATTCTGGAGCTGGAGTTGATGTGCTCAGGCCAGATTATCAAACCCTTGTGTAAGGATGCCACAACCTGCCCCTTTGCAAGGAGATGTGGTCCCACAGTCCAGGTGCTCTGAGCAGCCATGACAGTCAGGACTCCTGGGTTCCATTTTTAGCTCTGCCTCTGTTTTCCTGCACGACCTTGACCAAGGTATTTCAGCCCAAACTTGCAATCTCAGATGCCTAAAGCTAGATGCTCAAGATATAATTTCTTGCCTTAGATCTTTGTGCCTCGGAAGGCATTCAGCTGGTATAGGAATAGTTCCTGGGTGGGAGCGTTAATGAATATTTGTAAACCCTTTGAGAGCTTGATAAAAAAAAAAAAGTCTGGAAATGTGCAAAATATTGTGTTATTGTTAGCAGATGTACTGTGCTGTTTTACGTTGGTCGGGAATTCTCAAGAGGAGAAAACAAGGTTGCGGGGAGGGGGTAGGGGAAGGAAGGTGTTTAAATAAAAGAGTGCTTTTTATTCTGTTTCTCTCCCTTGGTCTGAATTATTCATGACATTCCTACTGCATCACATCAAGTCCAAATCGTTACAGGAATGCCTGTGCTTGCACTGACCAGAGGATGTTTGGATTCTGATGTCAGCCCCGTTCTGCTGACAGGAATCAGTGGTGTCCCCAGTGTAAACAAAGAATTCTTCTTTGCAGCCAAACTAACATGTATTTTGTTAGCTGGAACTGGAGCAGTGAAACAGTGTGGGTAAGAGAACTGTTTATAAGTGAAGATGATCAGGACTGACACGGATGGCCTTAAATCAGCTGCCTCAGGAATCTGCCAAGAACTCTGCTGAAAATATACGTTCCTCTTCTTTGCAATGGAGCCCTGTATTTACTCAAAATGTGGTTAACAGGACAGCAGAGAGAAACTTTCTTGTCAGATATAAACCTGGCATCTTTCTAGTCGGGCAAGGTTGGGTCTGAAAATAAATTACAATGGGGAATACTTAAAATGGCTGCCATCACTAGTTGCTTTCAAAGGTAAATAGAGTCTCAAATTTTCTTCGCTCTTACAGTGACTTCCTTCTGCCACATTGATCCCCATGCTGATGTATCCAACTTTCTTTCTATTTTCTGTTACCTATTGCCCATAGCATCTGGATTTGGAATTTGATTCCCAGTCATTATAGGCTCCCAAAATCCATCCATGGCCAAACATTTGGTATCCCACAGATATGGAGAAAAAATTATTCATCTCATCATGCTGTGACAGTAACAACGAGCCATTAGACTGCAGCTTTATTCTGCATGTAGTCATGAATTTTAGTTAGGCCAATCTGTGGTGGTTTTCACACCCCATCTTCCCTCCCTCCCACCACCGTAAACATGCAATTTTTGGCAACAGAAGCAGTGTACCCTTTGTTCCATTTTATGGGCTTGTGATGAACACATAACCCTGAAATGGGATCTAGATAGAATAACGGAGGAGGAACTGCTTTAAAAATGTACATGCAGCTGGAATTTTATCCATCTAAAGTGTCATGAGCCATTCCTCCTGCTGGGGGCGGATGGATTAATGGGAAGGGAACGAATCTTCAGCATCTTCACCTCTAGTAACTGCAGATGACAGCAGCATGGTTATAGTGGAAGCTAGGACACCGTTAAGCTAGATGACCATGCCTCCAAAGAGCTCATAGATATGTTAGCCAGCCCCTCTGCCCCTTCACCCAGCACTGTAAGAAATGTTAAGTCCATATGCTATCCTATTCTGTGCAGATGTGTTAGGAAAGGAAGAGACTGTGGGGAAAAGGAAGTACCCAAATGCACCTGTGTCCCTTCTTGTTTCCAGCAACCTTGCTGGACTCTTTTGAAGCGGTCCCAGAACAAGTGAAAAGGCTGAGAACATCCAGTCCCCTGAACTGTATGTTCTTAGCATCATAGTGACCGTTGGATTGTTCCAGTCTGGAACAGATTCAGAAGGTAGATCCCGGAGGTGAAGGCCAGTTCGAAAAAGAGCTGAATTTATTTCTTCCAAACAAGCGCAGCTGCAGAATGTTTTCTTTGCTAAACTGCCTCTGTCCCAAAGATATTAAAGGCACATTGAAGACTGTATCCCTCATTCAGACCACACCAGTGGAAAGCAAATCAAAGCATATGGCATGCCATGCTTAAAGCTGGGAAGAAGGGTTGGCTCATGGAAGACCCATGAGGGTTTTTAAATAAGAGCCACTGGAAAGTACAGAGTTACTTCACACTGGCTACTGAAATTCTTGGGCTATGTGATTTCCTCCAGCCGTCCATGGGCTTGGTGACCCAACAGCCTTTCTCTTCCTTTTTATAGATGAGTGTTATCTAAGGAGTAATGGTTAACATTGATGCCTGATCTTAACACCTCAGAGGCCTCATCGAACAGCTGCCCCGCTCTAGGGTCACAGTCTGGTCACCTCGTCTTTTCCCAGGGAAATGATGAGGCCTAACAAGCGTTAAGGTCACTGACGCACTGTTCACAACCCCTAGAATGAATTTTCCAGGAAATTCCCGCTCTCGAACCCCTGGCCCCAGAATGCACAGGTCACCAGAGTAAAATCTTACATCAGACTCATACGAATGTCACCCCATTCCAACAAGTTATGGCAAGTCTGAGGAAACGACTTTCTCCCTTTGTTGCTCTTCCAATAAAATGAGTTACAGGTAACTGAGCCCATGACAAAATTTGAGCCAGTGTTTGGTACAGGGGTGTTGCCCCATCTATTTCCAATCCAGCAGGGAGTCCTAATAGTCCACTAGGGTTTTAGCTGGTTCTCTCTGTCCCAGGGAACAACTGCTACCTAATTAAGTATCCCCATTCTATAAAGAGAGGACTGCTAGCTGTGCCTAACATTGGTTCAGTCTTCTTCAGTGGACGGGTATCACTGAAGGCCATAATAGATGCATCAAAATTTATTGAGGCACATTAGTGCAGCTGTAATAAGGGCGCGTTACGTTTTTATCACTTTAAAGCAGGTATTCACCCATCTGCTTGGTGTGAAATCAAACCGCACGACTTCCACAAATGTACAGGACAGTTTGAATTTTCTGTGGACTTTTTTTAACTACATTTATAACTTCACAGAGTTGAAATGTAATTAAAAATGGGTCCCCCACATCTTTTCTTTTCTTTTCTTTTCTTTTTTCTTTTCTTTTCTTTTCTTTTAGCTAACAAACGACTGGTTTCTTATTATTCAGACTAAATAAGTAATGATATCCTCCTCCCTGTGCTCACCCTGCACTCTTAACCTGTGTCTGGGTGACAACACAGGATATCTGCTGAAGTGGTCATTTCAGTGTTGGACTCATGATGCTGTAAGAGAGATTAATATGATGTTCCTTGTGAGTTTCCTTATCAGTTGGAGGCAGAAGGAAGTTCTCTGGGAAGACTTTGATTTTGGCAGGCAGAATGGCACTGCCTGGGCTTTGGGGTGTGGTTACAAGGAGCCTCATAATTTAGTATTTCCTTGCTTTTAAGGCTCTATAATTGGGGGATGTTCTTCTTACCCAGTCTTAATCCTGCTCAACATAAGGTGTTGTCTATGGAATTTAATATAAACCCCAGAGATAAGCCAACCTGGAAATGACCCATAGATACATATCCCCAGCCCTCCACTTACATCTCTGGTAGTAATAAGAAATCATATTTTTTCAGTTCACTTAATACAAGTACTGTAGTGCAATCTCTTCATCATGGAAGTTGAACTTACAAATGTAGAATTATGTACAAAAAAAAAAACGTATTAAAAAAAATAAAACAGTGTAAACCTTTAGAGCCTACATGTCCACTTGGTCCAACTTCAGCCAATTGCTCAGACAAACAAGTTTGGTTACATTTGCAGGAGATAATGCTGACTGCTACTTGTTTACAATGTCACCTGAAAGTGAGAACAGGCATTTGCATGGCACTGTTGTAACTGGCATTGCAAGATATTTATGTGCCGGATGAGCTAAAGATTCATATGTCCTTTCTATCCTTTAGGTGGATAGAAAGATGGCTGGATCATCTGGCTCAATGGGTAGTGATCAATGGCTCCATGTCTAGTTGGCAGCCCGTATCAAGCGGAGTGCCCCAAGGGTCAGTCCTGGGGCTGGTTTTATTCAATATCTTTATCAATGATCTGGAGAAGGGTGTGGACTGCACACTCAGAAAATTTGCAGATGACACTAAACTGGGAGGAGTGGTAGATATGCTGGAGGGTAGGAATAGGATACAGAGGGACCTAGACAAATTAGAGGATTGGGCCAAAAGAAATTTGATGTGGTTCAACAAGGACAAGTGCAGAGTCCTGCACTTAGGACGGAAGAATCCCATGCACTGCTACAGAGTAGGGACCGAATGGCTAGGCAGCAGTTCTGCAGAAAAAGACCTAGGGGTTACAGTGGATGAGAAGCTGGACATGAATCAACAGTGTGCCCTCCTTGCCAAGAAGGCTAATGGCATTTTGGGCTTTATAAGTAGGGGCATGGCCAGCAGATTGAGGGACATGATTGTTCCTCTCTATTCAACATTGGTGAGGCCTCATCTGGAGTACTGTGTCCAGTTTTGGAGCCCACACTACAAGAAAGATGTGGAAAAATTGGAAAGAGTCCAGAGGAGGGCAACAAAAATGATTAGGGGCTTGGAGCACATGACTTATGAGGAGAGGCTGAGGGAACTGGGATTTAGTCTACAGAAGAGAAGACTGAGGGGATATTTGATAGCCGCTTTCAACTACCTGAAAGGGGGTTCTAAAGAGGATGGATCTAGACTGTTCTCAGTGGTACCAGATGACAGAACAAGGAGTTATGGTCTCAAGTTGCAGTGGGGAAGGTTTAGGTTGGATATTAGGAAAAACCTTTTCACTAGGAGGGTGGTGAAGCACTGGAATGGGTTACTTAGGGAGGTGGTAGAATCTCCTTCCTTAGAGGTTTTTAAGGTCAGGCCTGACAAAGCCCTGTCTGGGATGATTTAGTTGGGGATTGGTCCTGCTTTGAGCAGTGGGTTGGATTAGATACCTCCTGAGGTCCCTTCCAATGCTGATATTCTATAATTGATATAAATAAGAAGCAGGCAGCAGTATCTCCTGCGAATGTAAACACACTTGTTTGTGTTTGCAATTGGCTGAAGTAGGACTGAGTGGACGTGTAGGCTCTAAAGTTTTATATTGTTTTGTTTTTAAGTGCAGTTATGTAACAAAAAATCTACATTTGTAAGTTACATTTTCACAGCAGAGATTGCACTGCAGTACTTGCATGAGGTGAATAGAAAAATACTATTTCTTTTGTTTATCATTTTCACAGTGCAAATATTCATAATAAAATCTAATATTACGTGAATACTGTACACTTTGTATTCTGTGTTGTAATAGAAATCAATATATTTTAAAATGTAGAAAAACATACACAAATATTTACTATATTTCAATTGGTATTCTTTTGTTTCACAGTGATTAATCATGATTCATTTTTTAATTGCAGTTAATTTTTTTGAGTTAAGCGCATGTGTTAACTAGGATTAGTCGACAGCCCAAATTTCTTAATGTTCAATAGGAGTTATGGATGAAAATCCTGGGCCGACTGAAGTAAATGGCAAAATTCCCAAAGCTCTCAATGGGGCTGGATCCTATGCAATGTGTTTGTTTATTATGTGGGCAGAAAAAGATTTATAATGTTGTTAACTATTCATTTCCTCAATTTTAAGTGCTTGGGGTTGGGAATACGACAGTATGATGTTATCACTTAGCAACCTTAGCTGGGGATAAATAACCCTCCTTCCGTTTCCAGTGTGCCTTTCCCCCAAACATTTCTGTGCAAGACAATGTGTCCCTTCAGCCTTTAGCCCTGCAGGATGGCAGAGTGTCAGTTTGCTAAGGGAGTATTTCTCCACGGATATTTATCTGACAAGCAAAACCTATTTCCCCCTGTTTTTGGAGGGAAAGAACATTCAAAGAATGTGACAATCTAGTATGAACAAGAGAGAAAGCAAACACATGCGCCCACATGGAAATACCTGCATGTACATGAAACACTCATTCTTGGCTAAATTCTGCCTTAAGAAAAGCAGGCAAGAGACGTAAGTTACTTTGAAGACTATTACCTTAGAAGAAGGTGATGGACTGGTTCCTCCCTAAAATATCTAACAGTAAATGATTTCAGAGTGGTAGCCGTGTTAGTCTGTATCAGCAAAAACAACGTGGAGTCCTTGTGGCACCTCTGAGACTAACACATTTATTTGGACCAAATAAATTTGTTAATGCCCAAATACATTTGTTCTCACAGTAAATGGCAGTCAATACACTGTTTTCTTTCACTGTTGACAGATTACATGCAGGGCCCAATCTGCAGTTCCTGTTCCCATTGTGGGAGTTTTGTCTGGGTATGGTTGGGATGGGATATGTCAGATACCATGGAAAATCAAGCCTCCACTCTTCTCTTGGCTATATCGAAGATTCCAGTTGAGATTCTTCTTCCTTTGCAACTGCTTATCAGAGTGCCACAGGGCCCCACATCCCACCCCTCTGTGTAGTACATCCCAGTGCCAGAAGTCCCACTGGCAGTAATGGGACTGCTCACAGAGTAAGCTGCTACTTGATGTGAGTATAGATGGCACAACGTGGCTTGCAATAATGGAAGACCCAGGCCCTGATTCTCCAGTCCACTAAGGCTGCTTTGGGCCGTGTCTGGTGCGAAGGGCCATATGGCAGCACAAGGCCAAAAAAGAATCATTCCTGTGCAAGAATCTTTCCAGGGATGGAGGCTGTTCTGCCCATCCTTGCAGCAACGCCCCCTCTCCCCATCCCTGGTTTGAAGGCCGTGGCATGGATGTGATGGAGCATTCTGCTTGATCCCGCGCTGCTATTCGTTAGAGATGCCCCTGTTAGCAGCTTCGCGCTGTCTCCCCTCTCCCATCCATCTGAGCACAGCTTGCCTGGAGTGGGGCATAAGGCCTCGTTGCTGGACTTTTAGGTGTAAAGTAAAGCAGCTGCAGGTCCATGGGTATTCTGATGTCAGGGACTAAGGGACTACCAGGTCCCAGTCGCTCTAAGCTCTCCAGAGTCTGTGTGCTAGTGCAGTACTCGTGGATTAGGTTGCAAAGAGCCTTGTCCATTCCTGGCAAGCCTGGGCTGGATGCTGAGGAGACCCACCTATTACTCCAGTAGACACTTTGCCCCTTTATCCTCTTGTCTCCTCCCTCCACACATGCTGGGGGCCTCTGCAGATGGGCTCTGTGAGCCTAATCCGCCCTACTGCACAAACAGGCTGTGATCTGTATGGCCCAACTGCTAGGCAGTAATGGCGTATAAAAGGACCACACAGGGTGGGGGACACAAAAAGGGACACACAAGGGGATATTTATAAAGCACACCCACGCAGCTTGGCATTGTCAGATGTTGTTACTAATCAGGATCCCTTGCACAATAGCTTTGTATGTGCAAGTGTAGCAGTTCCAGGGCTCCACTGGTTCACATCAGTCAGTTATACTAAGTTTGCCGAGCTGGAGAATGAGAGTGTGTAAATGTGCAGGGGAGAGATCACTTGACCATTACCTGTTAGGTTCATTCACTCCAGGGCACCTGGCATTGGCCACTGTCGGTAGACAAGATACTGGGTTGGATGGACCTTTGGTCTGACCCAGTATGGCTGTTCTCGTGTTCACTAGCCAGGCCCCTTTTTACACAACAAGGGAGGCCAGAAGGTGAACATGAGAGCACAGAAGGAAATGGTTTTCCCATCCCATGAAAATATTTGGGATTTTGAATAAATTTCCTGTTCTGAACCGGGATGAAAAGTTAACATCTTCAAAATTTTCAAGAACTGAAAATTGAAAAGGGAAAAAGAAAAACCAGTTCGAGTCAATGGGAACATTTTGTTTTGATTTTCACCATTTTTATTGTATTTGTGTTTTACTCTAGTTAGCTTAAAATTCAAAAAGGAAAGTCATTTTGAACTGGCAAACTGGAATTTTTCATTTAAAAATGTTAAACGTGGATGTTTAGACAACTTCAAAACTTTTTTCCAACCATTTTTCAAGCTGAGAAATTTGACCAAACCCACCTATTACCCCCAAAACTTTTGGTTTTGATGACTTGGCATTCGTTGACCAAAAAATATGTTATCAAAAAATTTCCAGCCAGCTCCCCTGAAGCTCCAAGAGACTGAAGACAGCCCAAACTGAGAAGTTGGGATCCAGATTCAGTCCTTGTCTACAACCAGAATTCTGGTGGAGCTTTCAATTGATTTAAAAAAACCAGAATACTTAAAGTGGGGTAGTATGTGCTGATGCGTCAATTAGCATAAAGAAGGCTGGAGTGAGTCTGAGGGGTCCTGGGTTCAAGTCCTGCCTCTGCTCCTCAGCATGAGAGTGTGCAAGTTATTCCTCCCTTCCCAAATGGCAGTGGTCTCCATTGAGATCTATGGGGGAGATGAGATAGATGTTGTTCTACTGATTTCACTGAGTCCATTTGAAATCACAACTTTAATTCAACCAGTGCAACTTCTCCAGAGTTCAGGGGCTTGCAGCAGCCTGTGGGTTGAGTCTGTCTCCAAAAGTGAATTTAGGGAAAACTTGAACAAATTCTTTGAAGCAAAATTAAATTAAAACATCATGTCTGAGTAAATCCCTGGCAGAGATGAATTTACCTTTTGACTGTGTCTTTTCCCTTGTGTCTCCTTTTTGGCTGTACTTTAACATGACACCAAATAAACCCTTTGAAAACTGAATGGGAACCATTTAGAATAGCACTATATTAGATTTTCTCTCCTTAACACTGCAGTCTATTTTGCTGGCTGCTAACAAACATCTGCCTTGCACAGGCAGTGTCAAAACAAGTCCAAAACATTACACCCTTTCACAGATCATTTTAACTAGCAGGGGGTTGGACTAGATCAGTGGTCTTCAAACTGGGGTGTGCGGCCACTGCTGGGTGACACTCCTGCGTGGCCACTTCCGCTTCTCCGCAAGCGCCGCGGCAGCCCTGGCGGCAGGAGGAGCAAGGCGGCCCGGAAGCTTCTCTGCAAGAGCCGCGGCTGCAGCCCCGGCCGGAGGAGCCATGGCTGCAGCCCCGGGAGCCGCGAGCCGCGTGCCGTGGCTGAGATGGGGCCCCGGGAACCGAGTGCTGCGGCAGAGATGGGCTCTCTAGGAGCCAGGCACTGCAGCGGGGACTGGCCCCACGGCGGGAGTTAGGGGACAAGGAGGAGAGATTTAGACGGAGGAAGTGGGAGGGAGTGGATGAATGGGGGCGGGGCTAGGGCGGGGCTTCCCCCGTAGGGGTGCCTGCACATAAAAAATTTCAACTATGGGGTGCGTGGGCAAAAAAGTTTGGAGACCCCTGGACTAGATACCTCCTGAGGTCCCTTCCAATCCTGATATTCTATTATTCTAAGATTCTGTGAACTAGGTTTGTCTTGTGGTGCAGGCAAAGAAACACAGGGAGGAAAATAAACTTTAGGCCAAATCCTCAGCCAGTGTAAATCAATATTGACTTCTGTGGAAATATGCAGAATCAAACCAGCTGAGAATCTGGCCTCTATGAATTTAGAAACTACTATAGCACCTGTCTACTTCATCTGGCTCAGATAGTGCTATATCCAAACAGGTTGGCCAGACACAGGGAGAGTTTGTGCATCATAAAAGGGGATTCCCAGACCAAAAAAAAAGGAATCAATTATAACTTGGATGGCCAACAAATTACAGCTTCCTCTTCAGAACACTGGGCGCTGGCCAAATCTCTACCCCAGTGCTACAACCAATGGATAAAGCTCGTTGCAGCTTTGTGTTATTGTTGGCTGCCATGATGTCATTTCAGGGAATTTTATTTCCGTAATTGGGTTAGCTCATTTTGGCAACCCCAGTCTCACTGCCGTTGCTCGTTGGAATTTCCCATATCTTGGCGAAACCATGGGAGCTTTGCCTTAGGTGTGATAAGACTGACACGAACGGAACAAAGTAGTGAGCCGCCAAGAGAGTATAAGTGGACTCTGTAGCTAGGAAGCTGACCTCGCTAAGGTACTTCACCCCCAGCCCTGGATTTATATTCTCTGCCTCCTGACCCACAGTAAGAGAGCCTGGGAAATGGAACTGGGAGCCACACAAAGCCAAAACTCTATTGTATTTGGAGCCTATGTATCAGAATATGTGAAGGAAAGAATGAGTGAGTGATTAAGCGAGGGGGGGTAGAGGCAGGCTCTGAGATACCTAACACTAGAGAGAGGAAGAGGGCAGAGAATGGTCACACAAGCTGTATGCAAGGAGCACCTCCGAGATGCAGCCTCCCCTGGGAAGGGAAGTGCAAAGCAAGGGCACGCCTCCCAGGACAGCACTGGAGCATAGGCAAAGTAATGTGGTGATGCACAAAGTGTAAGCCTGTGGCTTTCAAGGGAAGGAACTCTCTGCTGACATCTAGTGGTGAACTGGTGGAAGAAACAATGAGTCTGACTTCATTTGCATGGTGGTTACCCACCATCCCAGTATGAACTTTTTGTCTGTTTTCTGAAAAAACCATTTAAGTTTTGGGTGTAAGGGCAATGAAGTGCTGTTGTCCATATTGTGTGACTAGTTGGTAGCAGAACTGTACTGAATAGGCCCCAAGGGGTCACCATAAGCAAAGCCCATGTCTTGTGCTGTTGGGTTGTGGAGCTTGGTCACCACTCAGAGTAGCTTCTTAAGAGAGGGATATGCTGGATGTTTATGTGCCTTCATTTATGCATCTGTTATGTGAAAGTGGCTCTTTATGGAAATTGTACAGGGCAGTAATAGAGCTGAGTGTCTTCTGGGGAGAGCACCCACCATTAACTGGCACTGGTAAAGCTGAAATCACTATAGCTGGAGTCTCCAGACCAGGTAGACTACCCCTATAGGCTGGAGATGGACCTTCTCAAACATCCTCCTAGGCCTT
Source organism: Dermatemys mawii (assembly GCA_007922305.1). NCBI lineage: Eukaryota > Metazoa > Chordata > Testudines > Dermatemydidae > Dermatemys > Dermatemys mawii. The sequence continues at coordinate 1,814,606 of ML677394.1, read as the reverse complement.
GGGACTTTGTTAACTGCTGACACGAAACTGTGAGTGGGATTCAGCAGAACGGGGTGGGGAATGTAATTTGTCAAAGGGAGATTTCTAGAAGTCTATTCTATGGTTTGTTTATCAATTGTTCACTGTAACAGGTGGGAAGCAGCAGTGAGGACAGTGCCAGAGATACTGGAGGAAGGGTTTTTTTTACTGATTGCTTTAATGAGTACATTGGTGCTGTGTTCTTCCAAGATGCTGCTGTGTTCCCTGTTCCCTTAATAAAGGTTTCCTCATTTCATATGCAGACTCTGTGCTAGCAAGAGGAGAAGTATTGCCTGGTCTGCCAGTAGTTTGCACCTTGGATCATATACTATGTCAGTAACCACACCAAGCACACCATTGACCTGTCTTTCTTCTAGCCACAAGTTTGTTTTCACCATAACTGCTACCAAAACCAAGAACCAGCTTAGCTTCTAGTCCTTGTTCTGCACGGCAGTCTCCTTTAGCAGCACCTGGCCCTGGTATATTATAGTCTAGTTGCCATTATATTTCTGAATGGTGGGAAGGGGGGTAGGTCAAACAGGCTTGTAGTGTGGAGTTTTAAAAATGGTTTGCTGAGCCAGTGTTGTGTGTGGATTTCAGATTGTTTTTAATAAGAATTTTTATTGTTGTTTCACATGGTAAATATGTCTTTGTATGACATAGCAGATGGCATCTCTTCACAGCGACATGATAATTTATTATCAGAGAAGTAGCCATTCCATCATTTGACATTAAGGAATTTAGGCAAAAAGAACTGGAAGCGATCTGGAATGTGAGGGCTCTACCGGCTCTCAGTTGCTTGAATATTATCCTATTGCACCATGCTGTGCAAAAATATTAAAGATTTAGGGCCCAATCCTGGAACACTCTAAGCAGTCCTGTTGAACTCGATGAGTCTGATCCAAAGTTCTTGGAAATCAGTGGAAAGATTTTTACTGACTTTAATGAGCTTTGCTCATTTGTTCTGCTAGTCTCAGTAAAGATTGCTCATGTGAGTAGGATTATAGGATCAGGTGTTTAAATTATTCATTTCTGTGCATTTGCAGCATTGTCTCAGATGCGTAATATTTTAAGGCAGCTGCCATCCAAAGTGACCTATAAGCTTATGAAAACTATTCCTTAGCCGTGAGTGAACAATGCAGCTAGAACAATGTGTTCAAACTGAGCTCTGAGACCTATTAGAAAGCATATGTCTACCACGGAGAACTTATACTATCTGCAAAAATTGATTTCTGTGTAACTGACTATTAGCTGGTCTACACATAAACTTGCATCAAAATAACTCAGTTGTTGAGTTGGTCAGGAATTTTCCATCTAGATAACTTTCTTTTTATAGAAAATTCAATTTCTGCAAAATTGAAATTTTCTACAGTGAAATTTCGATTTTGCTGAAATTTCTGGTTTTCCTTCAGAAAAATTAAACTGTAATATTTCATTTCCAGACAAATTGATCCAAAACATATTGGGTTTGGAACTGAATAAAAAAAAATGTTTTGAATCAGTTCAATATTAACTAGAATCTTCCTGTGGTGCCTCATGGGAGTTGTAGTCTTTTTCCTGCATCCATTCTCCCCTGTGGGCCAGGCTTCTTCATTGGACTGCATCTCCCATGACGCACTGCAGTCTCCTGTCACTCTGAGCTGCATGGTGTATCATGGGACTCCCATGACTGTGGCGTGTCATAGAGCGACAAGTTGGATGACGTAATATCCTTTATGGGACCAACTTTGGTTGGTGAGAGAGACAAGCTTTTGCGCTTACACAGAGCTCTTCTTTCAGGTCAGGCAATGGATGGAAACCAGCAAATAGGGGAGATATGGTTGACTTCTTGGCAACCTCAGTAAAAACCTTGAGCCTGTGAGTCCTTGTGAAGTGCACAGCCCAGAATGCAAAGTCATAACAATACAGGATACATGTGAATACAGGATACATGTGAACATAAACAATGTGAAGCTGTGGGCATAACCCTCCACACTGACCCAAAGTGCCAGCCCCACTTCCTCTCAAGTGCTCATGGGGGAACGAGGCACGTCATGGGAAGAGATTGGGCATATCTGGGGGGACAAAGGCATAAGCATGATCCTGAGCACTCAAATGATGTGATTAGCTGCGTGCTTACCTCTTTGGCCTTTAACCTTAGCCTGCGTTCACAGTTCATCCTTAGATGTGGGAGTCCCAGAGCAGGTCCTTTGCTCTCTTTTCCCTCTGTTTGGAACGCAGTCAGTCTCTTTCTTTCCCTGGCTCACCACCAGTTACTGGATCCAATGAAGTTACGTGTTCTACTGGCATCCAGGTTACACAAATCAGAATTCTTATGGACTCCAGTAAACAGTGTTGCCAACTCCCATGATTTTATCACTAGTCTCACAATTTTTGGTCTTTATTTAAAGCCCCAGGTTCCTGGAGTCAGGTGAGTACATGAGAATCTCAGCTTTCATTTAAAAAATAAAGTAAGTTTCTAGCCCTCCTGTCTGGGGAGAAAAACCTGAAAAGATTTTTGCAAACTATGAAGATGCAGCCACCAGACAACAAGCAGATCCCCATATTTATATATTTTTTAAAATCTCATGATTTTTTCAGGCCTGCTTCATGCATTTAGGAGAAGATACAAAGCAAGGAAGAGTCATAGAGTTTAAGGCCAGAGGAACAAATGATTTAGTCTGATCTTCTGCACATCGCAGGTCATTAAACCCCACCCTGCCACCTGCACACCAAGCCCATCAGCCAGAATTAGACCAACATATTAGTCAGGAGACTAAGCTGCTGAGTGCCACAAGCAGAGAACAGGAGGGACCAACGTGAACCAGTGCCTGAGTCTCCAGCACTGGCAAGGAATTGATTTAGCAAGATATACCCAGATGATGCTGGCAGGTGATCTGCGCCCTTTGCCACAGAGGAAGGTGAAAACCACCCCAGGTATCTGCCAGTCTGACCTGGAAGAAAATTCCTTCCCAGTCCCAATATGGAAGCCACAATGGAAACTGACTGTACCATCCTCTAGAACATGCCTTGTACTATTTAACCAATCTCCTAGCCTTAGACATCCTAGGCCTGATGACAGGACCTACACAGGAGTCATATGCCAAGGCAGCGAGGGCCATAAGCACGGGCCACTTTGGCTATTGGCAAACGAGGCAGCTGCCCAGGGTGGCAGACTTCTTGGAGAAGCAGATTTTTTATGATGCCCCAACCTGTTCCATGGGCTGTGAGTTGCGGAGTGCTTCACGGTGTAGCGTTCTAAATCCCCGGTGATAGCTGCATTTGCTGGCGGAAGTGGGTGGAGAATAGTTTGCCTCTAGGGATTCTCATTCTTTTGCTCCTTGATAGAAGAAGTGACATTTGTGGGACATGCAGAATGAACGGGGCAGCCCAGAGTAAGAGGAGGACAAAGCCACCTCAGGATTTTGGGCTGGCTGGGGGGACAAAATGGCCGCCAGCAGTAGGCTGGCAACCTAGAGGGCTGCTTTAAGTAACAGCAACCTGGAGCTGCCCAAACTGGTCCTAGCATTGTCTGTTATAAATCTAAGCAGATACATTCTCTCTAGGGTTGCCAGCCATCCGGTTTTCGACTGGAGCACCCAGTCAAAAAGGGATCCTGGCTTCTCTGTTCAGCACCTCTGCCCAGGTCATTAAAAGTCCAGTCAATGGCATAGCGGGACTAAGGCAGGTTCCCTGCCTGCCCGAGCTCTGTGCAGCTCCTGGAAGCGGCCAGCAATTCCCTCTGGCTACTAGGTGGAGGCGTGGCCACAGGAGTTCCGCGTGCTGTCCCTGCCCCGAGCACTGGCTCTGCAGCTCCCATTGGCCAGGAACTGTGCCCAATGAGAGCTGCGGGGGCAGTGCCTGTGGACGGGGGAAGCATGAAGAGCCACCTGGCCACACCTCCACCTAGGAGCCAAAGGGAAATGCTGGCCGCTTCCAGGAGCCGCCTGAGGTAAGCACCGCCCAGAGCCTGCACCCCAAACTGCCTCCTGCACCCAACCCCCTATCCCTGGTTGAAGCCCCCTATCACATCCAAACTCCTTCAAAGAGCCTGCACTCTAAACCCCTCAAGCTCAGCCCCACACCCTATCCCCTTGCACCAGCCCAGAGTTCCCTCCCACACTCCAAACTCCTCATTTCTGGCCCCACCCTGGAGCCCTCACCCCCTCCTGCACCCCAATGCCCAGCCTAGCCCAGTGAAATGAGTGAGGGCGGGGGAGAGCAAGAGACGGAGGAAGCGAGGATGGAGTGAGCAGGGGCAGGACCTCGGGAAGGGGCGGGGCAGGGATGTTCAGTTGTCTGCAGTCAGAAATTTGGCAACCCTAACTCTCTCCCATCCAAGGCTCCACTCCTGGTATGCCTCCTGTTCTCACCCTGCTGGCTAGGGGGACTTCATGGCTCCTCTACACGGCTCTAGCAACATACTGGGTCTGTAGCAGAGGGGAGACCCACTCCTCTCAGGTTTTACATGAACCTTGATCCTTGTTAATTATCATTATTGATTGTTTGACTGACTCATTGATTAGTAGAAAGAGCGAGGAGTACTTGTGGCACCTTGGAGACAAATAAATTTGTTAGTCACCAAGGTGCCACAAGTATTCCTCAGTCTTTTTATGGATACAGACTAACACGGCTACTATTGTCGTCATTGATTAGTGTCTGCCAAAGTCCCTAGTCTATATTAGGCCTCCTCTGTGCTAGGCGTTGGACAAATACATAGGCCCTGATCCTCAAAAGTTTCTAACTCCCATTGACACACCCCTGGGAGTTTGAGAATCTGCATCATAGTCCCAGTCCCAAAGAGTCTACAATCCAATGAATCAGTTATTACATTAATTAATATGATTATCTATTAAAACTGAGTGAAAGTCATTCTTCCACATTACAGCACTAAGCAATGACAGTAAATAAAGGAAGAGTTTAGTTCTTAAAGAGCTTGGTGTAGCTTGGTATAGCTGCAATAGCAACATATGGACAGAGCGTTCAAGTCTATGAACGAATATTTAAAAATAAAAATCTTTAGGTGGTAGGTTTCACAGGGATTTGTTTTGGCCCCTTGCTAGAGGTTAGCTCCTACCCATCAAAGCCAGCTCAACAAATAGCAACTGTATCGCTGACAGGGTTAATTAGGACGTTAAATGTTTCTGCAGTCTGTCATAACAGAAATAAGGTGGGTAAAATAATGTTGTTTATTGGATCAACTTCTGTCGGTAAGAGAGACTAGTTTTCGAGCTTACCGCGCTCTTCAGCATGTGCTTCTGGTGCTTCCCCTGCAATGATCTAACTGCACAGCAATATAAAACAAATAGCTCAGCATGGGTGTTTTTCTTGCTGGGCGATGTTTTACAAACTCCGATTCTCCCTTCAATGAGCAGATTTGTAAACCGGCGTGGAGAAAACCTCTGATCCGACAGGCTGGCTTGGCTCCCGTTGCCACATAAGTAACTCTTGATGAACACATATGTTGGAATTATGAAGCTACTTCATCCTAGAGATCATTGAGCCATCCATAAAATAAAGAAGTGACAAAGAGTCCTGTGGCACCTTAAAGACTAACTAAAGTACTAGAGCATAAGCTTTCGTGGGCTAATAGCCACTTCATTGGATGCATCCGACGAAGTGGGTACTAGCCCATGAAAGCTTATGCTCTAATACGTTAGTTAGTCTTTAAGGTGCCACAGGACTCTTTATCACTTCTGCAATTCCAGACTAACACGGCTACCCCGTCTGATCCATAAAATAGGTCACTTTAAAAAGTTATTTTATTACCCTCTCAATTTTTAGAGAGACAAATTAGTTCACAGCCACCTACAGAAACATCAGCTGGAGAACTGAAGTTACCCAAAGAACCAAGGAATTTTCTGCTCCTGGAGTTCCTGAGGGGTTAACTCAGCTGATGGAGTGGACAGGGGTATAGCCCTGTTGATGTCCTGGGATCTAGATGGCAGCATATGTGTGAAATTGCAGCCACTATCCTGACAGAGCTGGTCTATATCTTTGGCTGTCTAACCTGCACTCTAATATAACTTGTACTAACACATCCTAGAGCCCCACCTGGAGACTTATTCTGACTTGCTAAACCTTTGAGCATCTTTCAGATAGTTACAATCCAAAAATAATAATAATAATAATTCTCCAGAGAAATGTTTCTTGCTCTGCTCACCAAATGTTACGTCACACACCTTCCAACCCAAATGACTCTCGCTCAAAGCCCAGGAAGGGCAAGACTCAGTCCTGTGCTAGCATCTGGTTGAAACTCGTTATCTCCTGAGTTGGCGGAGTTAAAACCAGGTGATCTGATAGGATTAAGCTCTTGCTTCTGTAGGTTCAGAGGTATTTGATTTTAAACTGCTTATATTGTGACATATGGAAAGGAAAGGAGATTCTAGGTCATTTTTAGAAGATTCTAAAATGTATCAGTTATAACTTTTTCCTTCCTCTGAGGCCTGTACAGTAGGATGCATGGTAACTAAGGATATGTCTTCACTACCCGACGGATCGGCGGGTAGTGATTGATCTCTCGGGGACTGATTTATCGTTTCTCGTTTGGACACGATAAATTGATCCCCAAAGGCGCTCCCCATCAACTCTGGAACTCCAGCTCACCAAGAGGCGCAAGTGGAGTCAACAGGGGACCCCACTGCCCCTGTGAGGACACCAGTAAGTCGACCTAAGATGCGCCGACTTCAGCTACGTTATTCATGTAGCTGAAGTTGCGTATCTAAGGTCAACTCCCCCCCACACCTCCCTAGTATAGACTAAGCCTAAGGCACCTGACTTTACAGTCAGAGGAATTTTAAAAGATGTATTGTTAAAAAAAAAAATATAACTCTAAACTACATAGGTTTCCAGTAATGTGCAGAATACATGGTAACGGGCTGTAGTGCAAAGGTTTTATTGGCACATGCCAATATTGGCTTGTATAATTCAATGCTACCAATTTGAAAGTTTGTTTTGTAATCTTGGTTTGAGTTCTCTCAGGTCATCTATAATCTAACTGAGAGCACGTCATTGCCTTTGACATTGCTGTGTCCATATGTTTCGTTTACAGCCAAGTGTCTTGGGGAAGTACTAAAAGCACATCTTTTTATCAAGATAGGTGAGGTAATATCATTTATTGGACCCATTTCCGATGGTGGAAGGTATAAACTTTCAAGTCTCACAGCTCTTCTTTAGGTCTGGGGAAGGTAACCAGAATGTCATTTGTTCCTTCCACTAACAGAAGTTGGTCCAATACAAGATATTACCTCACGCACCCTTGTCTCTCTTATATCCCGGGACCCATTGCCAACAAGCTTTATATCAAATTAACCTTTTACTGTGGAGAGTCGCCTATGACACTAGCAGGATGGCAGATTATGCATAACCCATCTCAATATATGGGCTGTTCTGCAGTGTAATTCAGCTCGGTATCCTGCAAGGTTTAGGCTGAATCCCCAAACAAAGGTCTTCTCCGACACCGGACTCAGCGTGGTGACATTGGCCAGATGTGCAGATCTCTCTGGTGTGTTCCCCATCTGCCCAGATAGTCAGCTTGATTGTCAGCAAGAACGTGTTCCCTTGGAGCTTGCGCCAAATTGTCCCCCGCATTAAAGCAATGCTGGAGAAGGACAGCATGTGCTTTGAGAGAGAATCCCTCCCACACCTTCCCTGCACTGCCCCCATCTTATGGCTAAAAGGTAGGGTTCAGTTTAATAAGGAGGGTCTGTGGTCCAGTGGAAACACTCTCATCATTGTGTCCTGCTGCGGAAATCCCAAGAGCAGTCGTTCTTACAGCGCATTGACAGTTTCACTGCAGGAGCGAGACGGGACCTAAGGAAGAGCACAAATAAAACCAGTAATGGGAGAAATGACGAGGGACTTTATGGAACCTTAGGTAATGGATGGATCATATTGGGTTAGAGAGTGGGGTGAAGCTCTGCGTTGGCTCATTCTCTGAACCAGTTCCCACATGCCTAACATTTGCCCTTCCCCACCCCGCCCCGTTGCATCAGAATGCAGGTGTTGTCTGTGTTTTGTACCATTCTGGAGGAGAAACAGGAATAACGTTTTTTCCATATTTAGTCTGCACCCTGTATCATGAAGAAAATGTTCTTGGGTGGGCACTGTCAGTAGTGCCTTGTAGATTTGTGGTTTAGTGAGGAAGGCACAGGACTGTGTGCCAGAAGAAGTGGGATCTATTCCTACCTCTGACACTGATCTACTGGGAGACCTTGGGCAAGTCATCTAGCCTCTTTTTTTTTCCCTCCCCTCCTGCTCTGTTTCTGTTGCCTACGTAGATGCTTCAGAGCAGGGACCGTCTCTCTGCGTACAGTTCTAGCACCATAGCGGCTCAGCCTGGGTTGGAAACTCTGGGCCGTAACACAAGATAAATTTATAGACCTGGGATTTCCATCCAATTGGAAATTCCAGGATTTCAAAAGTTGGTTTAGTCTCAAATTGGAACAAGAAGATGAAATCTCAGAATTTGTCCCAAACTGAAATATTCTGAAATAGTTTTGCTTGCTGAAACGTCTTGACTGTTATAATCTACAACATACGCAAGTCAAAATGAAACACTTGGACTTTATTGAAATGAAACCTTTTAATCCTCTCTGGTCAAAAATTTTGATTAAATTGGTAGGTTCCCGTGAAACCTTTTGTTGTGGTTGAAATGGCATTTTCCAAGGGCAAACCATTTCGACTAGCTGTAATGAATAATATCAATCGGGGTTTGGTTTAGATTATGCAATCTAGTAGATACCAGGTAGTCTCATTAGCATAGCTATGAATTATTGCTCAGGTCATCTGGAAAAATAATCCAGTAAGAATAGGAGAGGAGGAAGCACACAGAGTGATGAAGACAGTGCTGTACTGAAGCTTCATAAAATCTGCCCTGAACTTTCCTTGCAATGTCTCAAACACTGTTGCTCCCCGCAGCGAGCTTGATGGACAGACTGTACTTTATCTTGCTCTGTTCTCCAAGGTATATGTGTACCAGGTTGATAACATGCAGACACATCTAGAGCTCCTCACGTGACCTCCATAATCTCGTCCACCAGCTGCAGATGTTTGCGTAAGACCCATCCATCTCTGCCAAAGAGCAAGTGCTGGCTGGTGAATGTTCCTGTCTCATTTGAAGGGTGGATCCTCCCAAGAGGAGAATGCCTCCAGAGTGCCTGACTGGGGTCAGCTCCAGCAAGCAGCTTAACCTTATGTGGGGCGTGACAGGCTGTCAAGGAAGCTATGCTGAAATACAGTATGTGTGATACAGTTGAAATTAGCCATAGGCACTTCCCTGACTTGACTGTATAAAGACATTTCCCAATCATCTGTGAGTGGTGATGGTCTTTGAATGTGCCCGCTCTGGAGTTTTTACACCACCACTTTTCATCGGTCGATCTTAAAATGCTTCCCAAAGGAGATCAGTATCATTAATCTACAGATGGGGAAACTGAGGCATAGAAAGAGTAAGTAACTTGCCTAATCAGGCCAGTGGCAGAGCCAGGAACAGAGCCTCAATCTCCTGAGTCCTGGTCTAGTACTCTATCCACTAGGCCATGCTGCCCCCCTTTAGGTAATGTGACTACAGATACTACAGCCTTGCCTTCACTAGGTTAATAATAATACCTAGCTCTTGTATAGCGCTAACCTGATTCTGGTCCCCTTAACTCATGCTGAGTTAAGTCCCACTTACACTACAAGTACTGCAGTCAGTGGGACTACTCGAGGAGTATAATACTACTGAGTGTTGATAAGGGTATCAGAATCTGTATTTTCTCCCCTGGCTCTGCCTTCATCAGGGACTGTATTCCGAGCAATATTTCACTTTCCCAGGAAAAATCATAGCCAATGCAAGGTGATTTCTTTCTGGCTTTGTGAACCCCGTCTATCACAGAGCGGATGACTTCTTTTTAGAGTGATCCTACACATGCCGACCCATTCAATCCTCATGAATCCTCCAAAGTGTGTGAGGGGGGAGAGCTTTTTGATGGTATTGGAAATGGCAAAGGTTGGGTGTTCCCCCTTTCTCCAAGCGTGGTATAGTGCCAGGTTGTCTAACCCTTTAAATGAAGCATGTCAAGAGAACTCTGTGCCAATACAAGTTTTCCCAGCTTGGCCAGTTAAGAGGGCAGAGCCGTACCTGGTGCTAGAGAGGATCAGGGACGATCAGAGTTGGGGAGATCCATAAAGAAAGATGTTCCTGGTGGGGAGACTGAAGGAAGAAGAGCAATAGAGGAGGTTTACAAGCTGGGGCTGAGGGCTAGAGATGGCTGAGGGCCAGGTCTACGTGCTGATGAGATGATAGTGGAACAGGGGGAATGAGGATGAACTCCCAGTAGAGAAACTGAAGTGTTCCTCCTGGGAAGAGTAGGGTTGAGCTCCAGCCAGAAGGGTGGGCAGAAGGACAGAAGAGGACACAAGAAGAGCCCAGATGAGGTAGAAAATGCCAGGGCATGGTCTATGCTACACTGATGGACTAGACGTCCTGAGATTTTAAGGACTATATGATGTGGGGAAGATGAATGGACAGTGTATGTGCTGGGACATTTGCTATGGATTATTTGCACAGTGTTTTTGTAATAACCAGTCCCAAAGACTAGAGACCCCCCTCTCAGGCTCTTAAGGACTCCACAGCAGGAAGTAGGATTTTAACCCTGGCATTACAGTGCCCAGCCATAAGGGGGCACTCAGGATCAAGGGGAATTGTTCACCGGTATGTACCACCATATAATATTCCCAAGGCCGCTGATAGGCTGGGCTTCCTCCACCCAGCCTGGATTTTAAAAATGGCTAAAGGATTATTAACTTTTTCCACCTTCCAAAGCTGGCTGCTAATAATCAGTTCACTGTGTTCCCAGATATCCACTTAAAAATCAGTGTAACGTGAGCAATGTTAGTGTGCCACATTATAGTGACAATAGAAGTTGTCTTGCACTAGTGCCTCAGTGTGCCAATCAGGATCCACTGTGACAGGTACTGAACATACACCTAGGAAGAGACACTCCCTGCCCGCAAGTTAGACAATGAGTATTGTGTGCATTATTCAGATAGGGAACTGAGTTGCACGGAGCTGAAGTGCCCAAGAACCGGGAGGGAGTCATAGCAGAGCTGGCATTGAGGATGCTGTGGACCTAATCACTAGCACCCTGAATGAGAGAGCTGGGTTCTATTCTCAACTCTGCCACTGGGTCACCTTGGACAAGTCACTTTATCCACCCATGCCTCAGCTTCTCCATCTGTAAAATGGGGATAGTGACCTCCTTTATTAAGTGCTTGGAGGTCTACTGAGGAAAAGTGCTATATATTATTAATCCATATTTCCTGCATCCCAGTTTTCTGCATGAATGACAAGACCAGCCTTCATGAAGTGAAGCATTTAAACTTCTCATCAATCAAACTTTCAGATTCAAATTAAAATTTAAGTTGGGAGTATGTGGCCATGAGAGTAAATTTCACACTCGCCAACGGTGCTGGATTGCCAGCCCTGGAGAAAGGATCAGCATGGACAAGCTTTCTCCCTAGCCTGCCCAACGCTCTTCAACTCTGAGTTGGAGTGGCCATCTCTCAAGATGAGAGGTCAGCTTAGTCTCTGTACTCATTTAGCCTTTAAGCTATCTGCTAGTATCACCAGCAAGGGACCTGATTGTGATTGGCTTGTTAAACAGAGAAGCAGGAAAGCAAAGGGAGAAAAAAGAGGCTTTTCAACTTGTGGTGTAAACTGACTTCCATTACAAGTGCTACACCAAGGTATAGTCTTCCCACAACTGTATTTGATCTGCAGTCAAGTGGATACAGGAGAAAGAAGGAGGTAGGAATTCTTCTTAAAGAAAAATAAACCTCATATACATAACCAGGACAAACACATACCTGCTGCTACTTAACTAGCCACATCTAGATTTAGGTATAATGTCTCTCTCACTGGGTGCATTTTCATTACGGAAAAAGGGTGTTCTTAATTCATGTTAGCTAACACCTAGTAACGAACGTGAGGTAAAGATGAGGGAGGCTGTAGTTTTAACATGAGTTAGCACAATAAGGTGAAGAGAACTCACCTTGGGGGAGTCAAGTGTTTACCAACTCGGACCACTCCCCGCCCCAAATCTAAATCTCAAACTAAATGAAACTTTTGGATTTTATTGTTTATTTTGGATCAGTCCAAATTTCAATAAAATGAAAACACTTCTGATTTTGACTTTTTCAAAGTCCTATAATTATAAAAAATATCAGAATATCTTAACATAGTATATAAAATCCATAATATTAATAAATTTCAAAATGAAATTGTTCTGCAGTCAAAAAACAAAATGCTTTTCAATTGTTTTCTGAACCAAAATGTGTCAAACTCAACACGTCGCTGTAGAAAGTTTCCAACTTGACAAAATGCCTTTTTTTTTTTAAGGTGGAAAAATGCACCTCCAGAACATTTTCAGCCAGCTCTAGATGTAGACTGTTGAGCTCTTCAGTTTAGGGGTTGTCATCCTTACCTGTGAGGAAAGTGTCTAGCACGTTGTGAGTGCTACCCAGATACAGCTAACTGATAACATGTCCTGGTTTTCACGTGTGTTCGGCAGGGGTCCTGTTTCTTCTCAATTTGAAACCCAGGAGTAGGTGCAATTCAAGGTAAACATTCCTTTCAAGCCAGAACAGGCAAGAATGACAGTTGGTTACCATCTGAGGGCATTTCTGTTTTGCACGTCATTGGGGTGAAAAGCTACAAGATAAGAGAGGAAGGCCAGCGCTCCGTCTGGTAGCGTTGATGAAGCCAAGCATCCAGGGATGGCTGTCACGTAATTAAGGGAGTTTACTAAACAGACACACATGAGGAAATTCTTTACAGCATTGAGAGGGAGGAGAGGACAGCTCATAAAAAAGAGATTCCCTCTTTTTTTTCTTGGCAGCACAGACGAGGTCCCCAAATGCACCGTTGTAACAGAGGAGCCTGTGCTGAGCAGAAGCCACTAACAAGCAGGTGGTCGCTCTTTCCTAAGCAAACAGTCTTGACGTTCCTGCTATCCCATGGCTGCCGCTAGAGCTGCTTTCAGTGACCAGACTGAACGCGGACGCGGCTAAAGCCCTGGGACGTGGTTGGAAGCATTCGGAACGTAGGACGGTGATGGGTTATTTGTGCTGTTGCTGTGTCATGGTGATGGAAAGCAGTGCAGAGCAGGGGCTCTAGGTCGGGGCCCTCAGTCCAATCCCAGGCTGGCAAAGGCTGGGCATACGCCAGACACCGTGTTCAACCCCCCGGAGAAGATGAGGGACGGTGCATGGCCCTCAAGGACTCCCTTTGCCTGAACAAAGGGTGGTCCCATTAGGGAACAAATTCCCAGCCCTCCTCCGCCAGAGTGGTTTTATTACACTCCCTCTGCACAGTCAGCTGTGCGACCCTTTGCTCAAATGCTACACAGGTGTTTGGACCAGCCAAGTTCCTGCTGCTTTGTACTATGGTTCACTACCTGGTGGGCAGACTTTTTTGTTCACGCCACTGATTGGGGAGTGGCTGTTCTCCTTCCAAAAACCCTGTACTAATAAGGGTATTTAGGCACAAAGAGTATTTGTTACTCACCATTCATTATTGCACTGTACATAAAATTTCATTCCTCCAACTAGGGACCCAAAACAATTTCTTGTGACCTAAGGGACCAATCACCTGTTATGTCTATAAATAGTCGACACATGAACATTTCACCAAGCTGATCATCAGGTTCGAATTGGTTGCAGGCACTGTCTGCTTTCCTAATTCATTTGCCACCGAGATATTCGGAGTCTGTTGGGAAATGATTGGTGAAGAGAAAGGAGAGCTATATACAGGGGCTGTTTATTTGTCATGAATACTTCAGCTGGCTCTAATGTCAGCTTTTCAGGGCATATGGTCTAGGACCAGGGTGTATGGTCAAGACTACTAGGCCTGTAAAACTTTGGCTGGGCCAAGTTTTACAGGCCTAGTAGTCTTGACATGCCTTCCTCAAACAAACTTCAGTGGCAGTTGTGCTTGAATAAAGATTTCGGGGCAGGTCTTATAACCTTCGCCCTACCTCAGCACTGCTTAGCCAGGCACCTGAAATGATCCCTGGGCTATGTCAGAAGTCCTACCCTGCTGCTGGCTCTCTATAAATAGATCATCATCTTCGAACCAGAACTAAACCAGCCTATATTTCTGATGCCATTAGGGGATCTTATTTGTCTCGAGCTTGGTCTGTTTCCCAGGCACTGTGGTCTAGTAGCTAAGGGACTGGGCCGGCATCAAGAGATTCTGCTACCAGCTCTGCCACTGACCTGCTGGGTGATCTTTTCAGGCAAGACACTTCAGTTTCCCATGACTCAGTTTCCTTATGTGAAAAAAATTGGGATAATCCTCCTGCTCCTCTTTGTAAAGTGCTTTGGGCTCTACTGGTGAAAATCACTGTCTACAAGCTAGGTATTCTCATTATTCCTATTATTTTGTCTGATTTTTCTGCTTTGTGAGTCAGAGAAAAGCCCAGGTTGTTACATTTTAGCTTTTATTTTGCGGCCTGCCATGTTCCTTCCAAATAAGGCAAACATGGTTATTTCTTATACAGAAACTTTGAAAGTAGAGCAAATGAAAAACAAAATATTTATGTAAAAGACCATGTTCGTTTGGTATTCGTCTTGGTATTAGTGCAGATATTTGCGTCTGCAGGAGAGATTTATTCTTTAAAGCTCAGCTTCCCCTTCTGCCAGCTCCCCACTTTGAAGTCGTCCGCTTGTGTTTTATATAACAAACCTAGCGCCCTAGAAATGTTCCGTTCAGATTCAGCATTAGAGCCCCAATTCCGCAAAGCAGTCCGTTTCAATGGAGCTAAGACGAGGTGTGCAAACTACGGCCATTGGGCCACATGGGAACGAATGAGCTAGACCTAGCAGAACAGAAGTAGGAGTTCCTTCTTTTTTGTCTTGCCTTTGTGATGAGCATTGTTATGAGAAAGATGCCACCCCATTTCTATTATATCCAAGGCTGAAGGTCATATTCGCCATAATTACTGGGCCAATTTGTAAATGGATGTATCTGACAAGGGAGTTCTTTTACCACCTGCCTTGTCATAATAACTTAGTGTCTTCTAGTAGTACATTAGGTACTATGGCTAACATCTGCTTTGTGTGGTTCATTCTCTTTTATCCTCTCCTCTGAGGGAAAATTGTATGTGCAGGACAGCATTTTGTTCTGGTAGGTTAGTTTTTTTTCTATCTATCTATCTATCTATCTATCTATCTATCTATCTATCTATCTATCTATCTATCTATCTATCTATCTATCTATCTATCTAATCTATCTATCTATCTATCTATCTATCTATCTCTGCTGCTCTGTGCTATATATTAGAGTAGTCTGGTCAGAGAAGTGTACCTTGCACTTGGAGCAGACGGTGGTGAGGTTTGTGATGGTCCTTTGTTCATGGGGGAATCCATTCCAAGGTCTGGGACCAGCCTCCAGGAAAGCTCTGTCTCTGCATACATAGACTTTACCCTTATTGTAGAAAGTTCCATTGTGCTTGAGATGTGGAATTATCAACCATGAGCTTCATCCTGGAATTGTTGGTGATTTCTTTAAAGGCCATTGAGCACCATAAAGATAAAGCCTGAGATCTTAAATTTGACTTGATATTCCATGAGAAGCCAAGCGTTGGCCCTGTTGAGCCATGAAATATATGAGAGTGTAAGTCACATGTTGAATGGGTGGAATCTGGTCAAGCAATGGATGTAAGCGGAAGAACCCTGCAACTAGAAGACATTTTGCATGGTTGTAAGGGTGGATTTTCAGAATCTCTCAGCATTGGCCTGGCTTTGCTCCCATTGAACTCAGTGGCAGTTTTACTATTGACTTTGCTGGGAGCATAGGTAAGCCAATGCTGAATGCTTCTGAAACTCCTACACTTGGTTTCTAATTCTTCTGGCTTGGGGCTGCATCTATAGCCTACTACAGCTGAGCAAGCGTACTGTTTTCTAGCAGAGTCTGTAAGATTTCTCATGTGTGAAATACAGTTAATTCTGCAGCTGGTCACAAAAATTTTCATGAAACATTTATTTTTATCAGAGTTGTTGCCTTATTGAAGTTGAACTGATGTGGATGAATGAAACCATGTTCTGAAGTGTCAAAATCTTCTGCACAACAGAATTGCTGTTCTCTGCCCAGCTTTATTTAATCATCTATCCTAGGAACCCCTAAAACAGGGGTGGGCAAACATTTTGGCCCGAAGGCCACATCAGGGTTCAAAATTGTGTGGAGGGCCAGGTAGGGAAGGCTGTGCCTCCCCAAACAGCCTGACCCCACGCCCTATCTGACTCCCTCCCACTTCCTTCCCCCTGACTGCCTCCTTCAGAACCCTCGACCCATTCACCCCTGCTCCTTGTCCACCGACTACTCCTTCCAGAGACCCTCCCTGCCCCTAATGACCCCCCAGGACCCCACCCCCTATCCAACCCCCCTACTCCTTGTCCCCTGACTGCCCCAACCCCTAGCCACACCACCAGCCCCTGGGACTCCCATGCACTATCCAATCCTCCTCCATTCCCATCCCCTAGCCACCCCTCAAGACCTTCTGGCCCTTATCCAACCCCCTGCCCCTGGCCCCGGCCCCCTTACCACACCACCCAGACATGCTGCCATGCTGATCAGATGGAGCGTGCAGCAGGTCTGGCCTGGAGCCAAACACGCTGTCGCGCAGCACTGCCCCCGCTCCCCCCCCCCCCGAGTGCTGCTGAGGCTGCAGGGGCAGTGGGAACAGCGGGGGAGGAGGGAGGAGCTAGCCTCCCCAGCTGGGAGCTTAGGGGGCCAGACAAAATTAGCCCACGGGCCGTATGTGGCCCATGGTCCCTAGTTTGCCCACCCCTGCCTTAAAAGTATAGGACTAGGATTAGACTCCATTCTCAGTTGCAGTCATCAGTTCTGCAATCTTAGGCCTTCCCCCAATACAGGGAAGCATCCCTGTTCATGACATCACTTAGGTGCTTAAATCCCAATGAAGTCAATGAGATTTAAGCATATGCTTAAGTGCTTTCCTGAATCAGGGCTTTAAAAATGAAAAATCTTATGTGAGAGAGTGTGCAGGGGCTATCTTCAGATAACGCTGTCATTCTCGTGAGTTTAAATGTTGAGGGAGGTCAAAGAAATGGCGAGAAAAAGAAAATATGAGGTCACAGAATGGAGAATGAGGAAACAAAAACATCCATAAATTAGAACAGCAATGAATTGTACCAGAAACAGAAATGTTGATCACTTACTGTCAGCTTTGCAAAGGCAAGATATGGTGAATGGTTGTTTTTTATTCTGTCAAGAGCTGCCAATGTGTTTGACTCTGATACTATAACCTTACACTCTTCTGAAATGAACAAGGCTGTTTTGCAGATTCAGGGCAATAAGTCTTTACTAAGAGATTTATGGTTGAAAAACGGGATTCAAATAAACCGAACCATTATAGCAAGTCTTAACACAGGGCTAAAATGAAACTGAGAGCCAGGGAGAGGACCCCAATATGCCCAGTCCCAGCCCGAGGGCCTTATCCACTGAACTACGGGGATGAGCAGCAGTGTTCATAAAAATGGAGCAGGGAAACTTTAATTGCCACTAACCGGCTCCCAGTCTGTAATATAGGCAGGATTAAATGGCACAATAATTTATATATATTTTTCCCCAAAGAAATCTTTGAGAAAACGTGAAGGTGGGAAATATACACCTTCATGACTCAAATAACCCAGCTGCTGCAGAATGCACTCCTTTGAAATATACGATTTATTTACCAAGAAGGATTAGAAATGCTTCAGATCCATTGTTTAAAAACCATCTTGGCCAACCAGTCTTTACTATCAACGCTGTTTGTAAATCAGACTAAACACATGGGGTTTAACAGAAAGCTATCATCCACATAGAGTGGCCAACCCTCCAGGAAAGTCCAGGAGTCTCCAGGAATTAAAGATTAATCTTTAATTAAAGATTGTCACGTGATGAAGCCTCCAGGAATGCATCCAACCAAAATTAGCAACCCTACACCTACATGGGGAAGTGTTCAGTAATCTAGCTTCTTCTATTGAAATCTAATGATACATATCCCAGTGCTTTTCATGGTAGAGATCCAATCACAATGCAAATTCAAAGCATCATGCAGGGCAATAGGGTAAAAGGAGCTTAATCATTGTTTGTTCTGAATGTCAAATAATTGTAATAAATAGGTCCAACAAGCAGCATGTATCTGCGCTGAGTCAGGTCTTGAACATTGGCAAAATATATGATCTCGATGTCAAAGGGGAGCTATCGGGGTTATAGTATTGGCTTCATGACAACCCCAGTGGGAAAAACCCCATCATGTGGGGTTTCTCCCACTGGAATTAAAGGCAAAACAATTCAAAAGTGTTGCAACAAAACATTTTTCTTGACCCATTCCACATGTTGGAATTTTTTGGTTCATGAAAATTTTTGAGATTGACGTTTCTTCCTGATTTAGGATGGGAATTTTTTGGGTTGTGGGTGTGTTTTTTTTCATCTTGAGAATTCTCACAGGACAAGAAATCCATCTCCAACCCAGCTGTAGTGTTGGGTGAAGTCTGCTCCAGTTGCATATTCTGGGAGAATAATTGTCCTGCTGTCCTGTGAAATGTTTGTTCTCCTGAGCAAAGTTCTCCTGTTTGACTTTGGTTCGTTGGTGCCTTTGTAAAGTCTCGGAAGGCCCCATGTTCTCCTACCAGGGAGGGCTGCAGAATGAATCCGCCTGGATTTCCATATACAACCCTTGGGCCCGCAGTCTCCCTGCTGATCCCCAGGAACTTCAGGAATGTGCTGTGTGCTCAGCCCGGCAAAGCACTGCATCCTCTCAGCTTCCACCAGTTCCAATGGGGGGGCTGAGAGCCGCTAGGATCTTACAGGGACATCCCCCATGGGAAGGACCCAGGAAGCCTGCTGAGATTGGGGATAGGTGGGAACCCCGGTCCCCAGTCCTATAGATCCCTACTGACCGCATGGAAGAATTCTTACCCCTTCTGTGTTCCCGTAAGGACAGCTCCTACCAATGGCAGGAAGTCACATCCCAGCTGTGCTGTCATTGGCTTCCAGCCAGTCCCAGTGTTCTGTAGCCTCTCCACTAAACCATGCAAGGGGTTAATCAATGCTGCTTCATGCACTATTTCGTGATCACCTATTTCTAGGTGGACTTCAGTCCAATTCAGAGGAGAAACACCCTGCAGTTCACCAGCTCCTTCCCTGGTCACCTGTCTTCCCCATGCAGCCTCTGAGCTGGGTAGCGTTCTGAGGAACAGCACAGAAGGGAAAGGAATAACCCTTTCCCAGACAGCCACCTCATCAGGAAAACACAACGTTGTTGGAAACAAAGAATTCCAGAACAAATGTTTCCTTAGCAAATCTATAGTGATTGCATAAGGCACAAAGCCATAACTACGTAACAGAATAACTTAAACCTGTGTAACCCTCCCTCCCTCGTGCAGACGAGCCCTAAGCCTTTTGTTCTCTGTCCCTTGGGGAGTAGTCTCCAAAGCCCTTCCTGCAATGGTAAAGCTTCAGGAAACAGCAGGTTGCGTTTTATAGCCGGGGATGAGAAATACCAAATGTCATCACTCCAATAGACTAGCCATAAATATGAATGCACAGGAGAGCCAAGGAGTGTAACAACTTCCTTGTGCTCTGTTTGAGGAGTCATGTGTCAGGTTGGGGATCTTTATTTGTTTTGTAAAAATGTACATATAAGTGTGTGTGGAGAGGGAGCGACTAGACACATTGGAAACATTAATGGAATGTAACTGAGAGGGAAAAAAAAAACAGACGTTCATCTCTCAACAGTCCCTGTTTTTATTGCCATTTTCATTTTGCATCTAGTCCATTTATACAACATCTGTGATTTCTTTCTGGACAGGCCCCTTGACAAAGCTGTTGCAGGACTGCAGCAGCTCAGAACAACCCAAGTCTGGGTTTTTTGTTTAATAGGTTTTTTTAGTAATAAGATGAGCAAGGAGGTAGACTGGGGCTGGCGTGCTGAGAAGTAGCCTGGCAATCTGGTTGTGCTAAACCGTTCTGATTGTGACTAATCATATAGACTGGAATTAAAATGCAGACGTTGCGGGTTGGGTCCTCAGCGGGTGTCAGGTGATATAGACTTCAGTAGAGCCCCAGGCATTTACAATAGCTGTGGATCTGTACCTATATATTTGTGTGTGTGTGTGTGTGTGTGTGTGTGTGTGTGTAAACTGAGCAATACCCACTTGGTTTCACAATAGCTGCACCATTTTTATGCTTACCATAGGCAAAAACTCCAATCATTTTTGGAGAAAGATCATTTTTTGTATTTCATTTCACTTTCTAATTATGGGAACTTGTCTACATTGGAAAAAGGGGACTTAGGTATGACAAGAGTGTCAGAGATCTGTGTAATAGGGTGATACCCTCTTTTCTTAAGGAAGGAGGTGTTCCCCTGAGAACTCCCCAGATGAAATGGGGCAATGGTCCTCCAGTTTCTTTGTGGGGTGGACAGCTTCTTAACACCAAGATCCTCTGATGAACACTTCACCTTCCTACCATTTTCCCACCTTTCCTGCAGCAACTCTAGTGCTCGGCTAATATAGTGAAATAGTAAAATCAGATACTGTTAAAGAGCCCAGAGATAATCCGGGAAATGTGGCTGCTGTTTGGAAATCTCCCATCTCTTTGATCTGTGCTGCTTATTTCTCCCTGGGTTTATAGGACTGTACATTTATTAGTAATGAAACTCTCACTGCCTACAGGGCTACTATGACAAAGAGTCCTGTGGCACCTTAAAGACTAACTAAAGTATTAGAGCATAAGCTTTCATGGGCTAATACCCACTTCATCGGATGCATGCAGTGGAAGTCTTCCAATGAAGTGGGCATTAGCCCACGAAAGCTTATGCTCTAATACTTTAGTTAGTCTTTAAGGTGTCACAGGACTCTTTGTCACTTCTGCAATTCCAGACTAACACAGCTACACCTCTGATACAGGGCTACTGTTATTTCTCCCTTGCAGTTTGGTTCTGTCCTGCTGACTGTTTGCTACCTGTCCTATTTTGGTGTAATCTAGGGGCCTAGTGACAACTGAATTCAAATCATGAAGCAGCCATGAAGGCACTTTTTAAACAGTCAGTCAAAAATAGTTTCTAAAAATAATTCTGGACTTGGGCTACAACTAGCAGGAAGCATCACTGCTCGAAGACTGGCAGATGTTCACTACTGGGAAAGCTGCAGATGCATGGACTCGGATGTGCTCCAGAAACCAGCTGTGGTTCATGGGCCACAAACTAAGAACCACAAAAATACACCCAGATGGTTTTAGGAATGACAAGGTCATGGGCATACCCAGCTCACTTCCACAAAGGCTCTTCTTACAACATCCTCCCAGTTACATCGCAAATGTTTTTCTGTTTCTGACATTCTCTGTCTGCAATGCACCCCACTTGAGTTATTTTCCTATGTCAATGGACTTGAGAATGTGCTTAGTTAGGCACATGCTCAAATGCTTTGCTGGGACATTGGTTGGGACATTTAGTTGGGGATTGGTCCTGCTTTGAGCAGGGGGTTGGATGAGATGACTTCCTGAGGTCCCTTCCAACCCTGATATTCTATGACAGGGCTAGACTGCTGAAGAAAACAGAACCACAAGAAACAAACAGGAAAGCTTCAGAGAGAACAAAATCATACCAGACAAGCCAGTTTGGTTTTTAATGGTATTAGTATTTTAATAGTGTTATACAGTTGATGAATGAAGGGAACACAAGATCTAGCTAGCACATAGATCCTTGCTAATTCACACCAACAACTGGGAGAGGCATTGCACATTCCTGACTACTGTGAACCAGCAATTAAGCAAAGATATCAAAACAAAAAGCAGGGATAATGTATCGCCAACATATTTTCTTCATTGCATAGATGTAGTTTAGTTTGAATTATTTATGACACTTTTTCAGTAATATTATTCTATTACAGATAAACTGATGATAAACATGATGAAATCTTAGTAAGATGAGACACTACAAAGCCCTGCTATTAAATCTTTCCTGAGCAGGGGGAGAAATCACCAGCTTTGGTATGGAAAATATGTACTGATGGGTTGTAGAAGAGCTTGCCAAAAATTTTCCAATGGAATAGTTTTCCACTACAAAGCAACAATTTGTCAAAATTGAAATGTTCCAATGGAACATGTCCATTTTCATGAAGTTTCTCTTCAGTTTTTTGTCTCAAGCTTTTTATTTTACATCATGACTTAAAGTCAAAATTGAAAAGAAATATTTTGCTTAACCTGAAATTACATTTTTTTTCCACAATTTTCATTTTGTGGGACATTTTGAAATTGGATGTTTTTTTTTCAGATTTGGAATGAGAGTAAAACTCAAAATTGTAGAATTTCCCAGAAAATGGAAATACAGGTTCCTACACAGCTCTAGTTTTCACTGTTTTCAAATTATTGGAAAGCCATTGACAGAGTGTCTCTTAATAGCTTACTACTCAATTAATTTCAATTGTCTTGGAGATGAACAATGCATTGCAGACCAAAAACTAGGAGACTAAGCAAAAAGCCATGCTAGCCAGTAGACTACTGAATTGCTAGAGCTGATATTAAGGCTGTCAAGCGATTAAAAAAATTAATTGTGTGATTAATTGCACTGTTAAACAATAATATAATACCATTATTTAAATATTTTTGGATGTTTTCTACATTTTCAAATATATTGATTTCAATTACAACATAATACAAAGTGTACAGTACTCACTTAATTTTTATTACAAATATTTGCACTGTAAAAAACAAAAGAATAGTATATTTCAATTCACCTATTACAAGTACTGTAGTGCAATCGCTTTATCATGAAAGTTGAATTTACAAATGTAGAATTATTTACAAAAAATAACTATTCAAAAATAAAACAATGTAAAACTTTAGAACCTACAAGTCCAGTTAGTCCTACTTCAGCCAATCGCTCAGACAAGCAAGTTTGGTTACACTTTGCAGAAGATAACGCTGCCTGCTTTTGTTTACGTCACCTGAAAGTGAGAACAGGAGTTTGCATTGCACTGTTGTAACTGACGTCGCAAGATATTTATGTGCCAAATGCACTAAAGATTCATGTGTCCCTTCGTGCTTCAACCACCATTGCAGAAGACATACATCCATGCTGATGATGGATTCTGCTAGATAACAATCCAAAGGAGAGCGGATGAATGCATGTTCATTTTTAACATCTGAGTGAGATGCCACCAGCCAAAGGTTGATTTTATTTTTTGGTGGTTCAGGTTCTGTAGTTTCCATATCAGGGTGTTGTTCTTTTAAGACATCTGAAAACATGCTCCACACCTCATCCCTCTCAGATTTTGGATGGCACTTCAAATTCTTAAACTTTGGTTTGAGTGCTGTATCTATCCTTAGAAATCTCACATTGGTACCTTCTTTGCGCTTTGTGAAATCTGCTGTGAAAGTGTTTTTAAAACAAACATGTGCCAGGTCATCATCCGAGACTGCTATAACATGAAATATATGGCAGATTGCAGGTAAAACAGAGCAGGAGACAAACAATTCTCCCTCAAGGAGTTCAGCCACAAATTTAATTAACACATTTTTTAATGAGCATCATCAGCATGGAAATGTCCTCTGGAATGGTGGCCGAAGTATGAAGGGGCATATGAATATTTAGCATATCTGGGACGTAAATACCTTGCAACGCCAGCTATAAAAGTGTCATGCCTGTTCTCACTTTCAGGTGAAGTTAGAAGTGGGCAGCATTATCTCCTGTAAATATAAACAAACTTGTTTGTCTTAGCGATTGGCTGAACAAGAAATAGGACTGAGTGGGAAATTGCTATTGGGACTCTATTGTTTAGTGGTCTGATTAATTGCAATTAACTTTTTTAATCACAGTTAATTTTTTGAGTTAATTGCATGAGTTAACTTCTAATCGACAGCCCTAGCTGTCATGTTCCACTGGGAGGTCAGTGTTGTGTCTTGTTTTATTTAACATCTTCATTAATGTCATGACCATGCAACATAATCTGGCAGCTAGAAAGACACCAACGTGTTTGGAGGAACTGCACCTGTAGTCAAAGAACGGAAAAGCAAGAGTCTCATATGATTTTGAGACAGTGCCTGAAATATTAAGTTTACCTCTGAGCACTTAAACACCACAAAGTGGCAGAAATGCAGAGTGAGGGAGATGAGGGCTAAAGGAATAGGTAGACAGAACAACAGTCTGCAAGTATTTAAAGAAAATAAACATCAAGGATGAAATCCTGGCCGTATTTAAATCCATGACAAGACTTTCAATGACTTCAATGAGGCCAGGTTGTTACCCTAAGGAGGAAAAGGAATTATTTAAAGTGATGGAGGAAGATAGAAGTAGGAGCAATGGGATGATATTGGAGAAAGCAAAATATAGGCTAGATATCATAACAAAGTAAGCCTGAGATGCGAGGTCGGTTTAAAGGCAGTAAAGCTCACTGGCAGCATACAGATGCCAAAGAGAGAAAACTGCGACTGTGTAACCCTTTAATTAAAACAGGGCTAAATAAAACTACAGTGAAAATTGCAACTCTAAAGAGAGAACCAAATTGTCAGCTAACTAACAGCAGCTATGCTAAAGCCCCTGCAGCCAGACTCCCGACTGCAGCGAAGAAACAGATTTTCTCCAGTTAAAGCACAGATGGTTTGATATGGGAAATGTAAATAAGATGTTACCATCTGCTTAATAAGCTTGCAGCTAGCTGGATTTGGCTACATCTCCCCAGACGTTGAAGAATAACTTCTATTTACCTATGCATTTAACGCTTGGTCTATTGCCCACTGAAGTCCATAGAAAATCTCCAATGGACTTCAATGGACCACAAAATGTCTTATGTGCCTGCCTTATGAAACAAATAATAAATGTATATTCAACCACATTTCATTCAAACTCTCTATTCTCTGTGCAGAAATATAACCAGATTTTACTGTGAGGTCATACATTCCTCAGCCTTCACAAAAGCTTGGGAAATAAAGAGATTAGGGAGAAATTGGCTTCCGAAATCTTCAGAATATTTGAATAGTGGCTTCATGTCTGACAATGGCACTAATAAATGATCCTGCAGTGATCTGACGTTTTGCAGTCATTTACTCTGTCTGGGTGAGAAAATGATTAATATGATGAATATTTGAGCTGAACAGTAGGCAACAATTTCAATAAAACAAAGTAGAAGCACATTATGGATTAGACCCAATGCCCTTTGAAGTCAATGGAAAGATTCACGTTGACTTCAACAGCCCAATGCTACCAAATATAGGTGGTACTCTAAGGCCAGAAGGGACCATCTTACCCAAGAGAATACGTAACACCAGCCATAGAATGTCACCAGATGGTTCCTGCATCTAGCCCAATTACTGTGGTTGAACTACCTCTTCAAGATATCTAGTCTTGATTTAAATGCTCCGAGTGACAGAGAAATAGAACCTAGATTGCCAGACTCCGACCAGTCCGAGGCACTAACTATTAGACTATGCTGCTGGATTGAAGCTTGGAGGCTGAGGAAGCAAAATACAGCCAGGATGAGGGAAAGGGAGATGGTATTACTTTTCTTTCATTTTCCATCTCTATGAAAAGAGAAAATACAGTGCAGCAGCAGTACGAAAACTTGCCAATTTTACATAAGGTAAAGAGAGAAGACTACTCTTCTCATATATTCTCATATTTCCCCATATTTTTTATAGAAAAAAGCTACAAATACCAATGCTGTTTAATTGAAAATTGTTATTATCTAAGTCAATCTGTCTGTTCATAATGGCTGCTCCCACTATCCATGCCTGGTTTGGTACCCTTTTCATCTGCAGAGATTGGCAAAAGGGTTAAACAAAAACAGACTGTTTTATTCATAGAGCTCAATGCACTTTTATAAATATCATCAGTCCTGTTTTACGGATGGGGAAACTGAGATGCAAAGAGGGACACGATTTCCAAGGCCAGCCAGCAGGTCCCCAGCAGAGCCAGGATTAGAATCCAGGTCTCCTGACTTCCTTACCATGCTACCAGGATCTGTCTGCACGGGACAGAGGCACCTACTAGATACCCATGGGGACAAGGTGGGGGAGGGAATATCTTTTATTGGTCCAACTTCTCTTGGTGAGAGAGACAAGCTTTGGAGCCACACAGACTCTTCTTCAAATCTGGGAAAGGTACTCAGGTGTCACAACTAAACACAAGGTAGACCCAATAGCATAAGCAGTTAGCACATATTCTAAGGCACCGTTCAGGTGAAGTGTCCTATTAATACCCATTATGGGAAGTGCTCTGTGGAGCCCAAAAACTTCTCTCTCTCACCAAGTGAAGTTGGTCCAATAAAAAATATTACCTCCCTGACCTACTCTCATTAATATCCTGGGACGGCCATGGATATTATGGTATACATAATACCATATGTTGCAGATAACCATAGAGATAACCATTTTTCAGAATGAAAATGTACCAAGCCTAGCCTTTTTCCATACTTGCGAAGTAGAAGGCATTATTCCTCAAGCAAAAGTCCGTTTTGTTATTGTTTTTAAATAAGCCATTTCTTAAATGAAGAATAGCCCACAATCCTCCATCCAGCTACCATTAGCTGCAGGCATAACATGGTCTGAAACAGGTGTCAGTCAGAGCCCTCATCAACTAAACATTTAGAGTTCCTTTAAGCAGACCTTGGAGAGCTCCTATTAATCCCTGAATTAGGACATACCTCCTTTTCCGGGGGAGAGGTTCAGTATTGTGTGTTAAATTCACTCCCTGCTTTACCAATGTTTTTAGACAGTCAGAGTTCCAGGAGTAAGTCCCTAATGAATGCATCCTACCCAACAGGCCAGCAGTTAGTTGAGTAAAGCCCTTTCTTCAGGCAGGAAAACAACGTGGAGAACGAAGAGGAAGAAGTAATGGTTGGAAAAGGGATAACAAAAGCAAAGATTAAAGCCAGGAAGTTGAGAAGGAAAGAACAAAACAACATGCAACATTATGTCCTGATTCTGTGAGGTACTGAACCGTGTATCTAACTTTAAGAACATGAATTATCCTACTGAAGAGACCAGGTTACTCACATGCTTAAAGTTAGGCACACACTTAAGTATTTTGATGAACCAGGGCTTTAGAGATGGTTGCAAAACAGTTTGCTGGATACAGGCTTTTTTCTGTCCATAAATTGAGCATGTCTTAGCTAATTGGTTCATTATATGTAACTTTTTGACAAGTATGTAGGCCTATGGGTTGCTCCCTTTTCCTTCTTAGACTGAGACTGCTTTTTTTTTTTTTTGAGAAAGGCCAGTCATATTAAAGGGTCTGCTAGTCTCTGCAAACCTCCCTCCAAACACACAAATCCAGTGTGCGCTAGGGTGACCAGATCACAACACTGAAATATCGGCACACATTGAGGTGCTGTCAGCCCCGCCCACAGTCCACCCCCCCGCTTCTCCCAGGCTCCGCCCTCATTCTGCCCCCAGTCCCACCTCCCCCACTCAATCCTCCCACCACCGCATCCTTCCTCATCCTCCAGCCCACCTCTGGTTTGCTGCGTCCCTCCTCAGTCCCTCACCTAACACTCGTCTTTTCACCCCCGCCACTCACCTACGGCACTGACTTCCCCTCTGCTGGATGGGTGTTCACCCACCCCTGCACCACCCTTGCCCCACCCCCTTTCCACCCTCCTACTCCCAAGTCCCCGCCCCCGCCCTGCCTCTTCTCCACCTCTTCCCCCAAGCGTGCCACATCTCCGCTCCTCCACCTCCCTCCTGGAAAGTCCAAATCACACAAAACAGCTGTTAGGCAGTGGGAAGCTCTAGGAGAGAGAGAGGGGGAGGAGCGGGAATGTGGCATGCTGTGGGCAGAGAAGGAGGCAAGGAACGGGGAGCTCGCTGCCTCCTTACCTGAATATTGGGGCAATTGGCGTCCTGATCATACATCGATCAGGACAAAGGGTTAAATATCGGGACAGTTCCAATTTTATCAGCACATTTGGTCACCCTTGTGTGAGCACACACACGGTGGCCGGATGACTCCTTCCAATACAAACACGTGTATGGCTAAGGTGAATAAGCTCACCTCCACGGGAATGAGTGTCCCTGTACTGATCTGTACTGATCAAATGAAAAGCTTCTCTCCAAACATTGCTTCAAGTATTCCTGGGAAGAGAACACAAAAAGGCAAAGCACAATTCTGAATGAATGAACCTGCTGAAGAGGAAACGTATAGTTTTTACAACTCTTCTCCCAGCTGGAGTTGGTGCCAGATGTCTCAGCTCCTTTGGTCTCAATGGAGCTATGACGGTTCACACTGGTTGCCTACATGTTCTATTACCCTACTGTCTATTTTAGGATTGTTGTTGAATCTAGAATCCATCCTTTTCCCTAATGACTCAAGGAGAGGAAGAGGAAAAGGGAAAGTTTTTGCCTAGGGCACTGCAGCATCTAAGGAGAATGCCAAAGCTGAACGAGATCTAATAATTCTTTCCCACCTCTAACGTCTATGGCTATATTTACAGTAAGATCTCGGGAAGTGTCTGACAACAATTAGAGGCAACCCCCCCAAAATGATCTATGAAGAGGTGTTTCTGTACTACTGTCTACCCACAGAAGACTTACCTACTCGACAGAACCTGACTGTGTTCAATGCCAGGACATGGGCAGGCAGGGGTTAGCTCAGTGGTTTCAGCACTGGCCTGCTAAACCTGCAGTTGTGAGTTGAATCCTTGATGGGGCCATTTAGGGATCTGGGGCAGAAATTTGTGGGTGAGACTGTAGCCTGCGTTGTGCAGAAGGTCAGACTAGATGATCGTAATGGTCGCTTCTGACCTTAAAAGTCTAGAAGACACCCTGACTGGCGTTGCCCTGGCAACTTGCTGAATGTATTGTATATGGTAGCCACTCCCATCTTGAATGCACATTCTCATTCTTTATACTGATTATTGATCTCAACTGACTTCAGTGGGGTAGTGCGCTGGGCGCTGTACAAACATGGAGTGAGTCCCTGTCTCAGAGAACTTGCAGTCTGAATAGACGAGACAGAGGAAGGTCAGTGACAGAGCCGGGAACAGAACTAAGGTCGTCTGATTCTCAGGCTCTATGCACTGTCCCACACCATCTGGTGTCATAGCTAAACCGCAAGACTGGGAGACAGGGCATGTCTTTCCTGCATCAATTTCTTGCTCTGCCCAGGACCTCCTGTGGGAGTTTGGGCAAGCTGCTTCCCTCCTCGGTGCCTCAGTTTCCACCTCTGTAAAGTGGAGGTGATGCTGCTCCTCACAGTTGCATTAGAAGGATTCATTCATTGCTATCTGGAACGTGCTTTGAGATCCTCTGCTAGCCAGCATTAGAGGAGCGCAAAGTGTTGTCCCGGGGGCAGGTCTGCTTGGTTCAGGAAGCCACTGCAATCTTTTGGCACTGTTAGGCAGGTCTCCTCTCTGTATGAAACAGGCGCTTGGCTCTGGTCTGCAGTTCAGAACCGCCAACCCTGGTTTGAACCCTGCATTTTCACAGTGCCTTCTTGTGCAGCGTGACCTGCTCACCATTAATGAGAAACACAGATAGGATGATCTTAAAAGGCCTAACTTTGAACTGGGCTTCCTCCTCCCCCCGTGTAGCTCTTTTAGTAGCGTTGCCTGCGGGGAACAAGGAGGAAAAAACCTCTGAACCATGGAGTCTGTGAAGAATAATGATAACCATGCGCAGAGGAGGGAGAGGAACTGAAGAAGAAAGGGAAGGGCTTGGATGAATTAACGTGGAACACTCCCTTGCATGCGAAAGGGAATGAAAAGAGCCCAGTGCTTTATCCCTGTGGTTAGCTATGCGATGGCCGGGCCTGAATAATCAAGGAGGTCTGCTGGAATGTGCTTTTCGGGAAGCGATGAAGGTTTCCAGGGATGCAGCTTGTGTTTTAAATAGTCCAGTGTGGGGCTAAAAATAAAGACTAGGGAGCCCTCTGCTAACTTGTGGGACTAGTACTCCAGCTGCAGACAGAAATTAAAACCATTCAAGGGGGGGAAATGGGCTGTTCTTGCTTTTGTCAGAGAAAGTGTGACCGTGTGAGACTGATTAGCCCACCCCTGGGAATGTAACAGTTAGTAAAACGGTTGCTTGGCAAGTCTTCTCCTCACGACCAGCCTGGGTCTTGTAATGAGCCGGCAGCACGAAGAGCATTGTGAGAAAAGAACTTGGCCACACCTTCAGGGCAGGACAGAAAACACACATGGCAGGCCGCTCGCCGCTCTGCACCTTGCAAAAGACCCTGGCTTGAGAACGGGGGTGGCTCTCTCGATCAGCATGAAGATCGGGTTGTGGTGAGGAGTTAGCACAAAGGGCTTTCAAGCTGAGGTGGGCAAGGACAGTTCACTGACCAACGTGCCCCCGGGGACCAGTGCATTGGGAGAACCGCTGTCATCTTCCTTCTGGCACCACAATGGCTCTCTGTACTAGGGGCTGTACGTTCACAGTGATATGCCTGCCCCGGAAAGATGATAGTTTATATAGTCAAGACAGGCAAAGACTGGGAGAAAAGAGGCCATTTTATTGGACAATTGGGGGAACTGATGCGCAGAGAGATTGTAATTTGTCCAAGGTCCCAGAGGGAGTTTCTGGCTGAGCTAGGAATGGAAACTCTCTCTCGTGAGCCTCAGTCTAACGCTTGAAGCTCAAGACCAGCCTCCCCTGGGAGTTTTACCTGAGTGGTGTCTGCATGATTTGACACAAAAGACATAAACCTAAGTCAAAAAAGCAGCCTCCTTCACTTATCTAATGGTGATGCCGTACAGTGGGGAAAGTGGGCCTCAGACCAGCGATTCTGTAGCATGGAAACTGCAATAGAGACATTGCTATGGGGAGAGAGCCTAGCATGGCGTTAGTATTTTCATGCTGAATTTCCTGGCTAAGTTCAGACCAGCCCCCGAGTGTTATTTTAATACAGTTTCTTGTGTATAAATATTTATGAAGTGCCTGTTTCAAACGCCTCTTCCTCAAAAAACCTACCACATCTTATTGCATCTTTAGGAAAATGTTTTTTTAACCTCTCCTATCTTTAGGAACCTTCGCTAGCCGCACAAAACTCTCTCTCTCCCTTCCATATCCTCTCCCCTGTCTTCCCATGTGGGGAGCCGATTTATTTATTTTCTTGGTGGCTAATAGGGAAATTACATAAGGCCATCAGAATGTCAAGGTTTAGGTGGAGGGGTAGGAAACTTTTCAGATGTTTCTGCTTCTTCTAGGCACATCGGACGGGGTCCCACTCACTGAAGTCAATGGGAACAGTTTCACCAAGCAAAACTCCTTCTGTGGAATTGCATCAGGGATGCATTTGGCCCACAAAGGCTTATGAACCATATAAGACAACTGCCTCAAGGCAAAGTCAGAGAGACCCACCGTTTAATGTAACACAGATTACACAGCCAAATTATTTGGCAGCTTTGTGCTTTGAACGTGCTAGTCAAAGAGTCTGTCTGATCTATTAACTGTAAAATCATTTGCAGTCACATGCAGAGCTGCTCAAAAACTTTTTGACAGACTCCTTTTTTTTTTTTAATGAAAAATGGCTCTTTGACCCACTGAAAATGTTCATTTTAATTGAAATTTTCCACTGTTTGGTTTTACTTTTTGAGTCTTCTCCCTTACTTTCCCTGCTGTCTTCCAGTGTTAAAAAGGGGGAGTGCGGGAGGGGGCAGAGAATGGGTGGAGAAGGAGATGGAAAAATTAGAACCTAAAATATGTTGGGGCTTGAAAATGAAATTTTTTCAGGTTTCATTTCATTAAAAAAAATCATAAAATTCTGCAAAAAAAAATTCAAACTAAAAATTGTAAGTTGAAGGTATTTTTTGACTAGCTCTAGTCACATCTGTCCAGAATGTTGCTTGGGGTGTCTATATTGTGGTACCTATTTCTGCCTGTCTGCATTTAATTACCTATTTGCAGTTAATACAATTTAGTTGCCGGTATGGATGGAGTCATAATCCTCATAATGCTGTTGAAGATGTCTTGAGAGAATGGGTTGCTAAAAATTGTCCTAAAACAGGTTTTTAAAGAAATCACAGACGGGGACAAACGCAAATTAGGTATGTCACGGTGTGAAGGGGAAAACCACCACAGTTTAGTGGTTGGGCAGGGATATGGCAGGTTATCTTCCTCCCGTGAATTTCCCTTGCTTACTATCACTCCGCCATGCCTGAAAAAATGGCAGCGAATCTTACATAACATGACTCCAGGAGCTGGAACTTTAAGCAAAACACAGCTACTATCACAAGACTCTCAGTGAAACTGCAACAGAAGGCAGAACTGCATTGCAGAGAAATAGGCCCAGATCCAGGTCCACATTTTCCCAGGGTTTAGGTTTGGGGAGATCATTCCCATTAGGCTTTGGTTGTCATGATTTAGTGTGCTGAAAAACGCTTGCTCTCAAAGACTTAGAAGAGTCAAATAAGGCAATCAAGGTTTTAATAGTAAATAGTTTAATAGTCGCAAGGAGGAGCCACAGAACTGAGCCTCAGGCTGGATAAGGGCCTATGGACGCATGGAAATTGGATCCACAGATCCATAATGGGCCCCTGAGCAACGAGCACTGGGATCCACCACAGAAACTGAGATGCAGGAGGGAGCATTGGCAGGGCCAGACCTCCAAGATGACCAAGTCCAGCTACCCCTTGGCCTCGCCTCCACCTCACAGCTCTGTCACTCAGCTGCCTCCGGCCCGGCTCACTCTGAGCCAGCCTGCGAAAACTGCGCTGTGGGGTTAGGGTGTGCGGTGTGGGCCCTTCCCAGCACAACAAACACTCCCACGCCCTTCTGTTGGCCAGTCACGCTGGAAGAGGAGGGTGCAGCCTGGAGCCGCCCCCCGTCCCCTGGGGCACTGAGGAGTCGGGATGATGTGGAGGCCCTGAGGAAGGAAAGGGAGCCGGAAACAGCCCAAGCTGCGGGCAACTGACCTTGGCGTGTCAATCCCTGTTTAGACACGGGCTGAAGTCTGCTCCCGGAACTCTGCCAGGCTAGGGAGCTGCAGCCATCCTGCTGCACATGCCAGGCACCTCCTATGGCACCACTGCCCCCCACAGCTTCCCCAAAGCACAACCCCCAGCCCGCAGGATACGCGGGCAGAGGAGGGGTGGACGGGCCCCAGGGTTTTCACCAGGGCAGAGAGCCAGTGAGCTGGGAAAAGGGCTCTCCGGGCTCACCAGGTCGGGGGACAGTGAGGGAGAAAGAAGGGCCTTCAGGGACCAAGCGATGGTCTATGCTACACAGGTCCACATAAGGCAGCTTCTCTCCAGCTAATTATGTCAGTGTCTATGGTACAGCCTCCCTCCCCCCTTACTACACCTCCACGAGAGGTGTAGGGCTTATCTCGGTGTCGTTAGGGCGAGGCAGTGTCTGTGTGGGCACTGTGTCCCTTACAGGTGCTGTCTTGCCCAGGTCATGGCTCCCTCTGAGGAACAAGTAGGGGAGAAGCTCCCGGGGGTCCCAGCACGGGTGGGGCCAGCCTGCTGGGAACCCGGGAGTCTATGAGCCAGCCAGGGTCCGGGCTCTCCGCTCCCCTCACTGTCCCCGTCTGGTTGGTGGAAGAGCTCCAGGTGAGGACGTGCACCGCCGACCCAAGGAGACTGTGGTGACGTAAGTCGCCCTCGTGTCGGTTGACTTGGGTTTGTAGTGTAGACATACCCTAAGGAAGTGGAGGAGGAGGAGGAAAGACTCCGAAATGCTAGAGGGGGAGCCAGAAGCCCTTAAAGACAGGAGATGTTGGCACAGGTTCCTCACATTTCATAGGGAATGGGGAAGGTTTTCTCGGGGTTTGTCATAAGTGTGAAGTAGCCTAGAATTAGTGTTTACCTGTAAGGGGTTAAGCTAAAGGTAACCTGAGAGGTGGACAACTGACCAATAAAAAATTCCTCAGGAGACAAAGGATTTTTGAGTTTTAGTTTCTCTCTGGCTTTCTTTTTGTTCACCTCGGCTATGGGATAAACACAGCTATGTTTTTTAGATTTACAAAATTTCATCCCACCGCTATCACCATGTTAGGATTGCCTTTTCACTTTGAACTTTAGGGTACAGATGTGGGGACCCGCATGAAAAAAGAAATAACCCCCCCAAGCTTATTTTACCAGCTTGGATTAAAATGTTTTTCCCCAGAACACAACTTTTTCTGTATTTGGACCTGGTACACTGCCACCACCAAACTAGGTTTAGGGTAGTTTGGGACCCATTTTTCTCTTTCCACTAACCCCCAAAACTTCTTCCTTCCCTGGGAAGCTTGAGAGAAAAAAAGCAAACCTCACCTGCTCCTTGGAGATGTGCCCGATCCAAAATCAGGATCTTACACAATGAAAAACAAGCAGTCAGCTTCTTAAAAGAAAGATTTTAATAAAAGAAAAAAAGAAAGGAATAAATCCCTTTATAACCATCAATAGAACAGCATTTACCATAATTAACAAAAGGATTTAGAAACCAAACTTCTCCCCCGAGGCAACTTTCTCCCACTGTTGATATCTCTGCTGAATCTTACAATCTTAAGAAGCACCCAGCCAACACTCACCACTGAGAACCCTCCAAGTGATAAAAAGAAGGTAAACTTACTGACTACAGTACTTGATAGAATCTTATAGTTACAGTGAAAGACATAGCTGTGTTTATCCCATAGCCGAGGTGAACAAAAAGAAAGCCAGAGAGAAACTAAAACTCAAAATCCTTTGTCTCCTGAGGAATTTTTTATTGGTCAGTTGTCCACCTCTCAGGTTACCTTTAGCTTAACCCTTTACAGGTAAACACTAATTCTAGGCTACTTCACACTTATGACACGCCCCCCAAATCGCAAACGGTGTCGGAACGTCACTGGGTGCGATTTCTTCCTGGAGCTTTAGGAAAAAACAGAATTAATAAAACACATGCACCTGTAAACATACTACTGGTTACAATAAACTAACAATAGGTTCCACATTTCGAGGACAGTTTTAACCTATTGATTTTGGGAAACTTTCCTGGGAGAGTGCATCAGCCACTTTATTAGAAGTTCCTGGAATGTGTTGGATGTCAAAATCAAAATTTTGGAGAGCTAAACTTCACCGAAGAAGTTTTTTGTTTTTGTTGGTGAAGCGATGAAGCCACTTCAGTGCAGCATGGTTGGTTTCTAGTTGGAACCGCCGTCCCCAAACATATGGGCATAGCTTTTTCAGAGCATATACAATGGCGTAACATTTTGGGGGGGGAATTGACCAGTGGCTCTTCCTCTCAGACAGCTTTTTGCTGAGAAACACGACAGGGTGCAATTGTTGATTGGGTTCTTTTTGCATTAAAACTGCTCCCAAAAAAGGGCCCCAAACTACCCTAAACCTAGTTTGGTGGTGGCAGTGTACCAGGTCTAAATACAAAAAAAGTTGTGTTCTGGGAAAAAACATTTTAACCCAAGCTGGTAAAATAAGCTGTGGGGGGGTATTTCTTTTTTCATGCGGGTCCCCACATCTGTACCCTAAAGTTCAAAGTGAAAAGGCAATCCTAACAGGGTTACATGTGTGTTTCATTGGGGGATGGTGAGGCTGGGCTCTCACAGGACTGTGCTCTGGGGTACAGTGTGCAGACGGGTGTTTGGAGGGATGCTGGGCTCATGGGGCTGTGCTCTGGGGTACAGTGTGAAGAGGGGTGTTTGGAGAGGTGCTGGGCTCTCACAGGACTGTGCTCTGGGGTACAGTGTGTAGTCGGGTGTTTGGAGGGTGCTGGGCTCTCACAGGGCTGTGCTCTGGGATACAGTGCACAGAAGGGTATTTGGAAGGATGCTGGGATCACAGAGGGTCTCGTTTGGAGGGTATAAGAAGTAAAAATATTCTTCTTCTTATATTGGCCATGCTGAGCTGTAAACACACTTGTAACCACTGATAGCAATTGAACAATCGTAAACTCAGGTCACACAAGGACCCTTTGGCAGTGTGAAGGGAAGGGCTCGCTGAGTGCTGGCTGGGCCATTTCCATGCCGACATGAGGGGAAGGAGTTCAAGGGTGGGCAGAAGGTGAGAGCAGCAGAAATGGAGACAGGTTCAGAGTGGGACAAGCTAATCGGCTGGGGCAGGAGGGAAAATGGGAGCCGCTGCTCCAACCGCTGTCCTCACAGGAAAATCCCTGGGCGGGAGCAACACAAAATTAGTTAGGCCCTTTAGTTAGGCCCTTTGTTAGTCTAACTCCTTTCCCTCCGTTTCCGCGAGTGTTTTATCAGAGCATTGACACCCTCCGTTCTGCAATGGCCGCATTTCCCTTGCAGAGGACAGTATACATACCCGATTCTGCTTGGAGCTTCCTGCCGGGAGCTAAATAACTGGGTTTCAACAACCATGTTTCAACAACCACCAACTGGGGTGGTTGTTTTTAGAGACATGTCAAGCGAGTCACAGGCAGCAGTCCCTCATCTCCACCCTGGCTGACACCGGTCAGCAGCCAGGGCCTTTGCAAAATTGGGTGCCCTGCAGTCAACAGCCCTGATGCTTTGGCTTATGTTTACACCCCCTATCACTTGCTGCTTGGGGTGTAATCTGCCATACTAGTGCCAGTATGCCAAGGGGGAGGCGAAATCAGCCATGGAGCAGGGGGAGCCTGTCTTAACCTAAAGCAGCACCCCGTCCTGTGCTTGCATCCCTAGGCCGGGCCTCTATGCACAGTTTAAACGTTTCATAACAAGCTCCATTGGTTTTCCATCCAGCATAGTAATGCTCTGTCTCCCTGGCAACCCAGGCCTTACTGCAGAACGGATGCTGCTCCATGACTCAAGCCCTCTTTATGCCATCTACGTAGCTATCACTTGGTCTCATCCTTCCTTCACTTACTCTTGGCACCGGAACTGTCTGCAAGACCGTGGTCTGCCCTGATTCTGTGTTTTGTTCCCAGAACCCTAAAGCCAGGCCCGATGCTGCTGAATCTCCCTTCCTATTTGGCATTTGTCCCCAGGTATCCCCCAATCCGTCAAACCCTTACGCTGGTGGAGAGCTTTAGACAAGGGTGTGGTCCCATTTAAATCAATGAAATTACTCACCTGAGTGACATTAAGCTCAGGCGTAAATATTGGTTGGATTGGGGCCAAAGGCTACAATCCTCGGCATTTCCCCGGCAATCGGTCAGGACATCCGTTGTCTGTCTTGATGCCTGAGTGGCAGTCTATTGCTCTGATTTGCTTTGATGGCCCTGCCTATCCTCTGCTGCACTGAGTCCTAAACTGAGATCACTTTTCTCCTCTTCTTGGTGAGTGCTTACTTTTCACCACTTGCCTCAGACTCTAGCTTAGCTAATGGCCTCCGGTCATTCTAGTCCCCTTGTAACTTATCAAGGACAGAATAGCTACTGCTGTATCTTCCTTGACCTAGCACAGAAATGAGCAGGTGCTCTTTTTAATAAGCCTGACATTTTTTCAAGGTCATCTTATTAAGAGCCTATAACTCAGTGAATGTCTATAGTCCTTGGTCCCTTTTGATCCTAAAGGATCTGCTTGGCAAATCCCAAGATAGAATTGTCATTCTGCCCCCAATCATCTCATTCATTATACATGAGCACTGGGTGACTCGTGTTGAAGTGTTCCTGGATGGGAATGACCTACTTTTTTTTTATATGGTTGCAGTAGAGTTTATTATGAATTCCTAATGATTTCATTGCACCATTAAACCATGATTGCCACTTGTCCCAAAAATTGTGGAACAAGCTGGAGATGAACTTAGCTGGCATCTGGTTTCTACTTTTGTAGGACACACAGGAAACCTTGATGAAGAGCTGTTAATATATTTAATGGTGTCACTGCGTAATCGTACATTTATAATCAGCCCGTTCCAGAAACCAGTTAGGAGTTGATTAGGAAAAATACGGGATCTGATTTTAAAAGGTGCCGAGCGCCTATTGCTCCCATTGGCCACAGCTGAAGTAGTAGGAGCTCAGAATTTCTGAAAATCAGGCCCATAGTATTGAGATAAAAATCTGCCTGGGTGGATCCGGTTAGACAAATTTCCAGCCCTAAATAATGGACCAGAGCAATACACTTGAAGGGAATTGATGAGTTTGCATTTTAAGGCCAGTAAAACCTTCCAGTTTATAAGGGGTGTTGGCAGCTCCAGCCTTTTAAACCAGTTTCTACTGCTTAGTTAGGCTGGGTCACAATAAGATGGTAACAAACCTTCTGATTAGTGATTGCTCATTAGCTGTAGCAAAACCCCCAAATGTCACCCAGGCTTTCATTCCCCAAGAGGAATGCGAGAATGACATACTATCCTGAGTGGTCTTCAACCTAGGGAAAGATGCGTCACAGTGATAGGCCAGTATACTGAGCAGTTCACAGGATTAGCCCAAATAAGGGTCTCAGATGTTCCCACTCTTGGTCTACCATTGGTGTGGTCTCACTTTTTCAGCATTAGATAACATAGCGGTCAAGAGATCTGAGCCCTGTCTCTACTAATACTTCCGCTATTGCTACCACCAGTGGAACCGGTACTAGTGTAAAGGTCAGCTTGTATGTGTGACAGAAACTAGGCCCAGATTCTCAAAGGTATTTAGGCACCTAACTCCCAAGGGTAATGGATTTGGCCCTGAATCACCAAGCTAAGGAAGCACAGACTAATTTGGAGGACCATCCGTCTCATTTTTAGCTTCCCTATCACAAAATGGTTCCTCTGGAGGGCAGGTGTGATGAGTTATGAGTTTCCTCTGCAGTCTCCTCTCCTTTTCCTATCCTATGAGAACGACAATGGTTAGAACTCCCTTGACTCTGATAGTGAAGAGGTAAATTTGTAGTTACCCACCCCAGAGGATGAAAATCACTGCATGACTCTTATAGGCTAAATTACTCTAGTGATGTGAAGGAGTCCAGGGTCAAAGAGGGCTTAACTATGCTCTGAAAACTACTCCAAAACCTGTGACCACTCAGTGATCAGACACACCCATGAACCGAGGCTTTGGCAGCAAAGCCAAAGGTCGGATGGTGCTAATCTGATCATCTCTCAATCACACCTTGAAATCCATTAGTGATCACTGGTACACATATATATGATGCAAAAAGTGGGACTTTTAAAATGAACTAATCCAGTTATCAGTCTTCCATTAGGTGGGAAAGAGAGCTAAAGAAATAGGAAAGGCTGAGAACAAAACCGAATTGGACTAAATTCCTCTGTGGCTGGGAATACATTAGGAAATTTTAGCAAGAAGTTACCATGGGTGCTACCACCAGTTCAGCAGCACCAGCAGTAGCATTGGTGGGAGCCCTAGTGTAGACAAGGCGGTGGCAGATTTGACTTTTATACCACTGCCTCAATGAATCCGGCTCCAAACGGCAGTAAAAATGTCTGCAGCCAATCTACACCACTGCTCATGCCATTGGCAGCACTGGTGCTAGTGCAACGGTAGGAGAAGTCCCTACACGTCAGTGTGATTAGGGAGTAGGAGAGAAGTTTGTAAGAGGAGGGATCTATTGTTTTAAACCAAGATAGGTGTATACGTCTCAATGTGTTTGTGAGCTATTGCCCCCTACTGGTGAAGTATGGTGCTGCTCAACAGCTAAGCCCACAGAGGAGAAGGCTCAATACAACAAGTACCAAAGTAGATTTTCCTTTACCTACGTGTGAGGAGTGGGATGTCCTGGGTTCTCTCCCAATGCTACAGGAGAATAGTGTGTATGTACACGCCGTCATGGGCTTTGTTACAGATCCTCCCAGAACAATTCCTGTCAGTAATTCCTGTCAGTAAAAACTCTTGAGGGAGGCAGGTTAGAAGCATGAGATGACGTAAAGTAGAGTGAATAAAACTAATCAACAAAGGGGAATAAATTCCCCGGGACAAGCTCAATGAACATGTTACAGCCAAATGACTTCAGTCTACCTTTTCCTTCCCTTGTGTTAAGGCGGCAGAAGCATGGCTACATTTTTCATAAATAGGAACACCCTCATGGCTGTTTTTCAGAGCTGTCTAGACAGGAGAGCAGGACCTTTCTTCAAGTCACATAATCACTTTCCCATTTGCCTTTGCTGTGGAGGACATTTTCCAAGATTAGATAGAAGCTGGTGGAGCAGCATGTGGTTAACCCAGGGTGTGTCTCTGCTCTTTGGCTCTGCTTGCCAAGTCAGAGGTGCCTTTCTGTCTGATCACACCTTCCCTTTTTCGTGCTTTCCCTCATTAGCCGGGAAAGGTTAGATGCAATTATGCACAGATCTAGGAGTTGCAAAAGATCTGGTATTGTGAAAGGAATGTTGGCTCCTGCTGTGAACAGCAAATAGTTTTGTGTTTAGATGATCACGCCAGACTTACCGGAATCTAAGAAGTGGCAGAAGGCCCCTAGACAATCCCTTTAGATAAACTGTTCTGCAGCTGGTCTCGATGAAGCAAATTGACTGATCACGGAGGAATTACCAACCGTAGAAATTTGTGGGTGCCCTTGTTCCCTCACCCAGAGCTTCTCGTGGGAGAACCATAATTTCTGGGGCTGCTTCCATTTATAACAGGAGATCCACAGGGAAAGCCCACCCTAATTTGACAGCTGTACCCAGCTGCTGTGGGGATACAAATAAATAATAAATCACACTGTGTGTGCAGGTCTTACTTTTCTAGGCATAACATTGCCTATGGTCCACTGGCATTTGTGGGTGTGATTGTCTGACTTTTTACTAGCCCCAGTTGGAGCTGTTTGTGTGACCGCAGCTGTCGTGCTAGTGGGCCTGTTGTGTGTGTGACGTGACACATCTGCCCAGGGAAATGATGACCTTACCGTGGGTGGAGGTGGGGAGGAGAGTATTAGATCAGCCAGTCAAGTATCACATCTGCCCTCCACTGAAGGGAGCACCCCTCAAAGCCACACTCGTGGGGGAGGTTCTCTGGCTTTCTCAAAGTGCTTCACTCACACAAAATAATTGACTTGTGAAAGACGGTTTTCCCTCCCGCCCTGTAACAGGCCGGCTTGCCCCATGGGCTGGAGATCCTATAGCTCAGCCAGCCCTGATTACAGGCTGAGCCACATACGGGTTGACTCAGGTGCTCCCAGGATAATGAGAGCTGGCAGCCGGATTGGGGAGAAAGTCTGAGAAAGGGCAGCTAGATCTGTAGGTGTGTCAGGGAGCAAGAGAGCTCCTGAGCTGGCTAGGAAAAAAGCAGGAAAGAGCAGGAGAGAGCTCTCCAGCCAGGGAGGCCAGTGGGAGACCCTGTGCAAACAGGAGAGAAATTGTAAAGCTGGGATGAAGGCTGGGTGAGTTTGGCCTGTGTTAGCCTGGGTTAATCAGGAGAGAGACACTGAACTGGCTGGGGCCTAGAGGGCCAGTATGTATCAGAGGACTAAATAAATGGCACGTCTTGTGGGAATTGTTTGAACCATTTTGAAGTGTGAGTTCTTAAAGGGCCCCAAAGAGGGGGAAACTGAGGCAAGGGATTGTACTATGACCTCTGGCCTTGAGGGACACTTGGGAAGCAGCTGCATGATATACTTCCCTCATCCCTGGTCACCCTTGAGTGCAGACAATGAGTGAAATCTTGTCCCCTACCTCTGCCAGCCAGTGCAACAGAAATGCTAAGGGGTAGAAGCATGTTGTGGGAGCCCTGAGCTGGGAACATCAGTGTGCTACAGGGCACCAGTCTGAGCGTGACAGGGGGGTGGCATCACC
Source organism: Dermatemys mawii (assembly GCA_007922305.1). Classification (NCBI taxonomy): domain Eukaryota; kingdom Metazoa; phylum Chordata; order Testudines; family Dermatemydidae; genus Dermatemys; species Dermatemys mawii. The sequence continues at coordinate 1,773,047 of ML677394.1, read as the reverse complement.
AAGGGAACGAGAGGGGTGTGGCTGGCATTCCATACACCCCACAGCCCCATCGAGGGGGTTGCTGTGCTGCAACCTGTGTTGTTTGAGGCAACAAAAGTCCAGCTCAGTCTGTGACATGGAATTGTGTGTGGAAGCCAACACATGCTGAGGTCAAGTGGAAACTGGATTGTTTTCATTTAATGAACTGCACTATGGGGCCTTCCTGGTGAAGTCACCAGTTGAGAGGGCAAGAAATGGGAAGAAGGTTTATCGTTGGCATGTTTGGTCGGTTGGTGTGTATGGGATGAGGTCGCTCTTTCTTCTTGGACATGGTTTAGCTGAAGGGAGGGTTTCTCTCAGTGGGATAAGGGGTACAGGTGGATTAAAAGCTGTGAGTTTTAATATCTTGGCTACCAAACCCACCATCTCCTGGAGCCTTGTGGTCCCCCAGGATGTGGGTGGGCCTTCCTCTTCCTGAGAGAGCAAGGCAACCTGACCAGATCAGGACATCACCTGCTCCACTGGCTTTGGCGAACTGCTGAATGACACCTCGACAGGGAGAATAGGGGTCCTGCTCTCACCAGCACCTTCTAGCTCATTGTCCATCGCCACCGTGCGTCTCCTCTTTCCTCTCTCTCTTTTTGCTTTCTGTCCAACAGTAATCTGGCTGAGCTGGCCAAGGCAACACCACCTTTGCAAAAAGCCTGCGACCAGAAAAAGGCAGCTAAAAGGAAGGCCTTAAACAGCTCCAAGCTTTTCCAAGTTTGCTAGGTCACCAAGCCTCTGATCAGACCGTAAGCTGTGTCTGGTTTTCTCCAGCATGCAGGTTGCAAGTGACAGTCAGCACCAGAGAGAGAACAATAATCTTTAGGTTTTATCTAGTGCCTTTATCAGCAGATCTCAAAATGTTTTACATTTACAGTCTCATTATCCCCACTTAATGGATGGGGAAACTGAGGCAGAGAGCGGGGAGGTAACTTACCCAAGGACACCCAGCAAGGCAAACAGAAATAGAGCCCAGGTTTACCTCTGGGTTGGAAGGGAAGGATTCAATATGCAGTCCTTAGGCAGGTGCCCTGTGGAAACCTTATATACTCAGGCTTTGAGTGGTGGCTGAGTTTCACCCTCGTGTGCATGAAGAGAATTGGACCTCAGAGGGATCTCCAAAGGGTGGATTGATTAGTGTTTGTGAGGTGCTGTCAGCTACTGTCATAGAAAAAAAGCTGTAAGTATTGCAAGAGAACATTCTTGTGACCTATGACAAGATTTGAATCTGAGTCTTCATAAATGACAGCCTGGCCCACTAACTCATAGGGAAACTGTAGCTTAACTCCTACGTGGTGTCCTTCTTTTCAGGGTTATATTCTAATTTACTAAAATAACTGTTCAAGGTACTTCCCCTTTAATTATTGGGTATAGTCTTTTCTATCCGGCCATATAACAGTAGTCCCTCTGAATTACACAGTTGGCTATTTGTGCCCAATTTGAAATTGTGCAAAACAAATTACAGTAAGAGAGGTGGCAGGGAGCATTTAATGAAGAAAAACTATTAGTAGCACAACAGGTTGTTGCAAGAACCATCTCAGTTTCAGGTCTTCTCGTGTGCTTTGATATTATCACAAGAAAAATTCTTTTAGTCTCCAACAGAATCTCATTTTGAAAAACCAAGTAACAGAATGAAAAACAGCGTCCTCGTTTGCTCGTTCTCCAGAGCTCAGAGACAAAAAGGCACTTTCATGTATTTAGTATAGTTAAATGAGGAGATGAAAGGACTTCTCTTGGCCAAATCCATTCAGCAGTGGCTGGACTTTTCCCCGTTTGTTCTATTCTTTCATCAAGTCCATACAACTACACAGGCAAGCTGGTGTGCTTGATATTACATACAGTTTGATGTCATGTGCAGGTAAATACACAGATTCGGAACGGTTAACGATGATTTGATCTGGTGGTGCACATGTAACAGGTGTTTTGATGCAGCAAAGTTCCCTAGTTAGAGTGTGCAGTGTCCATGTGATACTGAGTCCACAGAATGCTGGGATTGAATTGGATAAGTTATGTTTGCAGTTTTTGTACTTATAAAATATATTGGGAGCCTCCGCAATATATTCATGGGCATGGAACTTCTTGTCCCCTGCTCCTTGAGAGGACAACTGGTTTTTGATGGTTGTAATAGTTATAAATCCATGCGTGATGGGGTGTATGTACGAACTCCACACTGGAAAGAAAGGGGTTAAAGAGCCGCTCTGGGCCCAGGCGGCCCCATCCTTCTGCACCTGCATAGCACGCACAGACTGGGGGAGGTGCTTATGATGGAGAGGGGATTTTCTGTAGATACTTTGTATGACTTCTGTGTGCCTCAGATTCCCCCTATGCTGCATTGTCACCTAGGAGGGTAGGAAAGAGCTGTTTACTCTCGGGCAGGCTACCACACAGATGTGGCTAGTGCCTAGCAGTCTCGAGTTTGGGGCCCATGTCACGGGAGAGTCCATGAAGACAATGGCAAAGCCAATGCCCAGGACACTTGCTACCTTACAGTATACAGTCCATCCCTCTGCAAGAAACCAGCCAGTTTGACCAGCTGGATAACAAAGGACTGAGGAGGAGACAGGTAAAACTGGCCTGGGAGCTTGAAGAAAGAGGGGACAGAGTGGGAGCCAAGGGGTGGACCCCACTTGACTGCGGCTGTGAGATAACCAGAAGGGACTCTGCTGTAACTTTTGGTTCTCTGTGCTAACCAAGGACTTTCTATGCTGTGCTCCAGACAATTCATAAATCTGACTGTTGTTATCGAGGGACAAATATGGAAGTCTATCCCTTGGTTTGGGAATCTAGTTGGGGGAAGATCTTAAAGATCAAGGGTCTGGACCACAAGACCCTGAATCAGGGAGGAAGCTCTGAGTCCCTTGCTTAATCCCAAAGATCTATGGGGTGCCTTTGAACACGTGAGCGTGCTGGAGAGCACTGATAGGACAAACAACTGCAGTGTGGAGGGGGCTCTGTGGGAGAAAGATAACCTGCCACACCTGGTCTGACCACTAGGCGTCACTGGTGGTGAGTGTTCCCCTTCCACCACAAAATACCTCCTTCGTATTTGTCCCTATCTGTGGTGTTTTCTTAAAACCGTTTTTTTTTTTAAAGACAGGTGTCAGCAACCGATTCTCTCAAGACTTCCTCAAAAGCGTTATGACAGTTATGACCCCATCCACACTGACAACTAAATCGTATAAACTACAAATAGCTTTTAAAGAGTTTTTGGAAATTGGTTTCCTATTCTGTTTATTTTTGTAATATGGACATATTACAGAAATTATTAAATATATTATTATTATTATTAGGGTCTTAGGCATGGCAGATCGAGTCTGGATAAATTTATCCCATGTCCCTTCAGTGCAAACCTCCTTGCATGATATGAAGTGTTTGAGGATGTAGGGTATGGGTTGAGGTTCAACAAAGTTCAATTCATTGGCTGGGGAGAATCGTTTATTTTCCCTGGTCAGACAGTGTTGTGCTTCCAGGTTCCATCTGGTAAGGGATATAGGAGGGTCAGAATATCCCAAGAAAGGCAGCTAACAGTTTCTTAATATTCCCAGGTTTACAGCCATAAGGGGATTCAAACAAACTTTGGGAGGTTGTAACTTAAACAGCCTCCACACCTGTTGAAGCGACCTACCCTCCACCTGAATGTGATCCCTGTAGGGCCATAATATCCCACTGGTTTTTTTATTGTGATTTGAATTGCCCATTGTGGTCCATGGGGATTTAAATTTGATGGGACGATCTGGCTTTGGGTTAACAGTTCTAGGAAATGCATGTCAGTCAAAAAGCAGCCGGACCCCAATCCTGTAACATAGCACATCAGCAGGCGTCTGCTCCTGTGCAGCGTCCCATTGAATCAGCTTGCTCAATGCCAATGCAGCAACCTGCCTGTGCACTACACATGATGTAGCGCATAGGACTGGTAGGGACCTCCTAAGAACTTGAATCTAGTGCCCTGCTATGTTGTGGCACAGGAGCCATAAACATCAAGAAAGGATCAAAACAAGTCATAAATTGAAGCACTAGAGAATCCAAAGTGTCCCTGGATTTAGGTTCTGTTGTAGAAGGTTGTTCTCCAGCCAGTGTGCATGTCGAGCTACCAATAACCCTGCTAGAGGTTACATATGTGCAGACATCAGCCAGATCACAGACCTCTGAGCTTATGTAGTCCAAACACAATGTCTCTGTTACTTTTGATTGGGAACTTGGCCATCACCTCATAAATCAACACCCTGCTATCTTGTTTGTTCTGCAACTGGACTGTTTGAATTGAAACAATACAGCGCCAGAGACTTGAGCTTCCTCTGGTTATCTTAGTGCAGAGTTCACTTCAAAACCTTGTTTTGGCCTCTTAAAATTATTATGCTTCTAAGAGAGCTTGTGCAGAACTGAAACAGCCCTGTTCAAATCTTTAAAAGTTAGTTAGAAATATATTCTTTTAACCTACAGTACAAAGGGAGCTTTGAGAAAAATGTTTCTAAGCACCCTATCTTGCATCTTAATTGCTTTAGCTTGCAAAGACAGCTGCATGTACTTAACTTTAAGCATATATATAGTCTCACTGACTTACTCATGTGCTAAAGTTAAGCATATGCATCTCTCTTTTCAGTACTGGGGTAGTCAGTTACCACCTCACTGTTTAGATGAAATTTGGATACTAATAGAGCTTCATTTGTGTCCATACTTCTCAAATGTTTCAGATATTTATTTGCATTCCTGGCAAATATGCCTCAAAAAACCAATTATAATGTGGCCTCTTTTTAAGCAGAGAATATTAATTTAATGTTCTTCAGAGACGCCCACATACTTCGGGGGGAGAAAAACTTGTCAGTTTTGCCACCGGTTTTTCATGTCTTATCCCATCCCACCCAGCAATGAAGCAATAAGAAAGTATAAAGGGGAAATGATTAATTTTAAGTGCCTACACACTGATGGTAAATGGAAAAATAAATCCTTATGCCATGGAAAATGCACGTGATGGCCACATGAAGGGCGAACAAACTCAGTATGATGGGTGTTGCCACAATGAATCCAGACTGCAGTACTTAAAAACTGTCCAGCCACGCACCTTCCGTTTGAAAGCCAGCTATGCTGTTAACAGACCTTTACATGAAAAAGGCTGCTGGCCTATGTTTTTTGTTGCTTTTCCTTGGAATGCTGACACTGAGAGACTGGAATATTTTACTTACACTGTGGCTGGATTAGTAGCAAAAAATAGATGAAACTTGACAAATTAACATAACATACGCCAAACAAAAAAGTGACCTTTCAACTTCAGTCATATAGATGTAGCACACATGAGCAACAGTTTCATTCATAGCACTGCTCTGGACTTTTTTTTGCTCCCCCATCTGTTCCATGTAGCCTCACATAGTACACAGGGACGGTGATGCTACATGAGGTGCAATAGGTAGTCCAGACAGCATTTAAAAGAGGCTCTACAGAATTGCCTTTCACACATAGACTTAGTGCTCTGGAGAAGGCCTTTTAGCAGCATTAGCTTGTCACACTGCTATGCTTCCGAGTGTAACGCCCCATACTTGTGTATAGAGTTTGCAGGGGTGGAAGTGTGACTGTTGACAAAAGTCTTTTTTCATGAGAAATTCTGTTCAAATGTGAAACATTTTGACCAGCACCATCCACGTTCCTTTTTCCCTCTGCTTTGGGTTCTCCTGTCGCCTCTCGGATCCACTCTAGAGATATCAGGCAGTCACCTAACCCTCTTCCTGTCGAGGAGTGGTGGGTTTCTTTCCATACTGAATGCAGCAAATGTTTTTCTGGATTAAGAATGACAGAATTGTCTTCAAGTGTTATGGCATCTGGAGAGGAACAAGACTTGACTGGGATGAATATCAACAAAAATCACTGTGGCGAGGATTTCTGAGGCAGGGTTTCTACCTCCAAAGGACAGAATGATCAAAGTGGACGCTTCGGCAAAAAAACATAATATGGCTTTGTCCAAATACGGATGCTGGTATACTAGGATGTACAACAGACAGCCACATGGCCATAGAGATGTACATGAATGATGAGCATGTATGGTAGTCCCATAAGTTAGTTGGGAAATTAACTGGAAATTGTCTTGCTTCCTGGAGAAAGTACAAGAAATAAGAAACATTCTCTTCCTTGTATGGAAATGCTAATCAAGTCCCTTCAAATAGAAACAAACAAGGCAAGCTTTGTATGCCACCAAAAATAGAAATGGAATCTGCATTAGATTGGCACAGTAAACAGACAAATCATGAATCAAATGAAAGGTTCATATAAGTCTTGCTTTGAGTTAATTTTGGAATATTTCACTTAGTTTATAATCAGTGTCTCCTTCACCCCCTTTCTCCCACCTCCAATCATTTATTTGAAATAAAATTATTAACCCTGGCATCAAACCAGTATCCGAGATCCAAATTTTGTGGGAATTTAGATCTTGATCCAAAGTTTGTGGCTGGCCTCACCTCAGTCATAACAGACCTCCCATGTCTGCAGACCAAATTTTGAAGAAGTTTAGATCTATAACAGGTTTCAAGTGCAGCCCAAGTATCAACCTCTACATTTCTATTTTCCATATTGTGTTACTATAGTTTCATGGAGAGATTTCCTTTACAGGAATATCTTTTTATTCAGTTCAATTTAAATATTTAGCCCGGTTTCCAGACAGTACAAATTAAATAAGATTAGATCCCTAAATTTGGGGAGTTATATAGATTGCCCATGGCTACTTAGAGACAGTGATAAGTGATTGACTTGGATTTCTCCTGTCAAACATGTCAAAGGGCACATTAGAATTATGAGTATCCTGAAGGAGGTTAATTACTGATGCTAAGTTTGTACATGTTGGTCCCATCAGCTAACACAAGATAAGGAGGCTTAGTATTGCGAACTGTTTGAGAGAATAATGCAGAAGTGCCCCATAAACAGCTACATGCATATGTTCCAGGGTATCCCTTGGAGAATCTTGTCATCGGACGTCTAATGGTGAGCTGTAAAGCTAAGGACAATTCATTTCCAGTATTCTCCTGGCAAGTCCACGGACCGTCCTCTCCCCTCGATATGTTTAATGATTCTAAAGCCTAGTAAGAGGAGACCCTGTTATGGGGCCCAGGAATCTGAAGTGCACCCAGCTTCTGCCTGCTTGCCAGTTACAGCTGGGGGGAAAGCTCTCCTCTGGAGAAGAGAATATCCTGGACGGTTCCACTTTCAATGGGTGCTGTAAAGATCAAGTGTTACGAAATGGGGGAACAGTCCATGTTTGTGATGCAGAGCCATCTGTTAAATATAATAGAAGCAATGCTGTTAAACCTTTGTTTCCATGAAGTATTACTCCCAGCTACTTCCATCCTTCACTGTATCCAGAGAGCTGAATTCTCACCAGGGCTGTCCTAGGGTGGAATTCACAGCTGTGCAGAAGCCAAGCAAAAGGTTTATATACCATATGAGCCCTCAACGTAGTGGATTGAAGTGGCTCTTTACATGGGGCAGATTTCACCCCTGAGTTGCAAATAGCTGCCCCTTTCTATCACAACTTAGAGAGGGAACTAGACTTGCCAACAGTTCAGTTACAGGTCGGGCTTGGGTTGTCCATGCCATGGTCTGAAGAAAGGCTATGGAGGTGGTGCTGGGGAGGGCAGACACAACAGAAGCCTCATGCTAGAATGGCTGCATAAAGGATTTGAACATCCATGGTACTTTTAACTCTAAAAATAGGATAATCTGCAGGTGCCGGTTGCAGTGCTCCTTTTGTTGTGACTATCCTTTTTACAAGCCATACATAAACAGGAAGCTACGGCCACACAGCAGGGATCTGAAAATATACTCTAGTGCAAGCTGAGATTGTCTTCTAATGTGTGCTGATCAAAAATATCAAACCATATTGACAGCCATTGTTTATTCATTGCTTTGTGAACACTTGTTTATCCTGTAACGGTTGGATAGTGTCTTGGTCTGATACTAAAAATACCTTTACTTTTAAGTCCATTTCATAGCTCGTTTGTCTTCCACTAAACAAGCCATTTCAGACTTGTTAAGCAATGAGCGGAGACCATTCTTTCCTCCTCAGCATCTGCTGCTTTTAAAGAAAGGCTTCCTTAAAAACCTTCCAAACTACAGTGGGACTTCTATAGCATTACAAAACGTAGCCACAGGAATAGTAGCAGAATGTATTCGGTGAGGGAACTTATTGACCAGCCCTGTATGAACAGGACTTTCCCTTTGTTCAGCTGCAGATGTTTGCAATGTCTTGTTACACTTATGAAATATTAGAAATGTAAAATGGAAGCCATTACAGTCAGATTCTGTATTTACCTTGCATTTCCTATCAATGGGACTCTGATATCACAAGGTGGCCTTTAATGGTCTCTGCTCTCACCTCAGTATGCTACAGTATATACTTACTGAAGATATACCATTATTTCAGAGAAGTGGCCCTACTCTGGTCTTGAGCATCTAAGCACTTTCAAAAAAATAGGATCTGCTACTGACTATTTGGGGAGTAAAGATATTGCCAGTGAATCCAAAAGGAAAGAACACAATGTGATTCATTAAAAAGTGTGGTCCTATCACTTAATTCAACCCTATTGGGCCTCATTCATCCTGGGTGTGTCTCCGCTGACCTTAGTGGAATTAAGTGAAGGATAGAAAGAGGAAATGATAGACTGGATTGGAGTCATTGTCCATTTAGTCTAGTATTCTGTCTCCAGTGGTGGTCAGTGCCAGATGCTTCAGAGGAAGAGGTAAGAGACCCTGCAAAAGGTATTTATGGGACTCCTTGGAAAGTTTCCTCCTGATCCCCTTTAGCTAGAGGTTGTCTTATGCCCAGAAGCATGAGGGTTCTTCTCTATTTTAAAACTTTTGTCTATTCTTTTAATGATTGTTATAATTCCTGGATCTTCTTGTTACCCATATAACTGACCGATCCATTTTTTAAATCATGCAAAAGTCTTGCCCTCAATAGCATCTTATAACAGTGAGTTTCACAGGCTAATTTGCCAGTGAAAAATAGTTATGGATGATGTTGGCTCAAGGTTTTTTTTCTAAAATCTCTGTCTTGTACCTTGTTCTAAGCATAAATTAATCTCAGTGGAATAAGATTTGAGTGCTTATAAATTTCATTCAATTCTCTTAACGCCAACATCTGTACTATAGAAAACTTGATGTAATTTATCCGCAATGTTTGGTATTTTCTTTCCTCCAATTACATCTGTTCATAACATTTTTCTTTCCATTCCAAACACACAGTACTACACCAGGGTTAGATTTTTAGTCATTGCCTCACACTATTGTTCTCACCTTGAGTTCTGAAGCCTTCCTGTCATCCATTTTTGATGCAACATCCTTTTGTGCTCTATGAATTCCTACCAGAAAGCCCCAGCCCTTTCAGTTTTATGGGATTCTTTCAGGTCCCACAATAGGTCACAGGCTTCTGCTAGCTGCTTTCATTCCTTCTTTCACATGCCATTTGGTTTAAAGAAGAAGAAATGCCGTTTGTGAAAGCCACAGCTTCACTAAGGTTATTGAAAATCGCTTGGGCCAGACCCCAACTGGGGTAAATTGTCATTGTCCCATTGTCAGAGCTTCAGTGACTTCAATAGAGCCTTGGGAGTTTACACCAGTTAAAAATCTGCCCCCTTGTTTCTACGGCATTATGCTAACATTCATTCTGCACCTACCCCTGCAATCTAGGCTGGTTTTGATTTTAAGCAGTCTCTCTCTAATGCAAGTCTTTATTAAACACACAGCAGGTATGATTTTTTTCCTTTTGCCACAGTTCGGCTGTATGCCGCAAATGCCCTTTCTAATCTGATCTTGACTTCAGTAATGACCACGCTTAGCAATAAATTAGATTAGGCTCCAATTCTGCAAAGGGATTTACCCACCTGGATCCTCTCTGGGAAGGATTGGGGAAAAAGGTCATTTGTTGTATGTTAGTAGACTCTTGCCATTGACTTTAATGGGGCTCTGTGCAAACACAGTAGTCCACTTGACGGAAAAAATTCCAGGATCAGGGCCAAGTTTTGTAATAGAGATTAGCCCAAAGCCAAAGAATTTGGATCCAGACTATCCCTGACATTTTGGTGGTTGTTGGTCTGGTTTTGGTTTGTTTTTCGGAGGGTGCAGGGAGAGGAGATTTTGGATACCAGTCACTATGTTCTTGAGAAAGTTTGGAGTTCAGAACCACTTTTCCTTTGCCAGCTTTGATGAATTCGACCCACAATAATGTAAAGAAAAGAGTACCAAAGCCTACCTGCTGGAAAAATATTTTCTCAATCAACCTGTTCTGACTCCAGGCAGTGATGGAGGGGGCTCCTTCAAATTCCGAGGGACCATTATACACGCAAAAATATTTCAGATGGTCACAACAGATGTTATCACTGGTGACCTCACTAGGCGTATTCTATAAGGAAACCGGGGCTTGAGAGATGTCCTTAAAAGGTGCTGCTACAGACACAGGCTGGGTTTTATTTTAATGTCTCGTAGTGGTGCTGGCAAGATTTACTTTGCAAATGTGGACAAATTCCATGGCCCTCCCCAGTCCCCCTAGCATGGCCCGTCGTAAACAAGATTCTAACAAATGCAAGATGTATACTTGAAATAGACTTGTCCGACTATGGTTTTATCATCCTAAAATGTTGGGAATGGCTACGCCACTGGATAGGAGCTGTGTTTTTATAGGGTTAGAGGTTCTTCTTGCCCAAAATTTGCCTGTGGGATCCAAATGGAATTTTTTCCTATTTCTCTGCCAGGTGGGAAAATACTTGTTGATGTTTATACTGGAGAGATTATGCATTTCAGTGTTTTATATTTAGATGTCTTTATCTTGCTGCCCAGATAACTAGAAAAAAAAAGTTGCATGCAATCCTTGTGTTGTTTATTCCTTGAAGGGTTTCAGTTCTTTTTTTTGTTTGTTTTATTTTTCGGTCCCCTTCTAATTTATGTCTCTTTTTGTCTCCCTCACTATGAACGAAAGTGCTGTGTCCAGAATTGCGAATCTTGCCTCTTCTCCTGCACACATAACCAAATCAGCCAGGCACTCCAAATCCAGCTAAACCACAGCACTATGAAGCCAATTTAAATCACAGAGCTAGTAGGCCTCTCTCACCCCCTCCCACAGTGGGCTGAGAGAGAATCCATGTACTTTATCTATTCATTGCCTTCTCCATTTCTGGGGCGTGGGGGGTGGGGGGGGGGGGAATTGATCAGACCTGAACATACTGGCAGCAAATGGTTTGAGAGCATCCCAGAGAGAGGACTACGTTCACCGAAAACAATAGTGAAGCAACTGAATGCTGGGCAAATTCATGAACTCTTCAGTCACAATTTGAGCCCGAAGGTGGGGTGGGGAAAGGCGTACGCTTAACAAAAAACTTCTTTCTGTCCATCGTTCACCCTAGTAAGCTGAGAGTCTCTTTTTGAGCATTGTACTTTTGATCTAGCAGTCTCAGGTAAATATACACGTTCTGTTTATGAACGTCTTTACTGTGCCCCTGCACAGTGCTGGATAGAGCTAATGATATCTGTTCTCTTTTCAATTGAGAGCTACAGCTTGGCACTAGTGCAGTTAATGGGAAACAGTTGCTAACGTGAAACTGCTCTGATGTATTCGTTAATCATCTCTTCTGCGAGGAGTCTTTGACCTCTAGTCCTTGGTTCTGTTACAACCAAGCCCGGCTGGTAGTTGTCTCAGGCCCTATTTTCAGCTATATGGTTGGACTGATTGCATTCGGGGACCATCTCAATAGGATGCCTATCAATATTCAATATAAAGGTAGCTGTGGGGGGAAATTTCTTAACTCCATGGGCACTATTTGTTTTGTGCGCCGTAGTTTGCACACTCATGTCTTCGTTTAAGTCAGCACTGTAGGCCCCAATCCTGCACGTGAGTGAGTGTCTCACTGACTTCCAGTTAAGCACTCAAATGCTTACCTTGAGGTCAGTGAGATGACTCGTGTGTTTACATTTGAGCACGTGCAAACTATTTGCAGGGCCAGGCCCCTAAAATGCTCTTTTATTACAATTCAGCCTCATCCATCCATTTTGGCCATTGAATCAAAGCAGCAGATGTTGAGCTTTTGGGAGCTGGGATTTTTGCCCAAATCCATTTCTGATCTTGACATATTTATTAGAGTTTTACTGATTTGTTGTCAGCCATACATGGTACTGCTTTGGAGAGACGTGCATGAGGATATTTTACCAGTATTTTTAAAGAGAGATCAAGTAAGCATTAAGATTTATGGCTGATGGGGAGATTTTTTTTTTAATGCATTCAATATTTGTCTTAATGGAAAATGTTTTTAACCTGTAATTATGAAAGTAAAAGATAGTGCGACTTTGATAAACAGCAGGTTTATCGTCTCTTTTGACACATGAAAACATGAGGGAGGTTGTTAGAAGTGAACTGGGTAGATTTCAGACCCAAACTGCATTGCAGCTTTATTTGTTTTTGTGCATGAGCAATTTTTTGAGCCAGCATGTGGGTCAGGTAGCTTTTTCAAGGAATAATTGAGTGTCATATGGCTCTTTTCTGAGCTGAAAGAGAAAACTTGCTGGTTGTATTGCCAGCCACAAAATGGAGTCAGGATAATCGGATAAAGAGCCGCTCCATCTCTTTTTCTCCTTAAAACTCCAGAACATGTGTTACACGAGTACATGCATAATCTGGTTTCCAACAGAGCATGCTCAGTATTATAACTCCCAGAGTTCTTCTATGCACAAGTCAAGTTTCATCCAGGAAAGCTCTGCCTGTATTTCTATTCCAGTAAAGCTCCAAATATCTCAGCCCTCACCATCTTCCTCCCTGCATTGACTGAGAGGTAGAAGAGCCTTCAGTATAAAGAAGCCCAAACTCCTTCCCTTCCCAGAATGCTTTGCTAAAAGAAGATTGACAGGTAGGCTTTCCTTTCTCCATTCTTTTAGCAGGGAAGCCTAATCTGAACATAAGAGCTGCCATACTCGATCAGGCCATGGTTCATCTTGCCAGCACTATCCTGTCTCCAACAGTGGCCTGTACTCGTGCTTTCGGTCGAGCATACAGAAAGGGGTAATGATGGAGCGATGGACTCCTGGCTTCTGGTAGTCAGAGGTTTGGATCACCCCAAGCATAGGGTTGCATCCCTGATCATCTTGGCTAATTGCCATTGATGGACCTACCCTCCATGAACTTATCTAGTTCTTTTTTTAAAAACACACTTTTACTTTTGGCTATTACAACAGCCCACAGCAGCAAGTTCCACAGGTTTATTGTGCGCTGTGTGAAAAAGTATTTCTTCTTGTTTGTATTTAACCTGCTGCCTATTAATTTCATCGGATGACCTCTGGTATTTGAATGACAAGAAGGGTAAATACACATTTCTCTTCCCTTTTCCACACTATTCATGATTTTATAGACCTCTATCATATTCCCCCTTAGTCATCTCTTTTCTAAGTGGAACAGCCTTAATATTTTTAGTTTCTCCTTATATGGAAGCCATTTCGTACCCTTGATCATCTTTCTTGCTATTCTCTGAACTTTTTCTGTTCCACTATATCCTTTTTGAGATGAGGCAACCAGAACTGGCTACAGTATTCAGGGTGTGGGTGGACCAGGGATTTGCATAAGATTCGGATATTTTTCTGTCCATTATCTACCCCTTGCATAATAGTTTCTAACATTTGATTAGCCTGTTTGACCACTGCTATGCACTGAGTGGAAGTTTCAGAGATCTATCCATGGTGACCCCCAAATCCCTTTCTTAAGTTATAACAACTAATTTAAAACCCATTATTTTGTTTCTATAATTGGGATTATTTTTTCCAATGTGCCTTACTTTGCACTTACCAATTTCATCTGCCATTTTTGTTGCCTAGTCACCTAATTCTGTGAGATCATGCTATAACTCCTCACAGTCTGCTTTAGACTTAATTATCTTCAATAATTATGTATCATCTGTAGACTTTGCCACTTCACCATTCCTTCTTTTTCCCAGATCATTAATGAACATGTTGAACAGCATGGGTCCCCGTACAGAACCTTGGATCCCACTGTTCACCTCTTTCCATTGTGAAAACTGACCCTTTATTCCTACCCTTTGTTTCCTATCTTACAGCCAGTTACTGATCCAAGAGAGGACCTTCCCTCTTATCCCTTAGCTACTAAGTTTCCTTAAGAGCCTTTGTCAAAGACTTTCTGAAAATCCAAGGACATTATATTGACTGGATCACCTCATCCACATGCTTGCTGATGTCCTCAAAGAATTCTAATAGCTTGGTGAATCATGACTTCCCTTTACACAATTGATGTTGACTCCTCCCCCAACAAATTGTGTTTACTATGTCTGATAATGTTGTTCTTTTCCTATCGTTTTTACCCATTTGCCCAATACTGAAGTTATGCCCAGTGGCCTGTAATTGCCAGGATCTCCACAGAAGCCATTTTAAAAATCAGTGTAACATTAGCTACCTTAGAGTCACCTGGCACAGAGGCTGATTTCAGTGATGGGTTACATTCTACAGTTAGTAGTGGTGCGATTTCCTAAGTGAGTTCCTTCAGAACTCTTGGGTGAATACCAACATCTTAGAGACATTCTACAGGGAAGAATAAGTAATATAAGGTCTGAGTTAGGGTTTATTTTTCCTGGAAGCAACCTGCCTCAGTCAGATACCACTGAGGTGAAAGGAGAGGTTTGATCTGATCTTTCTCCCAGAGCTCCAGCTGTGGGACTGTAACAAACAAAAGGAAAGAGTGAAACCAGCTTGCTGGAAAGCTTTTTTAAAAAAACATCTTCCCTGAGGAGCCTTCCTAGGGGCAGTTCTCTCTGTTAAAGATGCAAATAAAGTAGCCAGGGAGACATTAATCATAAAATCATAGAATATCAGGGTTGGAAGAGACCTCAGGAGGTCATCTAATCCAACCCCCTGCTCAAAGCAGGACCATTCCCAATTAAATCATCCCTTTCTCAAGCCTGACCTTAAAAAGATGAAAGGCAAAGCACGTTGGTGAATAAATGGAACTGTCTTTGGCAAAGTCTGTCATTCTCTCCAGCCATAATGGAATTCTAATGTAAGAATTACTTTCTTAAACAGAATCCGAATGAATTTTCCAGGGTGTGGCTTGTAGGAGATATTGACGTTCTTGGAAGTTCAGAGATAGCCAACTTTCACTATCTCTCGGAAAGCCAAACTATTTCATGGCACGAAACTGTTCCTCCCAAGACCAGAGTGACCTAGAATATATTTTGAAATCATATGTTTGTGTTGGGAAGGTTGTGTTCCCGATCACTGGAAAGAGGCCATTAATGTTAGAGGTTTCAGGTGTCAGATTCCAAGATTAATGCCTTTTTCAGACCGATGAACAATCATTTGGAATGATGTGCACTTTCCACATCTCTTGGCTCGATTCAGAGTTCCTGTGTTGCTGCAGATGTGCTTTAACCTTGAGCAATGGCAATGAACACCCCTGCTTGCTCTTAACCCTCCTTTCCTATTGTCAGGGAAGCAGTTTAATTTTTTATCCGCTTCATTTCTTTATTACAGTATTAACTAACACTGGAGAAGGTACAGTAAATATAATAATACCTTTAAAAGTGCGTAACCTTCTGGGAATAGGCTTTTAGGGAGGATGCATGATGGGCTTAGATCTGAGCAAATGGGTCAAAAGTCTATTTATGAACACTCAAATTTTTAAATATATTTGCTTTGTGTGTGTTTGTGTCCCTTTTGTTATCATTTTCCACGGATGTCCTAGTAAATGAGTTTTATCAAATGAGTGAAGTTCAACCAAATATTGCAGGAAAATGAACCTTAAATTCCTATTTGCACTGGAAACCTGATTCTAAGGCCAGGTCTACACTACCTGCTGATCCGATCGATCTTTCGGGGGTTGATTTATCGCATGTAGTCTAGATGCGATAAATCAATCCACGAGTGCTCTCCCGTCGACTCCGGAACTCCATCACCATGACAGGCACAGGTGGAGTTGACGGAGGAGCGGCAGCAGTCAACTCACTGCAGTGAAGATGTCACGGTAAGTCGACCTATATATGTCGACTTCAGCTATGCTATTTCCGTAGCTGAAGTTGCGTGTCTTAGATCGATCCTCCTCTCCAATGTAGACCAGGGCTAAGAGTTAGCCTAAAGCAATCAGGGAGCAGCAGTGTATCATGTGACCTGTGTATCCAACCAACACAGCTCAAATTTCCAACTGCAGATATTGAATACCAGAAACATATAGTTTGGGAGCAAGCTTCATTTCTAAATATGTTTTGCTGCATCTTATCTGTATGTCATTCCACCCCCCGCCCCCATGACATTAAGGATAAGATTTTTAAACTCACTTTAAGTGAGTTAGGAACACAAGTCTCATTGGTTTTCAATAATTATTCATTGCTACAACTTGGTTGGCATGACTCCAGGTCAGGTGTGTCAGATGGAAAAATCGGAGCTGGACGTGTAGCTAGAAAGGTGAAAGATGCCAGCGGTGTGACATTTCCTCCTTCCTTCTCCCAATCTCATGGAATCCAGTTTGCAAAGGCCTTGTGGGGATTAACATGCAGGGAGCGAGTGGGAATGGGGCAGGGACAGCTGATCTCTTCAGCCCCAAGGGATTCCTGTGTAACTGCGCTGACTCAGGCCTGGTCTACACTGGGGGAAAGGGGAGTCGACCTAAGATATGCAATTTCAGCTACGCGAATAGCATAACTGAAGTCAACGTATCTTCCGCCTCTGGCAGAAGTGGAGTACAGGAGTCAACGGGGAGAGCTGTCAGTGATCAATTTATCGTGTCTACACTAGACATGATAAATCCATCCCTGATAGTTCGATCATTACCCACCGATCCAGTGGACAGTGTAGACATACCCTCAGTCAACATCATCTTACGCTGACTCCCACTCTACAAAGCAAGCCCCCTTCTCTGCCCAACAAAGGGGGTTTCATTGATGGCGGTATTTTGGAGGGAGCAACCCCATGTCTGTTCAGTGGCAGGGGAGTGAAGAGCTGGTAAGAAAAGGTGGTGACAAAATATCAGTTTTGATGAATTTTTCAACTTGAAAACAGGGTGAAAAAAATTGAAATTGTCAGTAGTTCATAGTGACATATTCAAAATGAAACCTTCCAGGGTTTGGTTCAAAATAATTCTTTTATTTTGAAATTGAAGCTAGTGGGGTTTTTATCACTTTTCTTTTAAACAGTGGCAATTGAAACGAAACATTGAGATATTATCAAAACAAAACATTTCAACTGAGTCAAAAGTGAACTTATTTTTAGATGTTTTTAAGTTCCTGGAAAATGTCAAGCTTTTTGACTTTTAAGCCTGGCTTGGGATGGGAAACCTTTTAGATTTCACACACTTCTGTGGGGTGAGACAACTGTTTTCCACCCAATTCGAGGGAAAACACCTCCCATTGCTGCCACTTGAATGAGAAGGTCTGAGACGTGAAGCTCTGGGGTTTCTTCTCCTGTCTTGAATAAGGGACGACCACTGTAGACATCTGAGGCCCAGAGAGGGATTGGTTGGATTCGCTTTGACCTACAGAGACCTAACATTTTCATTACATATTTTCTTTTAAAAACAATGAATTTGGGCACATTAGGAGGAGACGGGACAGGGCAGAAAGAGGTAGGGTGGGGTGAAGCAGGTGGGGGGCCTGGGGCAGAGCTGAGGACCGTGGGTTAAGCACCCCTCCCCTCCTTGGCACTGTGCTTGCACTTATGTAAGGCCTGGTCTACAACTATAAATTATACCAGTATAACTGTCTGATGGGGGATGATTATTTTTTTTTGCCTGTATTGTTATATAGGTGTAATTATTCCCCTTCCCATAAAAGAAGTACCTTTATATCAACACCACTAGGTCCACACTTTAACTGTACCAGTATAGATAAAATAGCACATCTTTCTAGTGTAGACAAGATTTAAGTTCCGTAGCTTGGAGATTCCTGTTTTTGTTCTTAAAAACCTCACTTCATTTTCAAAGTAATTCTTCACATACAGTGTACAAAGCAAGCTCTTCTGTCATTGTTTCTTGCCATCAGCTCTGACTTTGCTGCCAAAATAAGCAAACCTGCCTTGCGTTTCATTGTTTCGTTTCTGCCTTTCTCCTAACCCCCACCACCAGCCTCGAAAGGGACTGAATACAAATATAAATCAGCCTTCACCACTTGGCATGCTTTTAATCAAAGGGTTTGTTGGGCTGCTACAGTAGGGACACCTTATTAACAACCTCTCACCTTCTGAAAAGGTGTTACCCTTTTAAGCATAGCTTCGCTTAAAGTCAACGTATTGTGCGCTGCCCACAGATCTGGAGTGCACCTTTCTGAGACAAGTTTTATTTTGGTGGGAACAAAAAAACTGTTACTTGGCTGAAAGGGTTTAGAAACCCGTAGGAGCGTATTTGTCAAAGAAAGGGCTGCCTATTGGAGATTAGAGCCTAATTAAATTGGTCTTTGTGTGTGTGTGTATGTGTCTGTTTCTTTTTAGCTCTTTGTAAAAAGCCAGGCTTATTAAAATTCAGGGAGAGCCCAGCATAAAAGGCACTTCTTAGGGTCCAAAGGCGTGCTTATTAATGCAGAGGATGTGATTCAAATTGTACAGACCATGTTACTTTCAGAAGATTTTCGGTATTGTTTGGGGAGCGGGGGGAAGAGACACTGATCACTTTCTTTTCCAGTTTTAATCGCAGCAGCTGAAGCAAGCAGATGCTGTGATTCAGAATCACTCCCAAAAGCGGGCGGACAGTGGAAGGAAGGGAAACACCATCAGTAAAGGCCTGTCTGTATGACAGATTTTATCATTTGGGGTCACCAAGTTATAACACAATAGTCATAAATGCACATGTGGTGGTGGACCCACAGCCTGGAAGCAAATCCAAGAGAACCACGCAATTAAAACAGGGTTTGATTTCATATATATTGCAGGACGAAGCAGTGGTCTAACTGGAGCAAATAGTGATGTGTGGTCAGTAATTTTAACAAGGGGCCGCCACAAATATTTTCTCATATATATGTGACAAAACCCAGGTACCGGTGATGAAGGGAGAAGGGAATCTGACTGAAAGGAAGAGTGAAATATTGAGGAAGCTGGTTTGTTTTCTCATTTACAGAAAAGGTCTTCTAACCAATACCCCAGCACCTCTGAGCAAGGAACAGGCATTAAGGTTGATGGAGATGTTTATATTTTGTTCCTGACAAAAACTCCATGGATAGTAAAGCATCGTGTGGAAACTGAAGAAAGGGTGGTGGATGAATACTGTAGAAAGACCTGTTGACAGCCTCCTGGGAATTTTTTACAGTTCCTGTAGTGATTTTTCTGCCTTTTCTGTACTGGGACTTCCTTCCCATGGGAAAAGCAGGGTGGTCGTGACTCCTTGACAGCTGTTAGCAATCCCAACGTTGAGAACGCCTGATTTAGTGCAATCTGGTTCATTCCAAAATCAAGCAAATTTGCGCTAGAGAAGTACTTTCACCAACCGTACAGAAAAGTTCTCTCCAACAAGTAGGATTTTAAAGTACCAGAAAAATGCTGAACTTGGGTAGAGGAAGCGACAATCACCCCTATGCAACTGAGTATGGTGGTGGAATTTTAACAAGTGGCCGCTGGGAATGCTTGAGAATCCTACAGCACATACGTAGTTTCAGAGGCCAATCAGTTGAGTTTAGAGTGCAAAGGAGACCTTTCAAGCTAAAGAACAATGTCAGCACAAGAACAAATGGGGATAAACTGGTCAAGAGTAAATTTAGGCAGAAAATTAGGTTTCTAGCTGTCAGAAGATGAAGGTAGTGGAACATCTTTCCAATAGCAGTAGTGTGGGCAAGAAACAACTGATTTTAAGATAGAAATTTAAATTTATGAAAGGGATTATGAAGTTTATGAAAGGGATTATATGATGTCATTGTCTCTGATAGAAAGGGACTGAACTGTATGGAGGTCACTTCCAGTACTTTGCTGTTATGATCTGTCTATCTTGACATCAACATCCTGCTAGCAATGATTGTGTTTAAAAACCGGTGAGCAGGGATATAGTTTGGTTTCCCTAACCAGTGTGGTTGCATGGATTGTTTCATTTGAACATTATGATACACCCATAAAATATCTTAATTGCCTTGTCAACAGAGGTCTTACAATTGTTTAGCAGCTGTGGCTGAACCAGGCCCATATGTGGTGGAGGCAACCGGAATAGATTTTTAAAACTACGTACCAACAAAATATCTTTCCTTACCCAGAGATAGAGTGCAGATTTTGAGCATAGTTTGTCCCCATCACTGCTGACCAGCCAAACTGTTCTAGATCTAGAGCTCGGAAGAAAATGGTTTTCACATCTGTGAAACCTGGAGACTTAAAAAAAAATAATTCTGTCCTGAATCAGGACAAAAAGACAATATCTTGAGGATGATCCATCAAAATTTTCCATGCTGAAGATCCATCAAAATTTTCAGTTTGAGTTAGTCAAAATATTTTGGTTACATAATTTCATTTTCATTTTGAGCACTTTTTTAAATTCTAGCTTAAAATTAAAAAAAAAATCTTGGGATGGTTTTCATTTTAAAAAACTCACACTTTCTGGTATCAGAGGGGTAGCTGTGTTAGTCTGACTTTCTGACGATTTTGAAGCTTTAAAAAAAAATTGCCCAAACCGACCTTTTCCCTCTAGAAGTTTTGGCTTCAGTGAATCTATTTTTAAAAAATATTTCACCAGAAAATTCCTAAAAAGGTTTAGTTAGAATTTGGCTTAAAAACAACCAGATCTTTGTATAAACAGTTATACTCTGTTCTAAACCCTGTCTAGATTAACTAAAGAAGTAGCCAACAGCACCATTTGTAAATTGTGGCAAAGCTCTGATCTTGTCTCATTGGGTCCTGCACTTTCTGGAGGATTATGCTAGCCTCAGAGACTCACTGTGACCTTCCACATAGCCCTTCTTTCTCTAGGGGCAAGGGTCACAGCCTACTGAGCCATTTTCATCATAAGACTGCAAGGGAGGTGGGAAGAAGCAACCTTCGCTCGCACAGTCTCTGTGATTAATCAGGAAGAGTGGGGGAGCTTGGGCCCACCTTCTACTCTGGGCTCCAGCACAGGGACTCTAATAGCTATTGGTGGCTGATTTTTTAAACAGGATGAGTACAATTCCCTGGGCCACTTCCCCACAGCAGCCTCCATGTCCTCAATATCTATTTCACCCTTACCACAGGGCCTCCTTCTTTGTGCCTGATTGAGTTTGTACTGCCCAGTTTCTCCAGAAGCACGGCTTCCTCCTGGAGCTCCTGAAACACGCTGACCACTGATTAACTGGGAGGGTTTTAACTAGTTCCAGCTAGCCCCTGATTGAATTCAGGTGTCCAAATCAACCTAGCTGTCTTCACTGCTTTCTGGAAGGATCTTAATTGGCCCTAGGCGTCTTAATTGACCTGTCATTTGCTCACTCTGGTAACAGGGATTTGTTTAACCTGGGGATAATATATCTGCCTCCCACTACTTTTCTATCACCCTCTGGCCTTGCCCCATCACAGAATGCAATTCTTAAAAAGAAAAATCCCTGGCAACCCTGGTTAGAAAAAGTGCCCTAGAACCATACTAGCAACAGCTGTATTTAAATGTGACTAGCTAGCATGGCTCTATTGCAATGTCAATGGCACCTGTTGACCCATCTACATTATCAGTGCAATGGTATTTCTGTAACTAGTTTGTGACACTTTATCTGATGTGAAAGTTGTGTGCACACAGATGTGGGGGGTTTTACACAGATACAACCATTTGTCACTTGCAGTTGTTGTGTAAACGCCTCGCTGTGCTGCCAAATCCTGTTTGTATCAATGTACGTTGGGAAAATCTGGGCAAATATCTCATATTGCTTCAGCAAGAGAGTGAGTGCCCAGATGATATATGTGTTAAACAACACCAACAGAAGATGGAACAAAGCAGTCTGGGATGTCCTATAGCAGGAAGAACTGGCCAAATTGGTACTATAGGCACGGCACCTACATAGGGACAAAAAACAAGCAAGCAAAACTCTATCAAACCAGTTACAAAGAGTAAATCAAGTGCTAACCTAGTTTGCTGGCAAACATTAAATACAACTAACTGCCATCATTACTAACCAAGTGTTGACCATGGCAGTTATAGACCCAGACTGTTTTTAGTGCAAACTATATCATTAAATTGTTACAAGCTGGGGTCCAACTTCAGGAAAACATCCTTATTCTGGACATAATTTAAGCACATGCTTCACTTTATGCATATGCTTAATTGCCTTTAAAGTCATGGTAGTTTAAGCACATGCTTAATGTTAAGCATATACTTAAGTGCTATATTAAATAGGAGTGAACTTAATTATGTACTTAAGTCCTTTCCTAAATAAGGTATTTGGATGAAAGTTGTAGAGTACTGAGGTCCTTGGAGACCTAAGCAGGGACTGTTACAGAACCAAAATCATCCATTTTTTTTCTTTTATAATTTCTAGCACTGGCATGCCTTCCTGTGAAGGAAACCAGTGTGCTTGGCTAAAGACTAAAATAAAGTATAACATCAGAATTTCTATTTTCATTTTCAAGTTCTGCCAACACGTGTGAAAACATAAATCTCATCTCTTAATCCCAGATATATGGAAGCCTTTCTGCCTGCTGTGGATGCCAAAAAAGGATTCAACAGAGTTGAGTTGCCCTACTTGCATGACATATCTAGAAAATATGTGCCTGGGGGTGTCAATTTATTAAATAACTGGAAATAATGCACTATAAACCAGTGTCTCTTACTGCATTTAATATAATGTGTAGAGGCCCCAGTCAGGATCAGAACTCCATTATGCTAGGTGCTCTACAAAAAAAGAAAAAGAAAAAGTCCCTGCAGAGAAGAGTTATCCTGTCTATTTACGTGGTTACGTTAATTTATTAAGATGCCATAATTTGTTATATTTTCCCTGCCTCCACTATTAATTTTCCTAATCAAAGTCCCCTTTTTCACCCTGGCCACTCCAAGATGACCGGGGAGGGGATGGGAATATGAAGCGGGGGTGGGAGGGGAGAGAGAGATAGGAAAGATAGAAACTTGAAACCTCTGAGGTGAAAGAAAATAACAAGGAAGAAATAAGGGATCTCAGAGGCAAAAGAAAAATGGAGGAAGAAGACCACAGAAGGGAAAGAGAGATGGGGACCTCATTTGAGGGCGGGGGCAAGCTGAGCATTCTGGCATAATCTGTAATTATCCATACGGTAATCCCTGTGTGATGCTTTGCAAACTAATCAAATTATGGCATCAATGAATCTGAAAACTCATCTTTGGTATCAACATCACTAGTGTCTTCACTAGTCACCAGTGTAGGCAGAAACCTTAGCAGCACTAACATTGTCTAGTAAGTAAGGTTGTTTTTACCTTTGTTCAAATGAAGTTCTGATGGAAATAAAACAGAAGACTTCGAGGCTGGGGAGGAGGGGTAAGAGCTCAGCTCAAAAAAGCAATAGCTTCTTCCCGTGAGGCTGTGTAGCTCTTGAGACATCAGGAAATCATCATTATGTTATTTGTGGTACTACTTTTCTTCTTCTGATCCCAAAGCATTTTTACAGACAGGGTCACCATTCATTCTTGTCCACGACTTGTTGCTCCATTAAGCCCAGCCTGGTCATCTCCCTGCGTAAGATGTTCTGCCGTCTTGTCAGTGGTCAGCCTCTAGGTCTGACTGACCTTGGTTGCATTTGCATTGTTTTCTTTGGCGTCCTATCATCGGTTTGTCTTCTACAGCATCTCTGCCATGGTAATCTCTTTTGATTGCAGCCAATCTTGTACCCTCATTTCACACCCAACTTTCCTTCTCACTTCTTCATTTGTCTTAAAATCATTCCACTTTACCCCATCCTCCTTTGGAGAACTCTCATCTCTAGTGCCTCTAGCCTTCTGATGCCTGTTTAATACAAAATGCAGCTGCTTCCAGACCATCAAGTCACATTAGTAGCCTTTTTCTTAGCCAAAAGGCCGCTTCCCGGCTAAGAAAGCATTATCTAAAAGGTTATTTCTTTTTGGTCAATTTTCAGTTTGGTACCAAAGGTAATGTTTTTATCCGTCCATAATTTCATCAACTTCTGATCAGCGCTTGTAGACAGACCACATTTGTACCTAAAAGTCCTCGTCAAGATCGGAGCCACAGTGAGCTAGGGACTGCACAAACTCCAAAGAGTTTGCAATGTATCTGAATCATTTTAATTTTGGATCAAAATTATTATTATTTAATATTTGTGTTATAATATCACAAATCATCATCACAGTGAGGATCAAGGCCCTGTTGTGCTAGGTGCAGTCCCAATACACAGGCACTAGGGGGTGCTTTTCCATTTCTCCCTCCCTGACTCCCCTGCAGTCAGCTCCTCTCTTTGCAGTAGCCCGCTCTGTGAGCACTCAGAAAAGCTACTTTGCCTTTTCCCGCAAGCGCTAAGCAGCAGTCTTGCATGGAATAGTGGGAGTGTCTCTGGCTCCTTCCCATGCTAGGCAGAGAGAGAGCCAGGAAGCCTGCAAGGGAGCAGGATCTGTGCTCCCCTACCCCTCCCTGAGCATAGGGAATGGAGCACCTAGTATAGGGTGGCAGTGCTTTCTTACATGGCTGCTCTTGGGGTCCCCTCCTCCCAGCAACCCCAGGCAAAGAGGGACATTGATGATCTGTTTGCAGAAGGAGTGGGGAATCAATTTGTCCTCCCTCCCCCCCAGCAAAAAAACTCATGAGATTAACTTAAGTGAGGCTTTAAGACTAATACTTGTCAATTGTTTTTAATTGGCTAGGGGTCACATTTTCTAACTTCTCCCCATAACCATGAGCACCAGAAACTTGTTTTTAGGAAATGAAGCTGAAATTTTCCCATGCTCACCTGATTCCAGAAGCTGGAGCATTAAGAAAAGGCCAAAAGACAAAACTAAGAGTGGCAACACCCTGGACGGTATAGAAGGTCTAGAGAAACTAGATCAGGCCCTTCCATTTTCCTTCTCATAATACAAAGACAAAAAGACATTTAGTGAAATTGAAAGACAGCAAATTTAAAATGGATAAAAAGAAATGCATTTTTGCAGAACCTCTGGTTAACCTGTGGAACTCACTGTCACAAGATATCGGTACCAAGATAAAAAGATGTAACACTTATATGGATAAGACCATCTAGAGTTAGATGAGTTACAAACCAATATCTAACGACTGGGAGTCAGGAAGAAATTTCACCACTGTCCACTTGAAAGTTACATGCACCTTGGTCTGAAGCAGCTGGTGCTGGCCACTTTGGGGAGCCAGGATACTGGAGCAGACGGACCACTGGTCTGATCTAGCATGGCAGTTCTTATGTCCCTACCCCATTAGGTGTGGCAGCCAAGACACAACAAAAATGTCATTGACTCTACACGGTGAAGAGTAATACCAGATATTCCTATAGTCCAGCAGATGGTGCTCTCTGTACTAACTGACTATCTTCATACGCCGCATATATTGCTTTTGTACTGAAATTTTGAAACAGGTGGGATTTCAGGGCATGGTATGGGCAGGAGTAGGTCCTTATTTTACCTGCCACTTCCTTGGGTAACACTAGAACAGCTGGACCTCACTGCTGTTTGCCCTGAACTCGTTTTCGTGTGGGCTGAGATTCTAACAGAGGTGACCGGTAGATTATGTACTGGAAATGTCAGTTGGAGGTGGGCACAAGCTAAGTCTCGTGACTCTTTTCCTCTCATGCTTTTTGGCAGTTTCCCCTGCTGGCAGGCAGAAGGTACGGCAAACACAGAGGCTGAAGAAGAGCTCTGTGTAGCTCCAAGGCTTGTTTATTTCTCCAACAGAAGCTGGTCCAATAAAAGATGTTACCTCATCCCACCTTGCATCAGCGCAAGGCAGACAGAGATGGACGCTCTCTTGGCCCTTCTTTCCAGGCAGGAGTCTTGGTTCTTTTCTCTGTCCCTCCAGCACAGGGGAGTTGAAGGGGTCTGGTGGCTTCTCTTGACTCAGCTTGTCCACAGTGCCGCCAGTGAGTGAAGCAGGCCCCCATCCTCTTTTTAAAGGCACTTCTTCTCCCCCCATCCCCACCCAGCTTCTTATATTCCTGAGTTTGAGAACCTCTGGCCTAGATTCTCAGAGCAGGAACACAGCAGCTCGCTGGAAATGGCCCGGGGCTCTGGGCCAGCTGAAATGCAATTGAGACACATGGAGAAGTTTGCAAAGGCCTCCAGGGTTTATTTTTCAGAATGTTGAACAAAGTTTTCACACATTTTTTTAATCGATGTCAGTAGCAAAGTGCCGATGGTGCTTCTGGCTTGTGCCTGATGTTCCCTTGAGCTGTTGTCTCTTGTCTTAAATTGTAAAATTTTTGTTACAACTCAAAGCAGATTTTTGTTGAGGGCTGCTCTCGGGGCAGCACAACACATTTTCTCTGGGTTGGGGCACTGGGCAAATCTGCTTTTTAGCCTGTAATTTGCCCGATCCATTCTTCTTCTAACATCTGCTCTGCAGCTAGCTGCACATCTCCCTGGTGTCAAACATTTCATCCTATCTTCTGACTGCTTTTTAATGATCCATCCTGTCAGTATCTGTAAACACCAGACTGAGCAGGACAGACTGTTCCAGTAAAGACACTCCCAACGATTTCATCATCTTGCGATGCTGATCATTCCTTTTTTTGATTTTGGAATGCAAATTAGCCTGGAAGGCATTATTATGCTTCTCATAGCAGTTTTAGCTCCCTGGCACTCGGCCCTGTAAAACTGTGGGCTTGGCTACACTTGCAGATGTAGAGAGGTTTGGGTTAAACCAGCCTTCAGAGAGCGCAGTAGGGAAAGCGCCGCAGTCTGTCCACACTGACAGCTGCAAGCGCACTGGCGTGGCCACATTTGTGGCACTTGCAGGAAGTTGCAGTTACATTGGGAGTGGTGCATTATGGGCAGCTATCCCAGCATTCAAGTGGCTGGAATGTGCTTTTCAAATGCAGGGAGTGGGGTGCAGTGTGACAGGGAGTGTGCATATGTGGGAGGGGAGGGAGAGTGGGTTTTTGGGGTTCTGAGAGTGTGTCAGCATGCAGTCTTGTAAGTTCAGACCCCCCTCACTCACTCAAAGCAAATAGTAAATGTTTGCTTTGCCCCAGAGCAGATAAGCAGCCGGCTGTCGGAAATGGAGCTTTGAAAGGGCACTTCCACATTCCTGCAGCCGATTTCACAACAATGAGAAGAGTAGCCACTTGACTTAAGGGGATTATGAGGCGTTTCCAGAGGTCAGTCACAGGGCAATAATGCAACACCTCATTCACACTGACGCTGGGGCATCTTACCCAAGACACATCAGACGTTATTCCTGTCAGGGAGGTGGAGTACCAAGAGCGCTCTAACCAGGGAGTCAGAGTGCTCTACGTGCCTTGTCAGTGGACGGGGAGTAAGGTGGAGCGCTCTGGGTGTCTTTATTGTGGTGTAACATACAAGTGTAGCCAAGCCCTGAGTGTTAAATTTTCAGTCGCTCTTAAGTGCTAGAGCAGCACTGACTTTAAGCAAGCAGCGCCAGTGTCCCAAAGCAGGGAATTTGGCCCAGAGACTCAGAGAGGGAGTAGATAAGACCCAAGATATGTGTGAGCCTCCAGGGAGCGTGGAGATGAAGTGAATCAGAACAGCTAGATGCAGTTCAAGAGCCTGAACTGGAGCGATGGTTCCTTTCACTATACCAATAAATGGCTGAGAAATCAAGTCTTGCATGTCTGACTCCCAACACTGATCTTGCCCTTGGGCAAGCTTAAACATGAGCTCTGAGTTCAAGCAGGTATGCCTCTCCCATAAAGCTGGAAGGACCTTGGAAGATCATCGAGTCCAGCCCCTGCCTACACTAGCAGGGCCAAGTACTGTCCCATAACAGATTTTTTTGCCCCAGATCCCTAAATGGCCCCCCTTAAGGATTGAGCTCACAAGACTGGGTTTAGGAGGCCAATGCTCAAACCACTGAGCTATCCCTCCCACCTTTGAATACCTTTAGGTAAGACCTAAAAGCCCAGGTCCCCCCTCCACTTCAACAGTACCACTCCAGTGTGGTTACACCAGTGTGCGAGAGTGGAGAATCAGCCCCTGACTGGCTGCCAACTTGCTCTGCTGGAGACACATTATCTACATACACACACACACACACACGCCTCAGACACAGGTCAGCAAAATGGCTGTTTACGGGTGTGAGCAAGAGAGAAGGAAGTGAGGAGGAATCTTCCCCCACCCTCCTTGTGCAGTCCTGACGTGCGGGCGGTGTCTCTGGCACATGGAGGGGTGTGCTACCGAGCATGTGCTGCCTCGGAGCTGGGGAACTGGTCAGGATCCCACCCTTCCTCCCCGTTGTCTTCCTGGAGCAGGGCAACTCCTCTGGGCTGTGCCTAACACACAAGATTTACACACGGTGGCTGAGATGGGCTAGGAGCCTCTGAAAAATCCCACCCTAGGACACTGCTTGGGAACAGTGATACGTACCAGCTCAGCGGAGGCCAAATTCACTGCAGGAACATCTGAAGGGTAAGTTCATCGCGAGCCCAAGCACCAGGGCAGGTATTTTGATAATCGCCTGCCCATGGAATTCAGCGTTCTCCATCGCTGCATGGGGAACAATGTTCTAGCTTATAGCAGCAGCTCTGCACAATAGCCTCTGAATTGGAGGAGGGGCTGGATCTTACCTTTCCAACCCATCGGTGGTCCACCCTCCAATACCTGATACTTTCTGGTGGGGATGGGTGAATTTCATCCTATCTGGGTGACTGAGGCCATGTCTACACTAGTGAGCTTACAGCGGCACAGCTGTACCGCTGTAAGGTTGCTTGCGAAGCCACTACAGGCCAAT
Source organism: Dermatemys mawii (assembly GCA_007922305.1). NCBI lineage: Eukaryota > Metazoa > Chordata > Testudines > Dermatemydidae > Dermatemys > Dermatemys mawii. The sequence goes on along the minus strand of ML677394.1, from coordinate 1,744,263 downwards.
AGGAGGGCGCTGTCCAGTCAACACAACTAAACCACTCCCAATGGGCGGCGGTAGCTACGTCGGTGGGAGAAGCTGTCTCGCCAACATCACGCTGCACACACTGCCGCTTATACCGACGAATATTTTCACACATATGTTTTGCCGATAGTAGCAGTAGTGTAGACATGACCTAAATTAGTTGCAGTGAATTCTAACTGAACTCCAGTTAACAAATGCTGGGTTAACCTACGGTTAGTGATGCTCCCCGGGAGGTGCAATAATTTGTCTCCATTCCTGAGGTGCTCCTAAGACAGAGAGACGCACACACAGAGACAGACACAATTGGCTGGATTGTTGGTATAAGCCAGGGACCAGCAAGCTTTGGCCTACCAGCGAAACCACTGGTAGACCGAGCCAGTTTGTTTATCTTCAGCGTTCGCAGGTTCGGCCTATCGCAGCTCCCACTTGCTGCAGTCCCCCATTCCAGACCAACGGGGGCTGTGGGAAGAGGTAGCCTGGCCTGTGCGAAGAGGTAACCTGGCCTGTGCCATTTCCTGCAGCCCTCATTGGCCTGGAACATCGAGCTGTGGCCAGTGGGAGTTGCAATAGGCTGAACCTGCGAACACTGCATCATCCATCCCGGCCCACCAGAGACTTTCCGCGTGCCAAAGGTTGCCAAGCCCTGGTGTAAGCACGCACTGCACCCATTAATGTCTGGAAGAGCTGGGAGTGCTGGACGCTCTCTGACAATCAAGTCATTATTATGTATAAAAGGCTACATTGTCTTGCCCCCAGCTCCCTCTAAGCCTGAGCCTGTATTTAAACCTTGTCTCTAGTAGACAGTATTTAAAAAAACCCTCATTACAATGTGCTGCACCCTCTGAGTTAACACACCCTGAGAAGCGAGGTGGCATGTCTACATTCCAGCCACGTGTGATTTACAGCGTGTGTAGACACACCCACGTTGCCTGTGCTCTGGCTCCGTGTTTCCCACCCGGTGTGCCGTCGGTGCGCTGTTGGAGTGTTTTGAAAAACGACATGCAAGAACAACCTCCCATCCCTGGTATTTTAATGGGTGTCGGTGCCGAACCGCAGTCTGTATGTTTGCTCTCTGCGACGAGGCCCCTTTCAGGTGTTCTCCATGTGTCATGTTCCATTCCCCAAAGCCAGGTGAAGAAGCAAACATGAGCCCTGAAGGGTGGGTGCAAGGGAGCAGGAAGGAAGGGGTGGAAGTCGCCTTGTGCTTGTCAATCTGCTTCATTGCCCCACCTCCTCTAAGGCAGAGCAACCAATCAGAGCTCAATCTTCCTCTTTTCCCCCCTCCCCTCCTGCGAATGGGTCGGCTCCTCTGCCCTTCCCCCTCCCCGCTTCAGCCATCAGCCAGGGGGGTGGGAGGAAGAGCCCCTGGAGCTGCCCCCCAGCCTGGAAGGGGAGCAAGGCCCCTGCTGCAGCCCCCCAGGATTGGGAGGGGGAAGAACCCCAGAAGAACCCCAGAACCTCCTTGTTCAGCCCCCCAGCAGTGAGGCTGGGGGGCTGAACAAGGAGGCGGGGGCTAAGTGTGAGGTGGGGGGCAGAATTGGTGGGGACTGTGTGAGAGTGGGGCAGAATCAGTGTGAGGTAGGGGCTGGTGGAGAGTGAGGACAGAACTGATGGGGGCTGGGAGGCAGAACTGAGTTGGAGACTCAAGGCACAGGATTGATTTGGAGGTTGAAGGCAGAATTCATTGCTAGGCAGGGGACGGGGAGATGTAGGGGCGTGGGAACTCCTGCAGACGGGGCCAAAATCCTCGTCATACCCAATACAGTTGGGAGCATGGACAGCACTAATGCTCTCTCTGAGGATAGCCAGGGCAATTCAACAATCATTGGACAGATTAAGGAAACACGATGATCTCTTTGTAAATAACCACATCTCCTGATTTGCTGGGGTCTGACTCATTTACTTTTTGATTCTTGATGCTGGCAGTCCTCTGAGTGGGACGTAATTAAATTATATTGCCTTTATAAACAGCGAAGAAAGTTACACACACTTGGGAAGACGATTTGGGGAATGAGAAGAAATGATTAATCGCTTGTCATCCCAAAATAGTATTCTCAAGTCCATATCAGCTTCTCCGCTGAGCATGCTTTTGTCCAGAATTCGTCTATTTAGCTTTAATGTTTGTTATTTTTCCACTTTGAAAATGTTAATTCTGGCACAAAAGACAAATCCCAATCTAACATTAGCTGGCATGGTTGTTTTGATTGTATCCCGAATAGCCTCATTCTGAATTGGCTCGTGAATATTCATGAGTTCATCTGGAGACAATATGGTGGCGTGCCTCAGAACAATCTAAGCCATCAAGGAGTGCCGTGGCAGGGAGAAGGTTGGGAACCACTGCTCTAGTTAGCTGGTTAAAAACTGAAGTGAGGAGGTTACCCCATTTGTGGGCTTCAGCACTGGCTGTGCACGCCTGCCTGATCCCCATTCATGCAGCCCGCCCTCACCCCGGGGTGCTCACTGTTACATTTACGAAGCTAGCCCCAGTACAGCGAGAGCTGGTACATCTGCCCACGGTGCCTTTCCCACCCCTGGATGAACTGTAGGAGTGCCCTTAGTCTAGGCAGGGCAGATTGACAGGGAAAGAAGTGTGGGTTGATGGGGGACATAGCAGGAAGGAGTAAAACCATCTTTAAAACAATGGAACTCATGGAAGCTGTCACTGGGGTGTCTGTTTGTCTTCACTGCCCCACAAAAATATGTCTGACTGTAAGATAGCTAAGCTAAGCTATCTCACATTAAACTCCTAGCTGACGCAAGGCAGCTGTAGTTATTACTGCAAGGCAGCTAGGTGAGGTCAGCGCTACACCGCCTGACTCTAAGTGACATTGCCTAGTTTACCTCACAGTAAAACTACAGCGTCCTGTCACTGGGACATTACAGTTGGATGGCTGACAGGCGTTATGTCTCCTGTGGTAAAAACACACTTTTTTTTCTCCCACACTGAACATAAAGCCACAGAGAAGGTAACACAGTAACTGTGCATTAAAACACCATCAGTAACCCTATCCTGCTACGCAGACAAGGAAAGACTTTTGCCAACTGCTTTAGATAGGTTAGACAAGAACCCTCATAAATGTCACACTTTCAGGGATAACCATGCTTTAGAAAGGAATAAAATCCATGGGAGATAAAGCAGTAGCAGATCCAGGTCAGACAGTGTCTTTTCAAAGAGCACTAGGCCTTACCAGCTTCCCTAGACTTTATTAGTCTAAGCCAACATCATCTTGACCCATGTCATGTATCAGCTGAGGGACTATAATCTATTCTAAAAAGTTTAACCAGTCCTCGGGCCCAGATCTGGCCACCGCATGATACTAGGTTGGCTGTTGGGGCCTCTTCATGGTACACCCCATGGCAGAGGCTACTTCTGAGGTGTTTGTGTTCTGACTGAGCAGAAACACACAGCTTACACCACATATTTAATGCATAAGCATTTAGAGCCGTTGTCCGAAAATCTGACTCCCGTTGATCAGGGGAATCGCTACCATTGTTCAGTGACTTGATTCACAAACAAACCAGTCCCAAGGATACTGTGGCAGGAAGCGTTGTGTTTTTTATGCGAGTTATTTAACTATCGTTCAAGATTCTCAGCGGATGTAAATCAGTGTAGCTCCTTTGTCGCCAATGGAACTACAGTGATCAACAGCAGCTGAGAATCTGACCTGAAGTTATGAGAGAACAAGATTTTCAAAAGCTCTCAGCATTGGTCAAAAGTCACTGGTGCCCGCTGATTTCCATGGGAGTCGAGTTTGACCAAAGCTGAGCATTTTTGAAAATTCCACCTATATCTAACCTATATTTAATCCATTTTAAAATCAAAAGCGGACATATTGGACTCTCAGGTAGGCTGCTTGAACATGGACTTCCTAAACATGATTGACAGAAAAGAGCTCACGCAATTTTAGGGCCTGTGTCCTGATGCCAAAATAGTGCCTGGTTCTGAGATGTGTGCCGTGTCCACTCTGTGCATGTTCGTGCTTAGCACGCCTTTGCTTTGAATCGCGATTGGATTTCTTTCTCGAAGCGATGCTGTGGCTCACCCATATGTTATGGGGTTGCTACAGGAAGCAAGGGATGAAATTCTGCGTCCTAATTTGTGCACCAGGTTAGGCTCGATGATCAAAATACTTCCTTCTGGCCTCAAAAATCTATGACTATACTAAGTACCCACTGGTCCCAAAGTGTTGGGCACTATTTATGGAGTGTTCTTTTTCATTATAACGCTTGTTAGGCACTGTGGCAGGGCAAGGGTAAAACCCCTGTGAATGCCATGCCCCTGCAGGCTAAACCCTGCCTGTGGACAGCAGGGCCAGGGGCCCAGGCAGAGAGCAGCCTGCAAGGAGCCCAGCTGGAAACCCTAATGAGGGCTAGCTCAGGGTATTAAGCTGGGCTAAATAGGGACAGCTGAGGCAAGGAGCAGGAAGGCTAGAAAAGCCCTGGGCCCTAGTCAGTCAGGAGGGAGACGAGAGACTGCTCTGTCTCCTCACAGTGGGCAAGATGCCTCAGGGGCCTGGAGAGCCTGGAAGCAGGGCAGAGAGCGTAACTGTTGGGGATGTGGGGAGCACTTTATTTGCACCAGAATCACTAGCCGTGCACTGTAAATAAAGGACACTTAGAGAACACAAGAAAAGGATGTGAAGACCTTTATTTTGAGAAACCAGAACACAGGGCACAGGGGAAAGCTAGAGCACCCTGTGTGGACCCTGTGACAGGCACCTAAAATAGCTTTTGAGGATCTGGACCTAGGCATACATTTCTGATACAGTAATAAACACAGCAACCTCCTCCAAAAACATGGAAGAAAAAGGCAGTTCAGGTACACAGGTGCCTACACCCTCTCCAAAAGTCTAGGAAAAGAGATCACTCTTGTCGTGCGCCCTGAAGGTCAATTCCTTTGAGTTATTTCAGGCCAGGCAGGGAATCAGTTTCAAAGTCCAGGATCCCTCATGGGAAGCACTCACATTGTTTTCTCTCTGTGCATATCTTAAAGATAATGGAATATGTTTCTTTGTCTCTTTCACCTTCTCGTTGTCTCTTTTCCGTCAGAAAGTGCCACTTCTTCTATCTGTTTCATGGGAATGTATTGCTTGATGGAAAAATGTTGACGTGATTCAAAACTGAAATGGAGTACTCCATTTTGACTGTCAATTCATCACAGCTTAACATATTAAATATATTATGTTACAACTTTAGTGACGTGATATGTTTCGATAGCATCAGTTTGATGTTCCCAAATTTCAGTTTTTCAAAATGTCCATTGTGGAGGTGGGTTTGACTTTGTGTCCTGATTCAGGGCAAAAGTAAGTTTAGAAATGTCAGAATTTCCCATAGGACAGAAATTCTATTTTTCCAACCCACTGTCATTATATTCATGAAGATGAGCAGTAGCTGAGATAACTGGGGGACATTTTTCTGAAGACCTTGGGGAAAAAAATCATTACTAGGAACTTGAACATGGCACGGTATAAGCATTGATCCTTCATTTGCTGCCAATATCTCATGGCTGGGATTTTCACTCCTAAGGGAGGTAGGCACCTAACTTCCAATAAGATTTGGCACCTAACTCCTGCAGCTTCCTTTGAAAATCTCCTTTTCCAGTTCTACCCTAGGTCTTTATGTTGCACCTTCTGCTTATGGGAAGTATTCAGTGGATCACATCCTGTCATGATGAAAAAAAAACCCAGGAGCACGGAGACATTAAAACAGGAAACTAGAATGTCGGTTGCTGTTTTAAGAATTCATTTTCAATGTATGTATCCTTGTTATTGAAATGCTCAGTTAGCCATTTTTAATATTGTTAGAAATCACTGCAGGTTTCGTTTTAACCCCAGATGGATAGTTGGTCCCTATCGTTTTTTTTTTTAAAAAAATTAAGTAGTGAAAGAGCAAGCCGACCCACTAGATGGCCGCATCTGGTTCCCATGTGTAAATCCCCATTCACAGAAAGCCTTCTGACAAAGAAAAGCATAATATGGTTTGAGACAAGTTTTTAAATGTAACCGCATCAGCCTTCAATTTGTTTCTTAGCCACACACAATATACACACCACGTGCAAAATATTAAGGAGCTGTGGCTGTATTTTGTAACAATGGCATGATTTCTTTGGGTACTCATCAGATGGGAAATGGTCACCATGAAACTCCACCGTTAGGGGGAGCCAAACCCTGAACAGCCCCAGACTTTGGAGCGGGAGGGCCGGGGCTCGAAATCCAAAGTTCAGATCTGACTCTGAGTTTTGCAACTGATCTAAGTTTATATTTGGTCCAAACATCCCAACTGCTCAACAGTTTTTAATTCTAGGTGCAGGTTACAATTTTGAAAATAGCTCCCCATCACTGTAATGGGAAACTCTGAGTCCATACACCAAATATTGCAGCTTTGGTCAGTCTCACTGCCATTGCTACCCAGCGGGACTTGGGGTAGCTGTTCAACTGCGTGCATGAATGCTGCCCTAAACTGTGCTCTATAGGATAGAGACAGCTTCTCAAAGGAGCATAAAGCCCAATATAAAAACTCTTTAATAAACAGAGGATCCTTTTAAACCACTTGATCTGTTAGTTAATACACTCCAAACTGCAGCAGGCAGCAGAGATTATGTCCTGGTGCTATTAAGTAAATGTAACCCACATACCACCTGAGTGTGGTGTTCTGTCCCATCTAGTGGCACCGAGACCGCTTAGAGCAGTGGTGTCCAGTCCATTCGCCACTAGCCACACGTGACTAATAGGCTATTGCATTGTGGCTAATGCATGTGGCTTTTTAAAAATATGGCTTCATGTGGCTTTTTTTATAATTGGCTAATAAGAAAAATTCAAAATCACAAGTGTAGCTAGTAGTGTGGCTAGCATCGAATTTCTACTGGACACCGCTGACTTAGAGAGAGAGATTAAATGGCATTGCTCTACAGCCTTAGCTAAAAGAGAGTGGGGTTTTAGCTCATGCTGCAGAGGCTCGTGCATTAAGCTCCTCTAAGGTCCCAGGTTTGATCCTGCCCACTGATGACTGGGGTGTCTCAGAGTTACATAGATACTGTTCCATACCTCTAGCTGGAGTTTACTGAGACAAATCTCTGGTCCTTAATTTCAGTTCAGCTCAGTTCTATCAATACCTGCCACCTTAATCTACTGCCTATAGTGTCTGAAGACTTCCAGAGGGACCTTTTTATGTGCTGTCCTCAGCCGGATCTGTCTAAGAGTACATTTATACTACCCACCGGATCGGCGGGTAGTGTTCGATGTATCGGGGATCAATTTATCGCGTCTTGTCTAGATGAGATAAATTGATCCCCGAATGCGCTCCCTGTCGACTCCGGAACTGCAGCTCCGCAAGAGGAGTAAACGGAGTCCATGGGGGAGCCGCCACGGTCGACTCGCCACTGTGAGGACAGCCAGATAAATCGAACTAAGATACTTCGACTTCAGCTACGCGAATGGCGTAGCTGAAGTTGCATATCTTAGTTCGAATCCCTCCCAGTGTAGCCCGGACCTATGTCTCCTGTTACAGTGACTTCACTCCTGATGTCCTGAATTCCTGCAGAGCTGCTTAGGCCTAGTCTGGGACTTGGACTGCACGCCAGAGTAAGAGGGGGTGAGAACTCCCCTTGCACAAGCTACTTGGATTTTGGTCAGGGTGTGTAGGCGTAAACAGAGATATCACTACCTTGCTCCTACCCCAGAACAGGTGCATGGAGAGGGGGAGGGAATGGGTGGAGCCTTGACTCCACACACCTTCCACTCCCTGGTCAGAGTAGCTGGGGCAAAGCAAGATGGGTTGTAATTTACCTCCCGGCAAGGCCAGCAGTGATGGGGAAGCAGAGAGGGAATAGTGCCTTGACAGGCCTGCCACTGAGCCACAGTGACTTTCAGCCTGTGCTTGACTCCTTGCTCAGGGCCGTGACTAACATTACAACCTAGCGCTTAAGTAGGGACTAAACTCTGTATCCCACCAAGAATTCTTGTGAGGCCCACTCTTTGCTCCTCACCGTAGCAAACTTCTCTTCCGAGAATGGCAGGGACCATCTTTTATTCTGGGTTTGTATGGTGCTTACAGTGGGGTCACACTCCACTCCTAGCATCTACGAAAATAAAAATAATAATGGTGAAGTCAAATCCTGTCATTCCCAGAAGCCTTTGCACAATTGAAGAGCAGACAACAGACAAAACGACAAACATGTTTCATCTTGCCAAACCCACCTGCCTTTTTCTTTGATGGCAGCATTACAACAGCCGGTGCCACCATTTTTATTTTGAAATCCAGCCTGCTCTGCTCTATAGAAAAGGAAATGATTGGATAAGTCTTTGATTACTTCTAAAAACACCAGCGCTGGCTTCTGCACATATTTCTTTGAACTCTAAACTATTGCTTTGCATTTGCTTGTAACTTTCCTGGTCAGTTTTTTCCACTCACTTCTGCTTTTTAACTCACTCTAATACTGCTGGGAAATGCACAAGAACTGGACTATTTAGTTTTCCCACCAGTTTTCTTAGACTGACCTCTCTTTCTTAGATCATAAACTCTTTTTCTGTTAACTCTTGAAGGCAGGAATCATGTCTTCCTTTCCTAGCACACTAGGGTCCCAATCCTGACTGAGCAGTATCACAACTGCGATAAATACTACAGACAGTGCTATTTTGGCTAAATGACAGAAGGTTTTCTGGATCCTGATCTGAGATACTTATTGGGGCCTGATGTTCACAGAGTGCTGAGTCCCTGCCCTCTGGGGCTAAGTTAAGGTGTGTCAAAATGGGCACCCAAAGTCAGCTGCTTTTGAACATTTTTATTATTTGAAATAAAAATGTGTCAAAGAGCATGGAAATTCCCAAAGCTTTTCAATAACTCCCTAGCATTTCTCTGTGACAGGCACAAAGCCTTTCATTTAAACTTTAACAAGTTATTTAATTCACAACATAAATATGGTTTCATGTATTTTTGTGGGATCTATTTGTATTTAATTATGCAGCTTAAATAAGCCTGTTCCTGCTTGTAACCATGCAATGTATATTAATCATTGCTGACTCTTTTCTGGGACAAGGGATGTGATGCCATATAAGTTAGCACAAAAGCATTTAATAAATTGTTCTAAGTATTTGCTCTTTTAGAATACAGGAATGAAATACATCACACACAAATCTGTAATTGATGAGTTACAGAAGTATGACCTTTTCCTTGCATTAGATCAAAATGTAACTAACAATAGGAAGAAATTTCTGTGGCTAACAATGACAATCAAAACCCGGGCTGAATCAATGTTACTCACGCTCTTCTTATGTATGTTTGGGCTTGTCTACGTTTACATGTTATAGCGCTCTAAGCTGCTGACTCAGGGGAGTGAAAAATCACCCCCCTGAGCGCAGCAAGTCTGAGTGTTTTAAAGCACTAGTGTGGACAGGCTCCAAGCACTGGGAGCTTCAAAACTGGGAGCGTTCCCGTGACAGTGCTTTGAAGTTTCAAGTGTAGCCATGCTCTTTGTTTGCAACGGTCTCTGAACAATGTACTCAGGAATTAGATACTTGTATTGCCAACTGGTAGGAGAACACACGCTTCCTGGAGGTAGGTCTTCATTTACAGGCTGCTTGCTTTGTATTTGTAAGGACACATCCATCTTTCGTCTACTTCTTCCTGGCAGTAAATTTGACTCAGCTAAAAGCAGGATAAATTGGTTTATGCCGAACACACATGTGACGTTGCATTCTATATGATTTTATGAAAATATGGTAATGAGTGTGAATATAATGTAAGTAAAATGTGTTTCATGCAAAAGGTCTCTTGTAAGGTATCATTACAAAGCTTATAATCTACCTAGGGTGGTCATCCTATTTGTATAAATGTATCACTCTTGTGTCTGAAACTAGAAATATGAAATATAACTCTGAAGTCCTATTGTAATTATTCAAAGTGTTGGGCCATTAATGGTGGTTTGGAATCTTGATGGCTCCCATTAACCAAGACAATTGACTGTAGACGGCTCTGTTTCACTTTCCTGTATACTCGTACTCTCCAGCGTGTACTTCAGGAGGTGAAGGCCACTTTACCGAAGTCTGCTTGGGCCTACCTCAACCGGGTCCTGCGAGAGGGCACGCCCCGCCCACCCTCCACCCCAGGCACTCCGGACCTTTTCACTGGGCCCCTGCCCCGTGGACCCAACTGCCCCCTCAACCCCTTCACCACGAGCCAACTGCACAATTTGAAGCCGGTTCGTTTCCAGACTCGCCAAGAAAACATCTACATGTGTGCTGGCAAGTGGGTAATGAAGTCTTGCAGTGACATGTGATCATGTCAACCGAACTGGAATACATTTTTAAGCCCTGGTGCTTTTCCATTGAGAAGGAGAGGCGGGAATCCAGAGGGACAAAGGATTCCTGCCTTATTCAAAGGATATATCAGCTGATGGAACAGAACAAGGGAGGTTGCAATCATTAGAAATCCCCTAGCTACCACCTGAGCTGGAACAAGGGCTGTACCAGGGGAAAGAATTATGCCCAGACTAGGAAGATGTCCAGTCTGTGAAATAAACTTAGTGAAACATCTCTGAGGGTGAGATTTTATCTGTATTCAGTTTTATTACTGTATTAGGCTTAGACTTGCATGTTTTATTTTATTTTGCTTGGTAATTCACTTTGTTCTGTCTGTTACTACTTGGAACCACTTAAATCCTACTTTCTGTATTTAATAAAATCACTTTTTTACTTATTAATTAACCCAGAGTATGCATTAGTATTGGGGGATGGGGGGTAAAACAGCTGTGCATATCTCTCTATCAGTGTTATAGAAGGCAAACAATTGGTGAGTTTACCCTGTGTAAGCTTTATACAGGGTAAAATGGATTTATTTGGGGTTTGGACAACTCCCAACATTGGGAGTTGGGCATCTGAGTGTTAAAGGCAGAAACACTTCTTAAGCTGCTTTTGATTAAGCCTGCAGCCTGTTAGGGGATGTGGTTCAGACCTGGGTCTGGGTTTGCAGCAGGCTAGCGGGTCTGTCTCAAACTAGACAGGATACTGAAGTCCCAAGCTTCCAGGGCAGGAAAGCAGGGGTAGAAATAGTGTTGGCACATCAGTTGGCAGCCCCAACGAGGTTTCTGTGATCCAACCTATCACAGCATGCACTTATTTAAAAATTTAATTTATTTTCTCTTTTTAGCAGCGCACACATTTCTAAAGACAAGACAGAAAGATTCCTGGTGAGAGTCCAGCATGAAAACCATTTTCTTCTTACCGCCACCAGAACTTCAAATCCAAACTCCTCTAATATTTTGAGCTGAGGGTTTGGATTTGAATCTCCACATCTGGATCATTTCCTACTGTTCCACTTCCATGTTGGTCTAAAGCCATATCATTTTTCTAGTTCCAGTTTAAATGTGGTTGAAGTCTCAGGAGAACAATTGATCTCATAACGTTTCCACCATGCAAGATAGCACAAATTCCATCATGAGCTAAAAGCCCATGAATACTGCTAGCAACATTTGGCACCATCATATCTAAATAGCATTTAAGTCTGATACAGCCTTGAACCCACATCCTTGCTGAAACCTAATCTCCATCCAAATCCCACCTCATCGGCCACCCTGTAATTATCTTCCCCTGGTGGATACTTCAGGCATAATGCCTGTGTGCTATTTTGAAACTGGGATGTAAAGACAAATAGTTCTGAGGCAACACATTTTCTTTTATTACCTATTCTCTTACAAACTATCACAAGAAATTAAAATGAACAGCAGTTATGGTAAGTAGCAAAATGGTCCCTTCTGGCAAATTGAGTAATTCTAAAACACGGTTCTTAATTGGACTCAAACGTCTTCCTTAAAGGAAGATGCAGCCACATTAATGCTCAGATAGAAGTTGTTCCAAATCCATTCATATGAGGGTCACGCTAATTATAATGAGATGAGCTATAATGATCTGGCCACTCATCCCTTCAATTCATCTACAAACTTAGATCAGGTCAGCGGGAAAAAATTCCCACTGAATAATCTCAGTGAAAAATCAACATTTTTCCTTTTTTCCAACAAAATTGCAACTTTGAGGGTTTTTTTAAAAAAAAAACTTGAAAATCAATTTTTTTCAGATTCAAACTAAACAGATCTCAGTTTGAGTGGGTTCTTTTGTTCGTTTGTTTTAAAACAACCCCCTCCCTCAAAGATTTCAATGAAAATGGACATTTTGGTTAAAACAGCCATTTTCTGTTCAAAACCAAAACAAAATACATTTCAATGGAAAATTTTCAACCTATTTCAACCCAAATCTAACTCAGATTTTGAATAGATATTCTGGGATTTTCAAGGAAGTTAGGGCCAGATGTTTAAATATATTTAGGCACCTAAGATGCAGAAAGGCACCTACATGCCTGGAAATATCCCTCTCAGGTGCCTAACTTCCATTGATTTCAATAGACGTTAGGTGAATAGACGCCTACTCCTAGGTCCCTATCTGCTTCTTTAGGCACCTAAACGCCTTAAAAATCTGGCCCTTGGTACCCAAATGTAATGATCATAGCAGCTTGTCTGTAGTGGTTTTTCATCAGTGGCTTTACAGAAAGGGGCAGTGTCATTATCTTCATTTTATGTATGGGGAAACTGAGGCACAGAGCCGTGACAATAATCGACCAAGGTCACCAGCAGGCCAGCAGCAAAGCCAGGAATAAAGCCCTGGTCTCCTGAGTCCCAGTCTGGTGTGTTATCAACTGGGCGCCACCACCTCCTAGAAAGAGATTTGAGTGCCCAAACTCCTTTGCAAAGCCCAGCTATAGGTGGTATTTAAATGGTGTGCGTCAAAACTGAAGCTCAGTGCATTTTTCCTCTCTATCTTGTTCTTTTTATGAGTATGGGTCAAACACTACCTCTATTAATTTTTCCTGTGTGACACCAAACTCTGCCCTCAAGTACAGATGCATTTTCTGGCAAAGTACGTATCTGACAACCAAATTTAATACACTTATGATTGTGGGGGATTTATGGCTTTAATAGGGAGAAATTTTCCATATTCCCTTCAATGTTTTACTATGAACGGATGGTCCTAGCAGGAATATGTCTAACATTATGACCTAGAGAATAAGACAGAAAATATCTTATTGCCCTTATCCAAACCATGGTGCGCCCACATCTTGAATATTGTGCACAAATGTGGTCTCCTCATCTCAAAAAGGATATACTGGCATTAAAAAAGATTCAGAGAAGGGCAACTAAAATGATTAGGGGTTTGGAAGCTTGGGTCCCATATGAGGAGAGATCAAAGAGGGTAGGACTTTTTAGCTTGGAAAAAAGAAGACTACGGGGAGATATGATAGAGGTATATAAAATTATGAGTGACGTGGAGAAAGTGAATAAGGAAAAGTTATTTACTTGTTCCCATAATAGAAGAACTAGGGGCCACCCAATGAAATTAGTGGGTAGCAGGTTTAAAACAAATAAAAGGAAGTTCTTCTTCACACAGCGCACAGTCAACCTGTGGAACTCCTTGCCTGAGGAGGCTGTGAAGGCTAGGACTATAACAGGGTATAAAAGAGAACTGGATAAATTCATGGAGATTAAGTCCATTAATGGCTATTAGCCAGGCTGGGTAAGGAATGGTGTCCCTAGCTTCTGTTTGTCAGAGGGGGGTGATGGATGGCAGGAGAGAGATCACTTGATCATTACCCGTAAGGTTCACTCACTCCGGGGCACCTGGCATTGGCCACTGTGGGTAGACAGGATACTGGGCTAGATGGACCCTTGGTCTGACTCAGTACAGCCTTTCTTATGTTCTTATGACCTGTGATTTCTTTATCAAGTATAAAGGTGGCTGTGTGCTGTACATTCCCTTACAAGAGTAAAAATCCATCTGACCAACAAAGAAAAAGTACAGAAGGTTAAAACCCTGAAATGTGCTGCATACAGTAGCTTGGGACAGTTTTTTCATATCTGCAGTGTTCTCTGAGTTGAGCCAAACTGACGGCGTATGTGAAACCAAAGTGAAATATGGGAATCAATCTGGACGTGTCTTTTGCTTTAAAGAAACACTTGGCAAAAATTTAGATAGGACACGCTTTGCTTTAGAGTGATGAAAACTGCCCTCAGCCTATTCTGTTGAGGGGAAAAGAAAAATCCTAACTTGACAGCAGTGGAATATTGTAAAGCAGACTTCTTGGCTTATTTTGGAAGGAATGGGCTGAGTGTCAACATTTTCTTTCAGGATTGTTTGATCAGGTGATGAAAGACGAGAATTAGGCACAGTCTTGGTTAAACTGCAGGCTGTATCCAGTTCATACTGCTCACAAGTAAGCACTGTGGCTGGATCTCACGTATGGTTCTCAAAATCTGCTGGATTGATTTGGTTAGCAAATCACACTTTTCTGTTACCTCGATGGCGGATAAACACAAAATCATGAACAGGAAATGGGATGGCAGCAGTTTGGTAAAGGATGGAGCTGATGCCAGATTGAATGATTTACTTCCTGTATTAGATGAAGTGAACTGGAAAGATGAGTCTCAGTGGATGAACTAACTGTAGCAAAGATTTATTATTTGCTTGTATAGCAAGGTGCTTGCCGTATACCCCATAGTTATTGTAACTGAACCTACGCTGCCGTGGATATGTTAGTCGCCTTTATTTTCTCTGTCTGAAAGCTTCTTTGTACTAACATGGATAAAGCTCAGATAAATTGGGTATTTAGCCAAAGTAAGCCCTTTAGCCAATCGCTAACACATACAACATGGAAGGGACCAACTAACATATGGGCCTGCAACATTTGCTCATGAACAAATCTACCATCTGACAGCACATGCGAAGTTCTCTTGCACAAACAGCTGTTTGTTCTTTAGCATGCCTTGGCACCCCCAGTTCCCCGTATTGACTACGTAAATCGATGTCCATAGGACTATAGTTTAAGCTGAAAGATTTGAAAATTTGGCCCTTACTGGTTATATTGGCTGCAAAAAATAAAGCAAGTGAATGAGCTGTTGGACCTGAATTAGAGAAAAAATAAAACTCCTACAGGCAAAGAAGAGAACATCAGAATGGCCATTGTGATAGACCCAGGCCAGTTGAGTACAGCAGAGTAGTCCTGTCGGGATCCAGGAAGTGGGCGGGCCCACTGTGAAATAACCTTCCCCCAGCCTAAGTGGGGGACCCACAGGTCCTGGAAACCAAATGAGTTCGGGGGGACAACTAATGAAATAACAGGGATGGGGGTGCGGTCAAAGGGTCAAATGAAGGGAACCTGATGGGGACACCGAGCAGAGAACCCCGGGCAGCGCCCACAGCTCCTCGAAGGTGTTGTGGGAGCCTGTGGACGCCGCCCAGAGGAACTCTGCCTGGCTGCATGAACAGACTGAGAGCAGAAATAGGCTCCACAGTCACAGGAAACCTCGTTGGCCATTTCCTCTCCCTGGTTTCACAACAGAGTAGGAGAAGGCAGATATATGGGTCACTGGATAAGCAGTTTTCTGCTCTCTGAGTGACCAGAGTAGGGGCTGCACTGGAGCAATCAGGAACCTGCTAGAACCAGTTAAGACAGGCAAGCTAATTAAGACACCTGGAGCCAATTAAGAACATACTCGAATCAGTTAGGGCAGGCAGACTAATCAGGACACCTGGGGTAAAAAGGGCCTCCCATCAGTTCGGGGGCAGTGGCCATGCTGGCCAGCGATGAGGTTAGCTGACTGAATGGCAGGTTTGAGTCTCTAGCAGAAGCGGCCAAACTGGGGGCTGCCGTGAACCTCTGAGGTGAGCAAATCCGCCAAAAAGCGAAGGATAGGCCAAGGCAGAGAAGGAACTTTGTCATACCATACCAAATCAGACTAATGGTCCATCCAGCCCAGTATCCTGTTTTGACAGTAGCTAGAGCCAGATGATTTAGAGGGAGTGAATGGAACAGGGCAATTACTG
This sequence comes from Dermatemys mawii, assembly GCA_007922305.1. Classification (NCBI taxonomy): domain Eukaryota; kingdom Metazoa; phylum Chordata; order Testudines; family Dermatemydidae; genus Dermatemys; species Dermatemys mawii. The sequence goes on along the minus strand of ML677394.1, from coordinate 1,728,382 downwards.
AGTGATCCATGCTCCAGCTTCTGGTGGTCAGAGTCTTATGGACACCCAGAACATGGGGTTGCATCCCTAACCATCCTGGCTAATAGCCATCAATTTATCCTCCATCAACTTATCTAATTCTTTTTTGAGCCATGTTATACTTTTGGCCATCTCAATGTGTCCTGGCAATGGGTTCCACAGGTTAACTTCATTTTAACTTCAGTATTAATTTCATTTGGTGACCCCTGGTTTTTTGTGTTATATGAAGGGGTAAATAACGCTTCCATATTTACCTTCTAGACACCATTCATGGTTTTATAGACCTCTATCACATCCCTCTTAGTCATCTCTTTCTAAACTGAAAAGTCCCAATTTTTTTAATGTCTTCCCATATGGAAAAGATTGTTCCATACGTGTAATCATTTTTGTTGCCCTTCTCTGTACTTTTTCCAATTCAAATGTCATTTTTTTTAAATTGGGCAACCAGAACTGCACTCAGTATTCAAGGTGTGGTGTATACCATGGATTTATATAGTGGCATTACAATATTTTCTTTTTTATTATCTATCCCTTTCCTAATGGTTCCTAACATCCTGTTAGATTTTTTAACTGTCACTGCACATTTAGCAGATATTTTCAGAGAACTCTCTACAAGGACTCCAAGATCTCTTTCTTGAATGGTAACAGCTAATTTAGACCCCCATCATTTTGTGTGTTTAATTGGGATTATGTTTTCCAATGCACCTTACTTTGCACTTATCAACATTGAATTGCATTTGCCATATTGTTGCCCAGCCACCCAGTTTTGTGAGATCCCTTTGTGACTCTTTGCAGCTTGCTCGGGACTTAACTATTTTGAGTGATTCAGATATTATGTCACTCCCCACCATCACCACCTACTCTGTCATTCCTATATATTTTCTGCGCTGGTATTACCATGTCCTATTGATTATCATCATTCTACCAAGTTTCTGTGATAAATGAAGATATTGCTATAATAGTTAATACCAGGCAGTCAAGTTCACCCAACTTGGTATTTAGACTTCTAGCTAGGCTGGCCAGATAGCAAATGTGAAAAATTGGGACCTTTTTTCAGGGTGGAGCTGTAGTTGCATATATGAGACAAAGCCCCTAATACTGGGACATCGGGTCACGCTACTTCTAGCATTTGTACACAAGCACTTATAAAATTTGTCAATATGTAGCTGTCTGCCTTTGTGTGATGTAACTTAATGGGACTCCTTTACATTTGACTGTTTCCCTTCAGTTTCTACCTGTACTTTATCAACTTCTAGCCTCTCCTCTTTACTAGGGTATAGAGTATCCCCTTTAATACATGCTCCTCTAAGAGATATCGCTATCAGACCCATGTGCTACTCCAACCTGTCAGCTTTCCCCCAGCCTCTATGAACTTTTTAATTGTACATGCCAGCAATCTGGTTCTGTGTTGGTTTGGGTGGAGCCCATCCTTTCAATATAGGCTCCTCCTTTCTCAAAAGTATCCCCAGTTTCTAATAAACTTAAAGCCTTCCTCCCTACACCATGATCTCATCGAGTCCCTGCAGTTCTGCCCATCTGACTGGCATGTGGAACTGGAAGTGTTTCAGTGAATGCTACCCTGGAGCTCCTGGACTTTAACCTCTAACCCAGCCACCTAAATCTGGCCTGCAGGACCTCTCCCCTTCCTTTCCATATGTCGTTGGTACCTATATGTACCACAGCCACCGGCTCCTCCCCAGCATTGCACATAAGTCTATCTAGACGTATTGAGAGCTCCGCAAACTTCACACCCAGCAGGCAATTCACCATGCGGTTCTCCCGGTCATCAGTGATCGGTGATCCAGTGCACAGATCAGCACATGCTGTGACAATCAGCACAAGCCGGAACAATGCCCAGCATATGGGAAAAGATGCAAGAAATGCAATGGACTGTCACTTTACATGATAGTTTTCACACACCAGCAAAGTGCACAAAAAGGATGACCCATAAGGCTTGTTACATGTGCCAAAAATACAGACCAAGTCAAGCAAACAAGTCTGTATTAGTAGCAGTGGAAAAACTCCCTCTTGAGCAAAATAGGCATAGGTTTGTTTACATTCACTGAAAAAAAAATATGTTCTTGTCTAGATTATTATTCTCACGACCCTGAATTACCTTCACTAGAACACACAACAACTAAACAGGTGATTGTGCATGTCAGATCTATTTTCGCTAGACATGGCAAACCTGACCTAGTAATGTCTGACAATATGAGGCAATTTAGCTAGCGTGAATACAAGCAGTTTGCAGTGAAGTCTGCGTTTAAGACATGAGAGCCCTAGTCCCCTATTAGCTCCAGTCCAATGGGTTGGTGGAAAATCATGTTCAAATAACAAATTGGCTACTGAAAAAGGCTGCAGAGTCACTGTTTAAAAGCCACTCAATTCTCATTTTCTTTTTGCACTGCCATAAAAATGACTGAACCGAAACTCACTTCCTAAAACTTGAAGGCTGAGAGGAACAGTTGCTACAGGGACACTGACCTTGCATGCTAGGTTCCACTGTGGATCGTGGGTTTACCAATGAATTACAATAAGGAGTTTATAATGGCAATATTGACATGGCCTGAAAATCATTATGATGGGATGACCACATGAATGCTGATGCTGTGAGAGAAATCTGACCTTACCGGTGACTCTAAAGATCCCAGGATGCTGCAGAACTGACTGTGCTCAGAATCCATCCAACTAAACTGATCTTAAGTTTAAACTTTCACTTAATATGGTTTTGATCCCTGTGCAGTTGGGGGTCCTTGAACATCTGTGTTACGTTTATGCCTGGGCTAAAATGTTTCAGCATAACCCTTCCTAAGAGTGGCATTTAAAAAAGGTTTCTGATCTCAGTCCATTTTGCAGAGTCTTACATGAAGCCTCAGGAACCTAGAATAAAAAGACCTAGTAAATGCACTCCCAAAGGGTGAAATTCCACTCTGTGCAAAGAGACAGCATAATGTCTATATAACCCACAACCTTCCTAAGCCCTCCAAACGAGGTTTGTGCTGGCTTCATCCACACAGAGAGGCAAGAGGGGGCCTTAATAGAGCCAATGATGACACTACAAAGATGGAAGCGTTTTTAACTGGGTCTTGCCATGTCTCTCTTTCTCATGTTTAGTACAACAGCCCTTAATTGCATGTGACTCCCTCAATGCATCGGCTCATATCTACTCCTTTAACAATGTAGCTTTTAAAACATTGCCTCTATATTACAGAGAATTCCCTTATTCATGATTAAGCCCGTCCGATAGGTTGAGTGCAGTAGAAAAGAAGATTTCAGGATAATTTGGCTGGAGAACTTAAAAACTGTAGTTGCTTCTTGCCTAAACGGTGAAGGGCTCTTGGAATGTACGGGGGACAACTTTTTCTTTCAGAAATCAAATGAAGTAACCAAGGGGGGAGGCAGCCATTTTAGACTTGATTCTGACCACCTGAGAAGAATTGGTTTCAAAACTGAAAGTGGAAGGCAAGCTGGGTAAAAGTGACCAAGAAATGATAGATTTCATGATTCTAAGGAAAGGAAGGAGAGAGAGCGGCAAAGTGAGGTCAATGGACTTCAGAAAAGCAGGCTAAACCTCAGAGGACTGGTAGGAAGGGTCCCCGGGAAGAAAAACTTAAGGGATAAAGAGGTTTGGGGGAGCTGGTGGCTTCTCAAGGAGACATCATTAAAAGCACAACTGCAAACTGTCCTAGTGTGAAGAACAGATAGGAAGACCAGTAAGAGGCTAATATGGTTCCCGTCAGGCACTCTTTAATTACATGAAAATCAAGAAGGAACCCTACACAAAGTGGTAACACGAATGAATTGTTAAGAAGACATAAAAAAGGATAGCACAAGCATGTGAGGCCAAAATCAGAAAAGCTAAGGCACAAAATGAGTTACACCTAGCTAGGGACACAAGCGGCCATATGAAGAAGTTCTTTAAATACATTATGAACAAGGAAAATATGAAGGAAAGTGCAGGTCCTCTGTTAACAGGGAAGGAAATCTAGTAACGGATGACATCAAGAAGGCTGTGATGTTTTAACGCCTATTTTGCTTCAGACATCACTGAAAAGGTTAAAGATGACCAGATACGCAACACAATTAACATTAACAGCAAGGGGGAAGAAGTCCTTATATTTATTATGGCTTTTATTACAGTAGTGCCAGATGTCCCCAACCAAGGGTACGGTCATGCTAAGCTAGAGTTCGTACAGGCCGCTAGCGAGAGACAACCTCTGCCCCAAAGAGCTTACAGCCTAAATAGACAGGCAAGGCCAAACGGATTGTTTTGGTGATTTGCCTAAGATCACACAGCCGCTCAAGGGGTAGTGCTGGGCTTGGAACCCAGGTCTGACTCCCAGGCCAGTATCATTCATACTAGGCCACAGGGCCTCTGCGTTTCCGAGTGCAGCGATCGCTCCAGGGGAGCACCCTCGCCCCTCTGCGCCTCTTCCCATCTCAAAAGGGCTGGGAAGAGAAAGCACTGTGGCCCTTCCCCCTCTTTCACCAGCCCACACCCCTCCTGGCACAGCTCAGCTTGGCTCCCTACAAGGGCCAGTGTCTACTAAGCACATCTGGCCACTAGCAAACACTTCCCGTAGCTGTGCTTTCCAACCCAACCTTTGGCATGAGGCCCCCCCCAGGTGAGCCAGGTTAGATAAAAAAGCCCCTTCCCCCACTCTCCCGGCTCCAACCCTCACCCACTTCCTGCACTGAGCCTTTTCTGAGGTTCAGAAGTGCTCACCTAAGAGTGGTGCTTTCTCTGCTCCTCCCCCCGCCCCCCGTCCCTGATTCACAGCTGGCGTCTGCTCAGCCAAATATTGACCAAGTGCTGCCACTGCAGGGCATTCATTTTAAGAGCAGAACAAAAAGGAGCACAGTAGATTTTCCTCAAAGTCGCCAGGGAAACAGGAAGGGGTTAGGCTACAGAAAACAGCTGGCTCATCAGCTGGTAGAGGCTGCACAGGTAGGCGTGCCAGGGAGAGAGAGCCCATTCAAACACAAAGAAGTTGGCAGGGAGATCAGAGCACAGCTGTCAGCACCTAACGACTCCAACGCAGGCAGGAACCGAGCGTGCAGGGCTGTGAGCAGAAGCATCCATGAAACGGAGCACCAGCCCGATGCAAAGGATGTGGGGCTGAAGAGTAAGTGTGATTTGGGTCTACGAGCTGCTTCATCAGACGAATAGAATTTGCAGTTGGAGGCACCAGAAATGCTAGTTTCTGTCACCTCCCTCTTTTAGTCTTCTCCTGATACCAAAATGCCTAAAGGTCCTACCTAACCCTGACCTATGTCATTCTCTGATCTCATTTCCCTTCCTTTCATCTCCTCCTCCAGCTGTGTGCCTTACACAATGGCTGCCCCCATGGATGAAACAATCTCCGTCCTCCCCTTCATCCATGGAGCTCCCTCCCCATCCCTTCAACTACACCCCGGCAGCGACCCTTTAGTCACCTCTAGGCCCTTGTGTCCAGTGCTCTCTACAGAACATGATGGAAACATAAGGGCACCCTGGGATCCAAATAACTATATTTACTAGCTACCTAGGATATGCAAGGCCTGAAGACACATGAACACTGCTACTCTGCAGGTTCTGGTGGCTCTTGGAACATAGAAAGCAACAAGGACCACTGAAGGGCTCCCTAGGTATAGGAAGGGATACTAGCAGCTGAAGTAGAATCCTATCCTATGGATTAGGTGGAGGGGGCATGCATAATGCCCATCAAGCAGTGAGTTAAATAGCGTTGTCAATTCTTGAGATTTTTCTCCTGATGAACCTCAAAATATTTGGTGGTTTTCTTACAGTCCCACCTCCCGAAGTCATGTGATTATATGAGACTTTTAACTTGCCTTTTAAAAAAGTTTCTAGCTCTCATGGTTACAGAGAGGAATTGGGAGGAAGGGGCGGGAATGGAGCAGGGGAGAAAGATACCTAAAGTCTCGTACACCAAACAGCAAATAAAAAAGATCCCAACATTTACCATTTTTTTAAAATCTCACGATTTTGGAGGTGGAGCCTTGACTCAATCTTTCAATGCTCAGGATTAGCAGTACTGGTTATAGAACACTTTGGGCAGGGCCCATGGATTCTGATTTGTTATAAAGTGCCACATAAATTTACAGTGCAGTCTGCTTTATTATTATTATTATTATTTACTATTTATTATTATCATGTTATAATACTTGAGAAAAGAAGCTTTGGTATAAAAGAATTTGAAGTAGACAAATAGTGTCTCAGGCAAATTTGCTTCATACGCTATGACAATGCGTGAACATTTGGCAGTAGTGGTGAGGGTGCTTAAAGTAGTTAAGATTTCTTTACTGTAGAAACATATTGTACTATTTTCTTCTTTACTGCTGATGTAAACGTGGCCAGATCCTTAGCTGATGTGACTCAAGGGAGCTCAGTTAAAGTCACTAGAGCTACCTTGATTTACACCAGCTGAGGATCTGACCCGAAATGTGTCTGACCCCTCCACAGTATATAGTAACCTCAAGCAACATTTCACACAAAAAAAATCTTCAGCCTTTAAAGTCCATGGAGTTAAGGCAGTTATTTAGTGAATGTACTGTATTTTATCCACAGTTGAGCCAGTGCTTCAGAACAAATGAACAAATTTGTTCTGAACAAATTTGTTCATTTGTTCATTTGTACCTGAACAAATTTCAGGTACAAATTTGTGGTGAACAAACTTGTTGTGAACAAATTTGTTTGTTCTGAACAAATTTGTTCATTTGTTCATTTGTACCAAATGAACAAATTTCACCTCTGTTTTGCTCTAAAAATTATCTACAAAGATACGGGCTTGTTCTCTAATTCACATTATTCCAAATTCACCAACTCATTCTTGGTCAGTAGCTTGTTGGCAAGCAGTCCATTGCAAGGAGTCACTATTCAACAATCAAGCTGTTTGGAGTGGACTCCAGAAGAGGAAAATCTCTTCCTGATCCCAAGCAGTAAGAAGCCCTAAGGCCTTGCTTCAGTAAACACTTTGGCACATGCCTAAGTCCCATCTCTATTAATCAAAGCACTTAAGATGTAGTTTCCAAATAAACCTAAGGGAGTTAGGCACCCAATTCCCATAGAATTTCAGGACTCTAACATCATTTGGAAATACCATCCTTAAGCATTTGCTTGAATCCCATGGGCTTTGCTGAAGCATTCAGAACCCCAAAGTATGAGAGTTAATTTCCCTCCCAGACATACATCCTGTCTATTGTAACTGCGGGTGATAGAGTTAAGCTGGAGATGATACTGACCCCTCTTTGTAAACAATATTATTATTCATAATGTTAATAATACCTAGCTCTTATCTAGAGCTTTCCATCCAAGTATTATAATTGGCCTTTTCAGTGATCTTGGACAAGACACTTCCCCGCCCCATGTATAGAATCATAGAACTGGAAGGGACCTCAAGAGGTCACCTATTCCAGTCCCCTGCACCCATATCTGGACTAAGTATTATCTGGACCATCCCTGACAGGTATTTGTCTAACCTGCTCTTAAAAATCTCCAATGATGGAAATTCTACAACCTCCCTAGGCAATTTATTCCAGTGCTTAACCACTCTAACAGTTAGGACGTTTTTCCTAATGTTCCACGTAAACCACCCTTGCCACAATTTAAGCCCATTGCTTCTTGTCCTATCCTTCGAGGTTAAGAAGAACAGCTTTTCTTCCTCCTCCTTGTAATAACCTTTTATGTACTTGAAAAGTGTTGTCATTTCCCCGCAGACTTTTCTTCTCCAGATTAAACAAATCTATTTTTTCCCCATCTTCCCTCATAGGTCGTTTTCTAGACTTGTAATCATTTTGGTCGCTCTTCTCTGGACTCTCTCCAAATTGTCCACATCCTTCCTGAAATGGGGTGCCCAGAACTGGACACAATACTCCAGATGAGGCCTAATCAGTGTGGAGTAGAGTGGAAGAATTACAACACTCCTGCTAATACATCCCAAAATGGTGTTCACTTCTTTTGCAACAGTGTTTCACTGTTGACTCATATTTAGCTTGTGTTACACTATGACCCCCAGATCCCTTTCAGCAGTACTCCTTCCTAGGCAGTCATTTTCCATTTTGTATGTGTGCAATGGATTGTTCCTTCCTAAGTGGAGTACTCTGCATTTGTCCTTATTGAATTTCATCCTCTTTACTTCAGACCCTTTCTCCAGTTTGTCCAGATCATTTTGAATTGTAATCCTATCCTCCAAAGCACTTATCATAGAATCATAGAATATCAGGGTTGGAAGGGACCTCAGGAGGTCATCTAGTTCAACTTCCTGCTTAAAGCAGGAATAACCCCAACTAAATCATCCCAGCTTGGTATTGTCTGCAAACTTTGTAAGTGTAGTCGCTATGCCATTATCTAAAGAATTGATGAAGATATTGAACAGAACCAGACCTAGAACCGATTTCTGCAGGACCCCACTCATTATGCCCTGTCAACATGACTGTGAACCACTGATAGCTACTCTCTGGGTTTCCAACCAGTTTTGCGCCCACCTTATAGTAGCCCCATCCTGGTTGCATTTCCCTAGGTATGTATGTTTCCTTATCAGTTCAATGGGAATGTTGAAGTCCTTTGAGATTTAAAGATAAAAAGTACTAGATAAGCCTTAGGTATTTATTCTTATTTACACAAGCGTCCCCTTTCACATACTCAGTTCTTTGCCTCCATAACCTCTGCAGCAGTGAAATGTATTTACCAAGCTCTTGTCTATATGAGGAAAGAATTTCCTGTTATTCATTTTAAACATGTCTCTGTTCACTATCACTGGGTGTATTGTAAAATATGTGAACAGGTCAGTAGGAGTGGTTGCATGACCTTCTCTCTACCATTCACTGTTTCATGTACCTCCATCATGTCACCTCCTAGTCATTTTCTCGCTAAATTAAACAGCCCAAATCCTTTTAACCTCTCCTCCTATGGAAATCTTTCCAGACACCTAAGCATTTCTGCTGCCCTTCCCTGACCCAATTCCATTTCTCCTCTGGCCATTTTAAGTTGGGCTGAACAAAAGCCTGTGGAGTGTGTGCAAGTTGAGGATGTTCCATCGATTTATACAATGGCATTATAATATTCTCAGATCGTTCTCTGTCCCTGTCTTAAAATAGATGATCCTCTTTGTTCTTTTGACCTCTGCTGTGCATTTTGCAGGTGACTTCCCTGCACTGTAGAAGCATTTTTAACTCATTTCGTAAAGGGTCCCTTCTGATATGATGTAAATCCGGTTTGCCTCACCTATAAAGTCGGTACATGGTCTTTTAAAACCCTTGTGCCTACCTGCATGCTCGGGGATTTGTAATATGTTTTGTAAAGGATTGTGCTATGCTGAACGGGGAAGGTATATTTAAACCATAGGAGCAGGAGCTGGATTTTAAAATGTATCCAAGTTCTATCTCAGTTTCACTGCAGAGAGAGCTTTGAAGAGAAAAAGCCCCCTAAACAATCACTCTACCCTTCCTCCGCCTGAAGGGAAGCCCTGACTTTCCGCTCCTCCCCGAAATCAACTGGAGGTTTGCTATTAACTACAGAGGGGCTGGAATTTCATCTCTGCTACTTGCAAACTTTACTATGATCTCATCCCATTGGGTGTTCGAGTTACCAATGAGGCCCAGTCTTCGCAGGAGTGATTGGAACTAAATTCTTCAGGGAGATTCCTCATTACTGTGAGACCTTGGTACACCAGACTAGAAATTCTGTAGCAAGCGTAGCTGAATTTTAAAAAATTAAGGTTTTCAACTGCATTAGTCCTTTATACATTTAATTCAATGAGGGATGAGTTCATCTGGGGGCTGTGGGATAAGCAAATAAGCTAGAGCTTTCTGCCAAAAGACTCAGCAGTGAAATAGTTAATTTTGACACTGAACATGTCATTTTTAGGTTTTAGAGTTAACAACCCAGTGAGGATGCATGAGGTAGTGCCTGCCTAACTCAGGTTCTCTTCAGGCTCAGACAGAGATTGCTACGTTGTTTTACACTCAGTCCACACTTTCAAGCATATCTTTGCAACCATGAGAACTAGAAACATGAGTTCAAAAAATAAAATTTAGATTCTGGAGCTCAATTTCACAAAAACACCCCAAGTTATCTTTCTCTCTCCATCTCTCTTGAACCTAAGAAGACAAAATAATCCATCTCTTTGACCTTGGGAGGGATCCTGACATGGAGATTGGTCAGCAGTGCTGCTGGAAGCATGTGATAAGAATTTTACTTGTGTCGAGCCTAGTTTGTAAAGTTCTAGTACTAGGAAGAGTTTTATCTTTATTTTTCATGTAACTACATCTGACTTTAATGCCTTAATACTTGTACTCACTTAAAATCTATCTCTTTATAGTTAAATAAACTGTGTTTGTTCTTTAATCAAAATTAATCCAGTGTTGTTAACTGTGTGGGTAACTCCAGTTAAAGTGGCAAGATGTTGTATATTGTTCCCTTACAGGTACAAGGGCCCTGAAACATCTGAACTGTCCAGGAGAGAGCTGGAGAGTTCAGAAGACAAATTCTCTGGGGGTGGGGGGGAAATGGGGACTGTGGGAGTGTGTTGGGGTCACCCTGCAGGAAGTAACCAAAGCTGCTAGGAGCCAGAGTGTGGCAGGCGTTTGCTGATAGGCTTCTGGGGTGAGTGTTGCTGGACCAGAGCTATGGCTCTACATGGGCACTCAGGGTGTGACCTACATGCTGTCTGTGAGGTGCCCAGGTTGGCAGCTACAGCAGCTAAGCATTGTGAGGGATCCCATGTTGCAGGGCAGCCAGTGACATATCCTCTGCCCGATCTGGATTGCGCCCCGGAATGTGGTAACACTGCCTAGCCCAGGGGACCTGATCTGAAGCCTTCAGACACTACTCTAAGCAGGATTATAGCTGGTTTGTGTTAAACCAGTGGAAGTGGGGTGGAGCGGAAGAGTGTTTGTCATCCTTCACAATAAGGGTCTGGGTGCCTTGAGGGACGGATCCCGTGATGGTGACAGTGATGTTTGTTACCATCTGACAGCTGGTCTGTGGTCTGTGGGAATGAATGTGTGATTTCAGGCCAGTTAGTAGCGGGCAAGCGTCCACGTTGTAAAATCCCCTACCACAGACTGACAGCAGTTGTCAAGACTTCCTGGAATGGGCATGGAGCCTGAACCTCTGGAAAGGCCCCCTCCGGGACAAAGTTGAACCGCAGTGGTGGGGTGGCCTGCAAAGACCATGCACTACCAATATCCGGGCTGTTCTGTAAGTAAACAGCAGCAGTCTTTGACCCAGATGCCCTAGCAAGTCAAACACGCAATTTCATATTTTTAAACACTAAATGTACATTCGGAAGAAAGGAGCAAGCAAAGGGGTGATTCCAAGCCAAACCAGGATCCAAACATTGTTGTTGAAATTCGAATGTCACATCCATTCAGGCACCAGTTCAAGAACGGATGCAACAGACAAAGCAAGTAGGTGCCTGGAGCGGCATTCTGTAAGGGGAGGCATTCCGGCCCTGCTGCCACCTCCCCTCGCTCACCGCAGCCGCGCCCCCTTCCCCTCCCCGATCGCTCCTACTGCCACGTCGCCCCCACCCTTTCACTCCTCCAGCTGCGCCGCCCCCCCCCTTTGCTCCTCCAGCCCCCTCCCTGTTTTTTTGCTTAGGGCGCCAAAAAAGTTAGAGCCGGCCCTGGCAACAGAAGAGCGAGTTAACATGCCACATGTCGGTATGGCACACCAGGATGTTCTGTGTCAGATAAAACAACATCCCCGCTGACTCAGACCGCTCACAGCCAAGTTGAATTTGCAGTGGCAGATAACTACCAAGCCAATAGGAAACCAGCTGTTGTATCCTTCAGTGGGAAAGCATGGCAGTTCATTGACTAACGACTGGAATTCTCTCAGACCTGTGCCAGTGTATTTCTTAGTATACAGGGATTTCCATGACACTGGTTGTTTATAGAGATTTTGTTTTCACAGTTTTTGAAATAGCAGGTATTTGCTGTACCTGATGATTTACTGGAGAAATGAAACAATAATGTATCAGCATTTACCACCTCTACAGGATGTTATGAAGCTTAATCAGTAAAACAAAAAAATAGCAATCCCTTCCTGAATATAATTTTCACCCCATCTATCTCTAGACTAGAATTTCATGCAGTATTCAAGATGTGGGTGTACCATGGATTTGTATAGTGGCATTATGATATTTATTCTTCTTATCTATCCCTTTTCTAATGGTTTCCTAACATTCTGTTTGCTTTTTTTGACGGCCGCTACACATTGAGCAAATGTTTTCAGAGAATTATCCACAATGACTTCAAGGTCTTTTTCTTGAGTGGTAACAGCTAATTTAGACCCCATGATTTTGTAAGTATAGATGGGATTATGTTTTGCAATAGGCATTATTTTGAATTTTATCAACATTACATTTCAGCTGCCATTTTGTTGCCCAGTCACCCAGGTTTGTAAAATCCCTTTGTAACTCCTCACAGTAAGTTTTGGACTTGAATACACTGAGTCGTTTTATGAATATGTTGAACAGTACTGGCCCCAGTACAGACCCGTGGGAGGCACCGCAATTTACCTCTTTCCTTTCTGAAAAATGAATATTTATTCCTGTCCTGTGTTTCTTGTCTTTTATGCAGTTACTAATCCCTCTTATCGCATAACAGCTTACTTTGCTTAAGAGACTTTGGTGAGGGACTTTGTCAAATGCTTTCTGGAAATCTAAGTACACTGTATCTACTGGACTACTATTGTTCTCATATTTGTTGACCCTTTCCCCACCCCACCCCACAAAAAAAAGAATTCTAATAGATTGGTGAGGCATGATTTGCCTTTAGAAAAGTTGTATTGACTCTTCCCCAACAAATCACGTTCAGCTATGTATCTGATAATTTTGTTCTTTACTATAGTTTCAACCAATTTGCCTGGTACTGAAGTTACACTTACTGGCCTGTAATTGCCAAGATTGCCTCTGGAGCCTTTTTAAAAAAATGATGTCACATTAGCTAGCCTCCAGTCAACTGGTACAGAAGCTGATTTAAGTGATAATAGCATTAGTTTTGCAATTTCACATCTGAGTTCCTCAGAACTCTTGGGTGAATCCCATCTGATCCTGGTGACATAATACTGTTTAATTTATCAGTTCGTTCCAAAACCTCCTCTACTGACCCCTCAATCTGGGACGGTTCCTCAGATTTGCTACTTAAAACAAATGATTCAGGCATGGGGATCTCCTTTACATTCTCTGCGTGAAGACCAATGCAAAGATCCATTTAGCCTCTCCACAATGGCCTTGTCTTCCTTGAGTGCTCCTTTAGCACTTCGATCATCCAATGGCCCCACTGACTGTTTGGCAGGTGTCCTGCTTCTGATGTTCTTTTAAAAAAATTGCTGCTAGTTTCTGAGTCTTTTTCTAGTTGATATTGAAATTCTTTTTTGGCCTGCCTAATTACACTTTTATACTTCACTTGCCAGAGTTTATGCTCCTTTCTATTTTCCTCAGTAGGATTTGACTCCCAATTTTTAAAGGATGCCTTTTTCTTTTGCCTCTTATCCCCTCTGCTGGTTACCCATGGTGGCATTTTTTTGGTCCTCTTACCATTTTTTTTTAAATTTGGGGTATACAGTTAAATTTGAGCTTCTATACTGGTGTTTCTAAAAAGTTTCCATTCAGCTTGCAGGCTGTTTCGACTTTTCCTTTTAATTTCACTGGTCTACAATTTTTTAGAAGTCATCTGCTTCAGAGATAAAATGTGATATTTATTATGTATTTTGATGTGCTGAATTCAAATATGACAACTAAAACAACTGATTGGCTACTGTTTCTAAGATATTTAAGTTTTTACATTTTATGTCTATGTATATTGTGTAAATAGAGTTTTAATCATAAATTGTAAACCTAGGTCTTTTCATGTGTTTATCGTTGCTTTACATGATAATATTTCACCTGTCCTCTTTATGTAACACTTTAAAAATCAGCAAAAGGGTTATATAAATAAAATGTATTATGAAACAAAAGGCAAAAAACTATTATGTACGTAGTTTAGTCCTATTCAGTGTCTACTCGGCGCTTCTTGGCTTGTCTCTTGTATTCATTAAATGGAGCATCTCTTGTCACTGTCCAGCAATAGTCTGCAAGCATTGATGGGCTCCATTTGCCCTGACAGCGTTTCTCCATTGTTGCAATGTCCTGGTGAAATCGCTCGCCGTGCTCGTCGCTCACTGCTCCACAGTTCGGTGGAAAAAAATCTAGACGAGAGTGCAAAAAATGTCTCTTTAGTGACATGTTGCAACCAAGGCTTTTGTATGCCTTGAGGAGGTTTTCCACCAACAGCCTGTAGTTGTCTGCCTTGTTGTTTCCGAGAAAATGTATTGCCACTGACTGGAAGGCTTTCCATGCCGTCTTTTCCTTGCCACGCAGTACATGGTCAAATGCATCATCTCAAAGAATTTCACGAATCTGAGGACCAGCAAAGACACCTTCCTTTATCTTAGCTTCACTTAACCTTGGAAATTTTCCACGGAGGTACTTGAAAGCTGCTTGTGTTTTGTCAATGGCCTTGACAAAGTTCTTCATCAGACCCAGCTTGATGTGTAAGGGTGGTAACAAAATCTTCCTTGATTCAACAAGTGGTGGATGCTGAACACTTTTCCTCCCAGGCTCCAATGACTGTCAGAGTGGCCAATCTTTCTTGATGTAGTGGGAATCTCTTGCATGACTATCCCATTCGCAGAGAAAACAGCAGTACTTTGTGTATCCAGTCTGCAGACCAAGCAAGAGAGCAACAACCTTCAAATCGCCACAAAGCTGCCACTGGTATTGGTCATAGTTTATGCACCTCAAAAGTTGTTTCATGTTGTCATAGGTTTCCTTCATATGGACTGCATGACCAACTGGAATTGATGGCAAAACATTGCCATTATGCAGCAAAACAGCTTTAAGACTCGTCTTCAATGAATCAGTGAAGAGTCTCCACTCATCTGGATCATGAACGATGTTGAGGGCTGCCATCGCACCATCGATGTTGTTGCAGGCTACAAGATCACCTTCCATAAAGAAGAATGGGACAAGATTCTTTTGACGGTCACGGAACATGGAAACCCTAACATCACCTGCCAGGAGATTCCACTGCTGTAGACTGGAGCCCAACAGCTCTGCCTTACTCTTGGGTAGTTCCAAATCCCTGACGAGGTCATTCAGTTGAGCTTGTGTTATGAGGTGTGGTTCAGAGGAGGAGGATGGGAGAAAATGTGGGTCCCGTGACATTGATGGTTCAGGACCAGAAGTTTCATCCTCTTCCTCTTCCTCGTCTGACTCAAGTGAGAATGATTCTGGTGCATCAGGAACCGGCAGTCCTTCTCCATGGGGTATTGGGCATATAGCTGATGGAATGTTTGGATAATGCACAGTCCGCTTTTTCTTCTTTGACACACCTTTCCCAACTGGAGGCACCATGCAGAAGTAACAATTGCTGCTATGATCTATTGGCTCTCTCCAAATCATTGGCACTGCAAAAGGCATAGATTTCCTTTTCCTGTTCAACCACTGGCGAAGATTTGTTGTACAAGTGTTGCAGCATATGTGTGGGGCCCACCTCTCGTCCTGATCTCCAATTTTGCAGCCAAAATAAAGGTGATAGGCTTTCTTAACCATAGTGGTTAGACTGCGCTTTTGTGATGCAAAAGTCATTTCACCACAAACATAGCAGAAGTTATCTGCACTGTTCACACAAGTACAAGGCATCTCTGCTCACGTTGGCTAAACAGAAATTTGTCCCTTTGCAGAATCAAACACTGACAAATAAGAGAGCACGACACTGTATGATTTCTAGAGCTGATATAGGGCTATTTGTTCAGCAGTGATGTAAGCTTCATTATGATTGCATCATTCATGACTTCTAGGAATAACATGATGCAATTCATATCATGTATGATGCAATACCAACTTCAGATTGCATCATTCATTGTTTTGTCTAAAAAGCAAGTACTGTCCAAACTCAGTCATAGATTTATTCATAGATCCAGTCAAAGATGTATTTTAGTCATTTCTGGTTTAAATTGAGATCCCTTCCCTTTATAACTCACTTATCCTCCGCCATTCCCATGTCAAGGGTGGTATATACTGACCCAATAGCATATCTTGAAAACTAGAGCAAATAAACAATTTTAAGCATCATTTTCGTTCTCAGTGACCCAGAATTAGTAAAGTTTGACTACATTTATTTCAGAAGCATTTTGGCTGTAGAGCAGTGTTTCCATATAAGTAGCTCTCTCATTTTTGTGTAGTTCCCCTTTTTGAAGTTATATGCTACGGTGGTGGGCTTTTTTGGCATTCCTCCACTCCCCATTCTCTAGCTCCACAACAAAGCTGTTAAATTTAATTACATTATGGCCACTGAGAGGTTCAGCTATATTCACCTTTTGTACCAGATCCTGTGCTCCACTTAGGACTAAATCAAGAATTTCCTCTCCCCTTGTGGGTTCAAGGACTGAAGCCGTCATTTCTGGTGTCTAGAAAAATTATCACAAAATTATCCAGAGGGGACATGTGCCCAGTCAAGATAAGGATAGTTGAAACCCCCCATTTTTACTGACTTTTTTATTTTTATAGCCTCTCCAATCTCCCTGAGCATTTCACAATCTCCCTGTCAGATGGTCAGAAGTATATTCCTTTTGCTATACTCTTATTATTCAAGCATGGAATTCTATCCATAGTTTGCAATATAATAGGTTGAAAACATGTAAGTAATGTTCTATAAAGAATAATTGAACTCTGCCTCCGATTATAGCTGGAAATATTTTGTGTAACAAAACTGTGGAATGTTTCACAGGCTTTGAAGGAATTCCCAGTAGAGATTAAATACCTTCAGCCAAGAAGCTACCTGCCAACCGTATGGATCAGCAATGGTATGTTCAATGTTCCGTCCAAGGATTAGGTTATAGAGTTTAAGGCCAGAAGGCACCATCGGATCACCAATTCTGGCCTCCTGTGTATCACAGGCCACCAACACCACTACATTAAACCCAAGAACTGAAATTAGACCAAAGTACAACAGCCCACAGGAGACTAAACTCTATGTGCCACAGAAAGAGAATAGGAGGGACCAGGTGCACCGGTACCTGAGATCATAGTGGTTTGAAGGACCTATTTTGTTATTTCCAGTGGTGCTGCCTTTGTCAGAGGCCATTCTTCAAGAATGATAATACTGAGTATCTCTAGTAGGCTGATAGACAGCTGGAGGCAAGTACTATCAAGACATCATCTCTAGATCACCTCATACGAATCATTTGAGAAGAATGCTGCATTGCCTTGCATTACCCCTCATCCTGACCTCTGAACGTGCAGCATTCAAGGAAGTTGACTGGTCTCATGTGTTCACTTTCATCAGTGATACAGCATCTGAGTTCTCAAAGTCAGCTTACAATTGTATATGGCGTCCTTAAGACCACCCAGCTTGATCAGTAAAACATTCATAGATGGATAAAAACAATTGTGTCTAAAAGGCTCAATCCCATGCCAAAAGATTAGCACTGAGAAAATACTTTCCTAAAATGCTTTGTACTCAAACCAGGCCCTTAGGGTTTATGACCAGCAGAATGTCCTATGTACATATAAAGCCTATGAATAAAAAGGGTGAGAACTATAGGTATTATGACTTCCATTAAGTCTTGGCTTTATCCTCTTTCCTAAAGAGGGATTGTGGTTAAAACCAGTGATCCTAGCATGATGTGAGTCAAACAGCCAAGAGATTAATTTATCAAAGCGCTTATGGTAGGAGACCAGAAAGGAGCCAGGAGGCCAAAAACTTTACAATGAATCTGATATTTTATTTCCTTTCTCTTCTACATCCTGGTTACAATAGTTGGGGGAATTTGGGGAGTGAGGACATCTCCTCATAGTCGCACTGTGGGTTTCCATTGCACCTTCTGAATTCAGTGCCCCGTTGATATCAATGACAGTTCCATTCCTAGATGTAAGTATGGGTGTGTCTTGGAAATCAATGGACTGCCCAAGAGATCCACACTATGGGTTAGACAGGAGATTTTTTGCCCTTAGGGCGAGGAATGGAAGAATTTCACATTTGTCTTTTTGATTGTTTTCCCCACAAACTTCACTGGAACACACATTGATTGCAGTGGAATTCATTCCAAGATTTCAACATGATTTGGCTGAAAAAAGCAGCCTCCACAAGATCTCGCTGCCAAGCTTGAAGCATGTACTAAATTTGTTTCCTCCGCTCTTCAGCAGGGATATGACCCAGCTTCCATTAAAGATAATGGAATGACTGCTACAGGTTTCACCGGAGGCTGGATCAGACACAAAAGCGACCCTGATAGCACAGGGTAAAGCTATTGGTAGCTATTACAAGATCAGTCTGCTCTTTCACAGGTGAAAATCTGCTCCCAGGTAAATGGGTTGATGGACTACACTTGCAAATCATTATGAAAAGTATTCAAGAGACCAAAAGTATGGTCTAACGAAAAAGCGTACAATACAAAAAAGAGATACACATATCCTTCCTCCAGGAAGCAATTCTTATCTTGCAGCATGTTCACTTTACACCAGTGTGCTTCAATGACACACCTGCAAAACTACTTAGATTTTTCATAGAATCATGGGATTAGAAAGGACCACATTGGTCATCTAGTCTAATCCCCTGCCACAATGCTGGATTCAGGGCTGTTTACAAGTATAAAGATCCTTTATACATCACCCAGTATCCAACCCACCAGTTCTTTAATTTCTTGTCCCGCATCCTTCCTTATCTTGGTTTTGGATACCACATTTTAATCCAGTTGGGCACGTGCATCCCAACCTGTGCAAAGCCTCAACATTCATGTGTCTTGGCTTTGACAGGCATCATGTTTTCTAATGACACAGCTGACTGCAGTTGTGCAGAGTTGTGAGATATTTGACATGAATGACTCTGCCAGGGGGAGGGATAGCTCAGTGGTTTGGGCATTGGCCTGCTAAACCCAGCAGTGTGAGTTCAATTGTTGAGGGGGCCATTTAGGGATATGGGGCAAAAATCTGTTGCATGATTTAATTGGGGATTGGTCCTCCTTTGAGGAGGGGGTTGAATTAGATGATCTTCTGAGGTCCCTTCCAACCCTGGTAATGTAACTCTGAGAAGGGCACAAACACATTTAGGTATCTTGACTTCCTTAAATTATATTCATATCATGTGCATAATACATATTAATATGATAGATACTCTGGCTAACACATGCCTCTGACTCTTTAAATCAATGTGGGGCTGGGGGACTTATAGGTTTGTATATGCTGGGGCAGAACAAGATGCCCCAAATGGCCTTTGCATTTAGGTAAAGGATTAACTTTGTTCAGTGTCTCTTTCTTTTAAATCACACCTATCTTTCATACCCCCACTAACAGGGTTGTAAGACAGTGTGCTCTGGAGGGGGAAGGTCAGGATGAGGGTTCAGGATTTTGGTCCAAAATCTCCCTGTGTGCCCTTAAGCAAATCTCTTCCCCTTTCTGTCTTATTTTCTCCACCCCATCTTTAAAATGGGTATAACTAATCTTAGCCACCTACCTCACAGTACTGTTGGGAGGGTTAGTTGGGCTATGTCTGCACTTGCAGATGTAGAGCACCAGGAATTAAACCAGCCCTCGGAGACAGCAGCAAGGAAAGCCCTGCCATGTGTTCACACTGTGCCCCTTATGACCGTGGAGCATGTCCACATTAGCCACTCTTGCAACGCCACAGAGAGCAGTGCATTGTGGTAGCTATTCCAGTGTGCAAGTGTCTGCGGGGTGCTTTGGGAGGCGTTTGCAATGCCTCATGGGGCAGGCACAGAATCACATGATGCAGGTTTCCCAGTCCCATTGTTCCATGGGTATCCTGCAAGATTGCCAGCTGTTTTTCAAATGAGAGGGTGGGGAGTGTGACAGGGAGTGTCTTGTGTGATGTGGCGGGAGAGACAGTGTGTTTTGGGAGGCAGCGTGTGTCAGCATTCTGTCTTGTAAGTTCAGACAGCAGCAGGGGAAAGGGGAAACCCATCGCCCCCCTGCCTCTCTCTCTCTCTCTCTCTCTCTCTCTCTCTCTCTCTCTCTCTCTCTCACACACACACACACACACACACCTCTGCCTCTGCAGCAGGAGCATTCCACCGTAATGGTTTGCTTTGTGTCCAGGAGCAGAGAAGTATGCATGCTGTCAGAAATGGAGCTTTGCAAGGGGTTACCCGCATGCCTGCAGCTGAGTTTAAACAATGACCAGAGTGGACACTTGACTTCAGGGGATTATGGGACGTTTCCGGAGGCCAATCACAGTGCAGTAATGCAACACTTAGTTCACACCGACACCCCAGCGCTCCAGCCAGGGCACAGAAAGCTCTATGTGTCTCATGGAGGAGGATTACCAGGAACGGTCCAGCTGCGGGGTCTGGGCACAGTAAGTGCCTTGCCAGTGTGGACACATCAAGAGTTAGGGCGCCCGCGGCCGATATAATGTGCTCTAACTTGCAAGTGTAGCCAAGGCATTAGTGTCTGTAGAGTGCTTTGAACGTGAGGAGATGCATAATCCAGTGAATGGGGCACTAGCCACGGGCTTAGGAACCCCACATTCTAGACCTGGCTACGCTACTGGCCTGGGACCCTTTCCCCTCACACCATTTGGACTGTAAGTTCTCCAGGGCAGAAACGCTCTTACTAAACCTAAATGCACAGCACCAAGCACAGGGGGGGCTTGATTCTTTACTGGGCCCTCAGGGAACCGCTGGAATATAAACAACAATCTATAGATCGGGGGGGCAAACCGTGGCTTGCGAGCCACATGTGGCCCTTTCACATTAAAGTGCTGCTCACAGGGCCCCCCTAGTCCCCTTGTTCTCTCCCTACCAGACTGCTGCGTGGTGGGGTGGGGTAGACAGAGGCTAGGTGCTTCCACGCCACAGTGGGATGGTGGGGCAGGGGCTTCCTCCAGAGACGACTGGTGCCTGATGAGAGTGGGGAGGCACAATTTAAAGGTTTGCCCCACCCCCAACAGTTTGAGGCACGCCCCCCCCTTACCCACACAGCCCCTCCCTGAAGCTCCCAGCGTTAGCTCCATGTGGAGAGACAGCAGCTCTCCCTGCAGCTCCCAGCTGTTTGCTGTTGCCTCTCACCACAGCCACCACTCCCAGACTTCAGCAGCTGCTGTAGGGAGGGGGCCCCGTGGCACTGTTTAACAGAGTGAGGCCAGCAAACCCTGTCAGAAATCGGAGGCGGAGGGGACACATGGGGGTCGTGCCTCCCCACACACTGCCTCTGGCTTCTGCCCAGTGGGGAGAGGGGTCTCAGGGCTTCAGCCATGCAAGCTGGGGCTTGAGGCATCAGCAGGAGCAGGGATGAAGCACTGACAGGCGCTTCCTGTGGGACTGACGCCTCGAGCGCCTCCTCCCCACAGTGCCGGGGGCCTGAGCCCCACAAGGCCTGCCCTGGCTCTCGAACTTCTAAAGCTTGTTGTATGCGGCTCAGAGGGTCAGTAAGTCTGGCCAGCTCTGGTATAGCTGCTAAGTCTTATTATTGAGGTTTTTAGTTATTTCA
The DNA here is from genome assembly GCA_007922305.1 of Dermatemys mawii. Classification (NCBI taxonomy): domain Eukaryota; kingdom Metazoa; phylum Chordata; order Testudines; family Dermatemydidae; genus Dermatemys; species Dermatemys mawii. Next base: position 1,706,870 of record ML677394.1, on the reverse strand, counting down.
ACATCATTTCTCTCTGTTAAATTAAGTTCTGTATTCTGTTGAATGTAGGTCGATAACTGTTGTTATCATGTTTATAGAATCAATACACCATTCAATATTCAAAAGGTCATGCTGGCGAATATCCCAGAATTGGCGGCTTAAGTATAAGACTCAGGAGTTCTTACAAAACACTGCATCAGTTCACACATGACTTTGATGCACTAAACCAGGATTTCTACTTTTACGGGAAGGGAGAGGAAAAGCCACTTCCCATCTCTGGCCAATTTAATTCACTGCGCAGACATAAAGCGTTTCTCTGGGCCTGTCTACATGCAGAATTGCACCGATCTAACTTAAGGTGCTATTTTAAACCAATTTAGTTAAGTCAGTGTGAAAGGCTCTCTGAAACCAAAATGAGCGTAGTTTAAACTGATATAAGTTAAGTGAATTAGAAAAAGTTTAAGCTAAACAGGTAAAAAACATTCCAACCTAAATAAGTGTTCATGGGGAACGGCACTGATGGGAATTTGGGAGCAGACAAATGTCTTTGACTAAAGAACATCCTACGCTACTCATTCCAAAAAGCAGACCACAGGTCTTTAGCCCAAGAGCCTGTATCCCAGAACTTTTATCTCCTGGCTATTAATAGACCTGCTATGCCGTAGACATTTGACTTTCTCTGGATTCTGCATTTGGGATTTGCACATTGTGCCGTCCAGCTAGCAGATATTTGCAGGGTTTTAAAGCAGAAATTCAGCTTTTTTTACTCGACATTGTGGGAAGAGAACCATTTTGGAATGTGAAGTGTGTGTGTGTGTGTGTGTGTGTGTGTGTAGAGATGTGTATATTCTTGCACTGTTTATAAACAGATAGAACACAATTCTTTTCCCACAGAGGTTATTATCAGCCCAGAACTTACCAATTTCAGAGGAGCTTACTTATATCAAAGTAAGTAAGAGGAGTTTGGAGAACAAAATTGATTAACAATGAGTCACTGAATCACTTTTAGAAGGTTAGAGTATGTACACATCACAATATTTAGACTATGTGCAATAAACCGACTTACTTAAGTACACACAAAAGCAAAAATAGAATTCCACAGTGAAGGCTGGAGATAGGTGCAGTCTTACTGACCGAAGTTCAATGCTGCTTCCTTTGTCACTTTTGGTACAGTGAATTGATGGGCAGAGAGAGAGAGAGGAGGGGTGCCTTGGGGTTTCTGCTCCTTCTTTTTGTAGTCCTGTCCCCGCTTTGAGAAGCATTTCCAGCGGGGAGCAAGGCAACAGGCAATCTGTGAGGAAGAGAACTCCATGCTGTTTCTTTGCTAAGATGTAGACTTTTTGCCTTGCCCCTTTTCATGAGAAAGAATGGACACTTGGCAGGTAATGGTCAATCAACTTTGTTTACACCTGTCTGGGGCTTCAGCTTGGTCTCCGAGGAACTGGTTTGGCCAGTCTCCAGACTTCTCTGGCAAACACACTTTTAGTCATGATTTCATCTTATGTTTTTAACTTCACATCCAAGGCTGAGGTTTAAAATAACAGCTCACAAGGCATATTTTGTATAAAGATTATAACAATAGCGTGTAGGCTCTGGCCACAGGGGTACATTCTATCACAGTGCTGGAGGGTGTCTGAAAACTGGAACATCTCATGGGAAAAATCTAAGCAAAAAAATTTGCTTTGAACGAATATTTCAAAATGAACACTGGATTTTATTTTTAAAGTAGAAACAAAAGACAAATTTCATTCTGTTTCAAAATATCAAATTGTAGCAAAAAAAATCGATTTCAACATTTCCTGCCAGGAAATCACAGCATGCCCTTCGGAACTGACATTTCCCCGCCCCCATGAAAGATATCGGTTTTGACTTGTGTATTTTTTGGCGGGAAAACTTTCCTACATGAAAAACATCAACCAGAATTTTGCTGAGGTGGGTGGAAAACACTAACAGACCAGAGTTCTATTATGTTCCTGGCCTACAGACAGATATTTGAATATTTTAGGATTTTATCTTTCTGGAAGGTTGCAACTTAATTTTTTTTAAATCCAGAACCCTACCACATAAGAACCAAAACCACAGAGAGACAAAGCAGACTGCTTCCTACAGATCACAGGCACAACTGCGCCTTGTTCTGGGCTGCTTCTCTGCAAATTAACTGAAGAAGACTCAGTTAGCACACTTCTCTACATAGCCTCATAGCCTGCAAACAGGACTAGGAAACCCCTTAAAACTTGCAGTGAAAGCTTGTAATTTTAAACACAGTTTTCAATACATCACTCAGTTCACAACCACTTTGCACAGATGCAATTTATGATACAGGATGCAAGACAATGAAGCACCAAGCTCAAAGGGTCTGATCCTGTAAACACAGTCACACACATGAGTAAATTTACCAAGTCCCCGAGTACTCGCATTGAAGTTTAGGGGCTATCATGTGAATGAAGTTTCTCACCCATAAAGATCTCTGCAAGAGCAGGCCCTTACTCAGAGCACTGCTTTAAAAACATGGTTTTGTCCTATGTAATGCTCGCTGCTACCACTATTGGACCCATTAACAGTTTCTTGATTTCCTGTTTCCTGGAGCTAGTGAAGGATTCAATCTTCTTGATGACTATCCAAGGAAACCCTAAAACCTTGCACAAATGAATACCAAAGAGGCTTTTTGTGTTCAATTTTTCCTGTCAGAGACTTGAAACTGGTCTGAAATGGCTAATAAATTCCAGCAGGGCCATTTTTAACCAAACAAAACAATTTCAATTTCCAGACGCTTTTGTGCTCAATGACTGAGGGACTCGCTATTAAAGAAAATCAAAGTGGGGTTGGGGAAAGATAAATAGATATGAAACTTCCCACCCTTTTTTAACATTAGAAAGAGCCATAAGATGGGACCTAGTGCCCACTGGCTGCTCTCCGCAGAAACCCAATGACATTGTAGAACAGACAGAGATACATCAGTACACTGTATACATATAATATGTATGCAGTGAAATCTGCATGGGGCTAGTGCCTAGAGGGACCAGATAGGGATCAGGGCCCCATTGTGCTAGACACAGTAAGATACAGTTCCTGAAGAATTTACTTTCTAAGCAGACAAATGGCGAAAGGAAATATTATCCCCATTTTACAAATGGGAAACTGAGGCATAGAGAGATTAAATGACTTGCCCAAGGTCACACTGGAAGTCTGTGGCAGAGCTGGGAATGATTCTGGTGTTATTGTCTTAATCACAAGATCTTCCTTTCTCTGTTTCAGGGTTCTTTCCAAGTACATTTACAGAATACTCAATACTTTGACCACCTTACTTCACAGCCTGAATATGAATCTAGACGCCTAAATTTTACACATCCATTTTTGAGCATCTCAGCCACAAATTGGGGTATTCCATTTCTACTGAAGGAGAGAAGGCAACATCATTCAGACTTACAGCATAACAATTTCTTCTGTAGATTAGGTACTCGGGGTGTCACACTGTCAGTCACATCACACGCCAGCAAGCAATTGCTATCAAACACCTTTCCCAGCTGTGGGCTGAGTCACACGGAGTTGTATTGTTCTGTCATATCAAATCATGCCTGATACCCACCAGCACAGCTAGGATTGTTAGTGATTCTCTGTGGGATCACGGACCTTTGGATTCTATCTAGTAAACTAAAAAATGTCTGCAATTTAAAAGCCTTTATTAACCCTGCATACAATGGAAAACATTCAAATTCATTCAAACTACTTTTCCTGCAATATTCACAAACCCCCTTTCACTCTCGCAACCTATCAGTTACTCATTTAGCGCATACTTTGGGCCAGATATTATCCCAAGCGAAGGCACCAGTGCGCTACTCTAGGGGGATGACGAAGACTGAAAGCACAAGTATAGTACCTTCAATCAGGTAACTGTAATTCTTATATTTATTTATTTCCCGTAACCTCCTTTATTCAAACACTTTACCACCGTTACAACACTGGCAAACATTAGAGAAAAAAGAAAAACAGAAAAATTTGATTGGCCTCATCACTGATCGATGGGTCAGTGGTAGGATTTTCAGAGGCCCCAGCACTTATCAGCTTTCAGCAACCCAAATGTTTTGTTTTAGCAAAATGAACCATTTTAAGGGGAAAAAAACCCATCAAACAATTTTGCAAAGAAAAATAAAAGTCCTGACCCGCTCAAGCTGAAGTAGAGTTTGTCAGTGGAAGGACACTCAGTGAGCTGATCAAAGTCAACAGCAAATAGACGGTGCAGTAAAGTTTCTAGGCCTAACCCTGGCTTCACGATCAAGAAGAATAAGCATAAGAAGTAAATGCTTGTGGGGGTGGGGGGAGAAGGCACATATTTTTAATCATGCTGGTGATTAATCAACGGAACAAACTGCCAAGGGAAATGGTGGCTTCTCCATCCCTTGATGGCCTCCAAGGAAGAGTGGATGCATTTCCGGAAGGAGAGTGTAGTGGTGGAGGTGGTCCACTCCAGCAGGGCGTGGGGCAGAAGCAGCCCATGGGGCTGTGGAAACCTACAGCTAATTAGGGCGAGGCTTGTTAGGAGGCAGCTGCTGGGATAGCCTAGGTATAAGGAGTTGCCCAGCAGAGCAGAGTAGAGTTTCTCTCTGACAAGCAAGGGAGGAGGACTGGCTCCCAGGGATAGCACCTGAGATAGAGCAGTGCTGGACAGGCTCAGAGGAGCGGAGGGTGAGCTCTGGCCTGTTACTTGCTAGGCTGGGGCCAGACAGAGCCAAGGGAAAGTGGCCCAGGGATGATAAGCAGACAAGGAGGACAGGAGGCTGCCGCTGGAGAGTCCCTGGGTCAGGACCCAGAGTAGTGGGTGCACCTGGCCGCGGAGGAGCATGGCCAATACAGACTGCAACTTGCCCCAAAGTGAGAGGCTAGACTCTAGGTTGTGGTTGGCCCCTGTGGTGGGCGCCAGACAAAGGACTGCCGTGACCCCCAGGAGGGGGGTGAGAAAGAAGTACTGGGCACTGCCGGAGGGCAGTGTCCTGAAGAGGTCACCGCCGAGCGGGGGAGCAATGCAGCTCTGAAACAGCGGAGTAGAACAGACAGCGGGCAAGACACCACCCACAGAGGGCGCTCCGGAGCTGAAGTGAGCTAATTCCTGGAGTAACCAACAATGGGGCTGCGGTGGTGAGTCCGGACCCATTACAGTGTGCTTTCAACAAAACACAAGTTATTATGCTCAGTGCAGGGGTAACTGATGAAATTCTCTGGGCTGTTATGCAGGTGGTCAGAATAGATGATCAATTGTCCCTCTGATTTAAAATCCATGAAAAAATTAGAAGAGTCCCAGAGAAAAAGAAGAGAAGTTAGGTAAAAAAGAAAAGAGACATTTTTTTCATGTGATAAACTATTTATGGCGCTGTTCACTTAATTTAAGATACAACAGAGCCTTCTTTTTGGCATACAGATCTATCAACTCTACCATTCAAGTTGATAAGTGATATACAACATAATTATATTTTTAATTTTCCTGGGGTGATTTCATGAAGTAATTTTCACTCCATGCATCCGAAGAAGTGGATTTTTTACTCACAAAAGCTTTTGCCCAAATAAATCTGTTTTAGTTTTTAAGGTGCCACCAGATTCTTCCTTGTTTTTGTAGATACAGACTAACACGGCTACCCCATCTGATACTTTTAATTTTAAAATTCCAGCATTTTATCTTAATTACTGGGAAAATCTTTTTTTCAAAAAAAAAAACAAAAAAAACCCCCAAAAATCTCTGCCTATGATATGTTTACATTTGAACTTATAATCGTGCGAGTTAACACCACGGTAATATATGGCTAAAAGTTCTAGTGTTGACATGACAGAAACATTCATCTCCTGTCCACGTTAAAGTTTACAACCATGTTACTCAACACAAAGAAGTCAAGAGTCAGCATGCCCATAGTTAATATGGGCTGGGATGTCCCTTTTCATCACAACAAATAGCCACTCACAGCTGTCAGCATTAAAGTGGTGGGGATTTTTTTACCAGGCAGGGTTTTCTAATGGGAGAAGTTTTAGCTGATAATTGGTGAAGGGTTGAAGGAGTAACCAGAAGAGCCAAGTGTGTGTTTTATTATTAAATGGGATGGAAAATTGTTCCCATTGAAATGAATGTGTTTGTATATACACACTTTATGCATGGCTACATAACAAAACATACGTTACTCTTTGTATCAGGCCTCCTACACTCCCATCCCCTTGAAAGGAGACATTTAAGACTGTGCGTGGGAGCCAAAGCCTGACTCATGTCCGAGCAGATGCACTATACCACAGTTCCAAGCTCATTGGTGCCATGGTGAACGTACTCACACACTCAATGGACCAGGACTCACCCCTAATTTAACTCCCTTGAAGACGAGAGGGTGAGGTCAATTACAAATGTGGTTCAACTAATTCGGGTTAGTTATACGGCAAGTGTCTTGATGACCTGATTTGGGGACTGCTCCCATAACAGTCAATGGGAATTTGGCTATCGAGTCCAGAGGGATAAGACTGACACCCTTTCCATCCAAGGCAGCCATCACTGTGGGATACTAGACAGAGCACTGGACTGGGAATCAGGACAACTGAGTTCCGTTTCATGGCTCTGCTGCTAAGTGACCGTGGGCAAGTCATTCAGCCACTCTGTGCCTTAGTTTCTCTATCTGTAAAGATGGAAATAATGATACTGACCTTCTCTGTAATCCGCTAAGGTAAATTGCTGTATAAAAACATATTGTTATCCAAGAACCCCAATATTAAGAGGGGAAAGAAAGCCAAGTCTAAATTAAAATGACAGGCAGAACTTCCCACCATAGCTCTGTGCTTCACTGGGAAGTAGTTTGGTTCCTTTCTGCTCAGGCACGATGGCATAAATGATGAGATAGCAATCCAGGACTTGGTAAATCAAATCAAATCCAGGGCTTGGTAAATAAAACTCTCCTGTTGATTATGTAAACAGCTGGCAATCACAAAACTAGACCGGTTAACACTCTTCTGCCTGAGATAGTGGCTAGATTAGAAAGCATGTTGGCACAATTAACCTTCATGGACAGTCAGGTGGATAAATGAGCTGAGATGTCTAGTTGGCAACTGGTATCAAGTGAAGTGCCCCAGACAAATTGGAGGGTTGGGCCAAAAGAAATCTGACGCGGTTCAACAAGGACACCTGCAGAGTCCTTCACTTAGGATGGAAAAATGCCGTGCATTGCTACAGGCTGGGGACTGCCTAGCTAAGCAGCAGTTCTGCAGAAAAGGACCTGAGGATTACAGTGGATGAGAAGCTGAACATGGGTCAGCAGTGTGTCTTTGTGGCCAAGACAGCTAACGGCATATTGGGCTGCATTAGTAGGAGCATTGCCAGCAGATCGAGGGAAGTGATTATTCCCCTCTGTTCGGCACTGGTGTGGCCACATCTGGAGTATTGCATCTAGTTTTGGGGGCCCCGCTACAGAAGGGATGTGGACAAATTGGAGAGAGTCCAGTGCAGAGCAACGAAAATTATTAGGAGGCTGGGCACATAACTTATGAGGAGAGGCTGAAGGAGCTGTGATTATTTAGTCTGGGGAAGAGGAGAATGAGGCGGGATTTGATAGCAGCCTTCAGCTACCTGAAGGGGGGTTCCAAAGAGGATGGAGCTAGGCTGTTCTCAGTGGTGGCAGATGACAGAACAAGGAGTAATGGTCTCAAGTTGCAGTGGGGGAGATCTTGGTTGGATATTAGGAAAAACTATTTCACTGGGAAGGTGGTGAAGCACTAGAATGGGTTACCTAGGGAGGTAGTGAAATCCCCATCCTAGGAGATTTTTAAGACCTGTATTGAGGAAGCCCTGGCTGGAATAATTTAGTTCGGTTTAGTCCTGCTTTGAGCAGGGGGTTGGATTAGATGACCTCCTGAGGTCTCCAATAATCTTCTATGATTCTATGAAAAATGCAAGAGAGAGCAACCTTTCAGAGAGAAAAATAGGTTGATCTGAACCACATCTATATAAGAACCACCCATGAATCAGATTCTGATGGAAAGCGTTTGGATACTTAGTATATCTGCCTTAGAGGGCTCCAAACTAATTACATCCATAAAAAAAATGCCTTCTGAAGTCTTCAATTCAAATCTCAAGAGGATCCCACTTCAATGCTATCTTATTCCACTTGGAAGATAAAAACTCTGAATTTTAAAGAGGGAGGTACAAGGCCCTTTGCATTTTTCTGACTGATTGATCTTTAAAAACATACCCATTAGACTGTCTCCAGGCTTATGGCTATCAGTTATCAAAAGCCATTATCTGACGTTTATGCCAGAGACAGATTTTTGCAAGCTGCCAAACAAAAGCAAAATAGTAAATCCAGTGGCTCCCAGATATTGGACACCCGTACACATGGAGAAGAAAACCACTTAACACTGAAAAGAGAATGTGCAGGACACCGTTCTACAGTATTTTACATCATGCTATGAGGTCTCCACCAGAATAAGCAATATGCACTATGGAAAATATCAGCTATAAGCTTTGGTTTAAAAAAAGGACCAGATAGTGGATGAATTTAAAAAAGAAGGACCTGGTGTTATTTTGGGAAGAAAAAGTTGAAGAAGAGACATTGGAAACAGCTGGTATATAGCCCACTTACTATACTCAGGATTATATTGCTATACACTATGCTGTTGTTATGTTTGTACAGCACCTAGCACAATAGAGTTCTGGTTTATGTCTGGGTCTTGTATGAGCTACCATATGCAAATAATAATAAAAATACATTGCAGGCTCTAACACTGTATCAGAATTGGGTACTATCTCTTTAAATAGTTTGAGCCCTCTAGTGTCCCCATCTTCAATTACAGAAGCCACAAGGACCTAAGAGATTTATAATACTATTTTATTGATATTTATTTCATTTTAACAATTCCTTTGCTATAGTTCTGTCCGGCACCAGATGTTGTCTTTGTTTGTAATGTAAATGTTCTCTCCTGTAGTTCTGAAAGGTTTTGTCTGGAATGAACCTTAAAATAGTCACTGGTATTGGAAGGTGGCAATGGGGACCTTAGCTTTTAAAATGCTTGTTGTAGCGAGTAGGCTGCTAATAGAATAGCAAGTCTATTGTTTATTTCATAGTTTAGGTCTGGAAGAAATCTTGATGTTTAGTGGACCATTGTGATTCAGTCAATTGTTCCCACATGGCTTTGTGGAAGTGCTTTCAATAGATCGTCAGTTTTTAATAGAAACAGTATTGCTTCCTCCATATTACCTTCTGAAACTCAGGATATGGCTACACTACCCGTGAGATCAGCGGGTAGCAATTGATCCAGCAGGGGTTGATTTATCGTGTCTAGTCTAGACATGATAAATCAATCCCCGAGTGCTCTCCCGTCAACTCCCACATTCCACCGCCAAGAGAGGTGCAGGCAGAGTTGACGGGGGAGCGGCAGCAGTCGACTTATCGAATCAAAGACACTGCGGTGAGCAGATCTAAGTACGTCAACTTCAGCTACATTATTCTCATAGCTGAAGTTGCATATCTTAGATCAATTCCTCCCCCCACCCCCCGTCCCCTGTGTAGAATAAGACTCAGTGACTTTGGCATAGAGGGATTGACTGTGATGGTTTAATATACGTGTAGGGCAGACAGGTGCCATGCATCCTTCCCATCTGCACCAAACTTGTCTGCTCAATTGATGGTGTATTTGCTTCTTTGAGGGTATGTCTCCAGTGCAATCAGAAGTGTGATTTCAGCATGTGTGGACACACCCAAGCTAGCATTGATCTATCTACCTTGAATGGCACTAGCAGCATGGGCTGTACAATCCGGCTTGAGACCCTGGGTACATATTCAAGCGGCTAGCCGACACTGCCGCAGCTTCACTGCTATTGCCCTTTGAGCTAGCTAGCTCAGTATGTCTACACAGTCTGCATAGGCGCCGACTCCATGAGTGCTCTGTGGCTTAAGCACCCCTGGGGAAAAATTGGTGGGTGCAGAGCACCCACTGGCAGCTCCCCGCCCTGCCCTCCTACCCCAGCTCATCTATGCTCTGCCTCCTCCCCTGAGCACACCACCACATCCTGCTTTTCTCCCCTCCCAGCGCTTGCGCCGCAAAACAGCTGTTTCGTGCGGCAAGCCTGGGAGGGAGGGAGAGGAGGGGGAACACGGCGCGCTGAGGGGAAGAGGCAGGGCCGAGGTGGGGATATGGGGAGGGGTCCAATAGGGGAAGGGAGCGGAGTTTGGGTGGGGATTTTGGGGCAGGGGTGGAGTCAGGCCAGGGGCGGGAGGATGCAAACACCCACCGGCACCGGCAAAAGTTGGCGCCTGTGACCATCTGTGATCACAGCTCTGACTAGAGCTCAGCCTTACCTTTAGGGTCAAATTCTGCCCTTGGTTACATAGGCACAGCTCTCCCTAGGAACTTGGCACACAGAGGACAGCTAGTCTTTTGCACAGAGTTAATAAATGAGCTTTGCACTAGGGAGGCTTTTAAGGGAATTGGTCTGCTCCGGTTTGGGCCACAGAGCACAAGCACAATTTCTCTGTGTTCTCACAGGAAGGTTTTGACACCATCTATTTGAATTTCAAGCCAGGCACCCAGGGGAAAGGTGGAAAGCTAATCTCTTCACCCATATTGTAGCAGATACCGCTCTGGTACTGAGTTCCTGTTTATGGAATTACAATCGGTATGACAGAGAATTAGATCAAACTGGTTGAAATGGGACATTACCATTAAAAAAAAATCATTTAAGCTGTTCTCAGCGCAGAGTGTTCACAAAAGCTTCCAGTGTCTGAGTTGCTCTGCGTTTTGTGTCACTATTGAAGACACGGCCATGTAGCGTAGTCCCTGAAGTTAATCTGAATTATGCCACAAAACAGATGTGCTCCCTGGTGCACAAACAACTTTCTTGTTTTAATTTCAAAGCAGCTGCCGCCGCGTCAGCTCCGATCCTATTAATAAACACTGTGTTGGCTGACATGACATAATGAGTTAAGACACGATCATATATCATCGAGGGTCACGGTGGTAACTCTAATCAAGTTAGGAAGCACAATACCGCTGCTCTATCCAGGAGCAGACTTGATGGGGAATTAGGGATATTGTCTTGACAATACAAAGCATTCTTTAAGGGTGAGATTCCCTCCCAGTGCAGAGGGCCAGCATGGGGCCTATGCACCACTGAAGACCTCGAAATTAAGAGGTGCACAGGAATGGGGGTGGAATTAATTGGTGCACAGCAAGGAATTTTCCCTTTGGGACAGATTCCCAGCTTGTATAAAACAGCATGGCTTTATTCATAGATTGTAAAGCCAGGAGGCACCATTGTGGTCAGCTAGTCTGGCCTCCTGTGTAACACAAGCCGTAGATTTCACTCACTAATTCCTGCCTCAAATCCAATAACTTGTAGTCTAGTTCAAACACATCTCTTAGAGACAGATGCTGAATCCTGATTTAGAGATTCCAAGTGATGAATAGTTTACCACATCCCCTGGTTAGCTGTTCCAATGGTTAATTATGTTCTCCGTTAAAAAAAATTGCATTTGATATCCATTTTACATTTTTCTGACAAACTTTTAGCCATTAGAAGTTGTTATGCCTTTTTCTGCTAGATGAAAGAGCCTCTATTATCAACTCTTTTCTCCCTATGTAGGTACTTATAGAGTGATCAAAGTAACATCTGAACTTTCTTTTAGGTAAGTTACCACAAATAGAGCTCCTTCAGGCTTCTCATAAGATATGCCTTCCAACCATGAAGCATCCTTGTGGCTCTTTTCTGAGCCCATTTTAATTTTGAGAGACCCTTTCTGAAATGCAAACACCAGACCTGAGCACTCTCTTCCAATGATGGTCCCACCTGTCTTGCTTGCAAAGTTAATTTTACCTCCCTCCCTACTCTGATTCAAAAGTACTATGATTTATACCTGCTGAATATTGGGGTCTTTGTGGTGTTGCATAGAGGTACTCATTGTATCACATACCCCCGCTAATTATGGAGAAGCACAGTTAGAATGGAAAGGAAAAACTTTTTACTGAAGACAAAATGTATAGTAAATTAAATTATGAAACTAGCATCCTAAAAGTTTGCATCCTCACACTCTAGGGAACAGACTTAGAATGTAGTAGCTCTTCTATCTAATTGTTTGTTTTCTCTTTTTCTTGCACTCCTCAATATCTTTTATTGCATTCAGGAAGCATTGATCACAATGGTCCATTTTCTCTTCCTTACTTTCTAGGAAATAATGTTGATTTCTAACGCAAAGACTTTATTAGTTTATTAAAGCTGGTTGAATTGAAGCAGGTACTTTGTATTAACTAAAAAAATACTCACAAATCATTTTTTCCTCTATTTGCTGTGACTATCAAGTTCCCGTTACTTATTTTTTGGCTATTCAGCCAGATTTTTGTTCAGCTACACAAAAATCCCAGGCATTTCATGAATTTTAGTGCAGATGATTATTCAGGTGAAACACTACCTGAAGTACCTTATTTGCTTTGATATCTCACTGTTTATAATGTTTTATCCAATCAGGGCACAGAAGAAGCCATGTGAGTTAGCTGATCAACCACACAATGTGATTAACAAATATTGACAACCGGCGAAAACAGCCCATTGTCTGAACAATTTTTAGACAAAGTATTTGGCAGATATTTATAAGTAGTGAATGCATTAAAGGAAAATCAGGTGGGGCTGAATGAATAATGATGACTAGCCCTGAACAGATCAGGCAGGTTCTACCATTTATTATTAATTTGTTTAAACTTATTGGGGGATGTAGACACTGCACAATCAGTGTAAACATAAAGAAGTCAGATAAACATGCCACAGAATTTACTCTTTATCCATCAGAATAAACTACTTCTCCCTCCTCTTCAAAACCTCAGTTCAGCCCCCGCACTTGCATAGGAAAATATTGCTACGTGCCCAAAAGGCTGCTCCATCTAGGTTTTGCGTGATCAGGGGTGGGCAAACATTTTGGCCCAAGGGCCACATTCGGGTTCCAAAATTGTACCGAGGGCCGGGTATGGAAGGCCCTACCTCGTATCCAACCCCCACCCACTTCCAGCCCCTGACTGCCCCCCTCAGAATACCCAACCCATCCTGCTCCTTGTTCCCAGAACGCCCCCTCCCAAAACCCATCCGCAGCCATCACCCCGGAACCCAACCCCCTACCCAATTCCCCCACTTTCTGTCCCCTGACTGCCCTGACCCCTATCCACCCCGCCCCCCACCTCCTGACATACCCCCCGGATTCCCCCATCCTATCCAAACCCCCTCGTTCCATGTCCCCTAACCGCCCCCACAGAGCCTCTGCCCCATCCAATACCCCTTGCTCCCTGTCCCCTGACTACTCCTGGAACTCCCTGTCCCTTATCCAACCCCTCCCCACCTCCTTACCATGCTGCTTACCCCTGCTTACCCCTTCTCCCGGAGCCTCAGCACGCTGCGTCCAGGAGCAGCCCTGGACAACACTGCAGCGGCGTGGCTCCAGCAGGACCTGAGCTCTGCTGCTTGGCTCACTGGAGCGCGCAGCCCTGCCCCCTTACCACGCCGCTTCCAGTGGCAGTTCAGGCCCCGACGGAGCCACGTCGCTGCAGTGTTGTCCAGGGCCGCTCCTGGACATGACACGCAGAAGCTCCAGGAGATGGGGAAACAGCGTGGTAAGGGGGCAGGGCTGCAAGCTCCAGCGGGCCGAAAGGCAGGAGCTCACACACACCCCAGAGCCATGCCACTGCAGTGCTGTCCAGGGCAGCTCCTGGACGTGGCGCTGAAGCTCCAGGAGACCAGGGAAGGCGGGGAAGGGAGGACAGCAGGGCAGAGGCTGGGGATAGCCTCCCCAGCTGGGAGCTTGCTGGGCAGAGCAAAACTAGCTCGCGGGCCGGATGTGGCCCTCAGGTTGTAGTTTGCCCACTGCTGCACTAGACCAACAGAAAGTGAAATCCGCAGTCAACGGACCTTCATGAAGAAGGCCCTGCCATCTGTCCCCTTCTGTTTAAATCTCCTCAGTTCAGTTCTCAAGCACATGCCTGAGTTGAAGCTTTAGGCAGGCACCTTGATGAATCAAGACCTAACCCAAGGGAACCAATAGCTCTAGCACCTCAGCTGATCACAGTTACTTCAGTCTTGGCTATCTAACAATTATATTGCACCAGTGTGTTTTGGGTAAGACAGGTCAGTGTGGAAACGTAGGCCCATCGGGCAACATTTTCAAAAGCACTTACTCTATGAACGAGATTTGCAAAAATTGGCTTAACTGTGCTCCCATTAAAGTCACTGGCAGCCACCTTTGTCTTCAGTGGGAGCAGCGTTAGGCCAGTGCTGGCAGTGTGAGCCCTTTTAACAATCCCAGCCTATATTTCTGAATCAAAGTCAAATCACACTGAGGTGTTTCTTTAAAAAAAAAATCATTGGCAGTATCTTTCTTTCTTCCTCTCCATCAAACGTCCTGTATTTTTCCCACAATTTAACTAGTTCAATCATTCACAAATGTTCGACAGCCAATGACAATATTTCAGCTGCTTTGGTTAAGAGAACCAAAAACTGTATATGGCATTGCATTCGCTTTTCATGAAATGTTGTGGTTTCTGGAATCACTTAGCATTCCATTTCCTTTACAGGAAATATTAAAAACAATACAGGCTCCCTCTTTTGGTTAAGTGAACGTTATAAAAGTCCTCTCAAAATGATACAGTCCATGCATTTCTTCTATTAATGCCTCAATAATCAATTGATCACCCTGCCTCTAGTGAAACAGAAGGATCATCTCAATATTGCCCTTACACATTGTGTTGGCCAAGCCATCGAAAGCCAGCGTAATATCTCTGTATACCAATTTGATGGCTGGGTGACCTTATCCAGGCAAACAGGCCTATAAATGTGTAGCTTTCCTAGAAGCTATATTAAAAGACTGGTTAAAAAAGCAAGAAGCAGGTACTCATAATACAAACTCACGTTGCTTAGGTTTGTTTGAATTGGCCCATCATTTTCGGCAAGTTGCTACATATACAGACGAAAAACTTAATTGCTTAATCAACATCATAAGTGGGTTCAGCCACAGGAAGATCCCTTCTGAATCTATTTCTCAATCCATCTGCTTGTGTATAGACCGTATTACCAAGAGAAATGTAAGCATTCATGTTTTTAACGGGCGAGCCAGGAAAGTCAGCTGGGAGCTGATTTTCAAGACACAACCAATTATCCCTTAAAAGCATTTTAATTTACAGCCATTTTTGTTCTTCAGTACCTGCCGTCTAATTTATGGAGCAATGTTTCTTTCAGATGGCTATTAAAATGCACAAGTAACAACTGAAGGTTAAGAAGGTTAGGCATTACAGCCAGATTAGTTTTATCAGATGACCTGAAGCAGAGGTTATATTAAAAAATGCCTTAATTAAAACAAGTCAGAACCAGTCTAAACTCTCAACCTCCAGTTCTGTTCACTAATTGGAAAGCTGATGCATAGCAGAGGAGACAGACGATTTTTATCTACGTAACATCACATGAAGAGATGTTACTTTGTCAGCGCTACTCCTAATATTCTGCCTGAAGAATGAGCATATGTCATGCAGGATTTCACTCTTTTCTTCTATGTTTTAATCCACTTCTAATGATTCTCAAAAAATTAACAGAGTAGGGCATTACACAAGAGCCTATATTCTTCCATACTAATCCAAATCCTTCTCTCCCATGTTTGCTCAGTTTTATGACTGCGGCAAAAAGATAAAGAAACCAAAGCCAATCATTTGTCCTTAACTTGACCCAGTGCTCGAGTAGACCAGTTCAGTGTCTTCTGCGTCTCTTTTGAGACTGGATAGCTTGTGTTCAGTTCAGTCTTCCAAAGTCCCCTCCGATTTACAGGCCTCAGTCCAGCACTGCACTCAACCACAAGCTTAACTTTCAGCAAGTTAAGCATTCCATTGACTTGGAGAGCTCAGACGTGCTCCCAGTGTGACGCTGTGGCCAAAAGGGCTCATGTGATTCTGGACTGATTAAAGAGGGGAATCTTGAGTAGGAGTAGAGAGATGATGTTATCTCTGCATTTGGCACGGGTGCTACTGCGGCTGGAACATTGCATCTAGTACTGATGCTCACGTTTCATGAAAAATGGTGATAAAATTGAAGAGGCGTCAGCAAAGAGCCACGATTAAAGGATTAGAAAACATGCCTTACAGTGACAGAATCAAGGCACTCAATCTATTTAGCTTTACAATCAGAAGGGTTATGAGGTGACTTGATTACGGTGTCGAAGTATGGACACGGGGACACATATTTAATAATGGGCTCTTCAATCCAGCAGAGAAAGGTACAACATGATCTAGTGGCTGGAAGATGAAGCTAGACAAATCCGGCATGGAAGTAAGGTGTAAATTCTCAACAGTGAGAGTAATTAACCATTGGACCAGCTTCCCAAGAGGAACAGTGGCATGGCCACCACGGACCATTTCAAATCAAGGTTGGAGGTTTTTCTCGATGCTAGGCTCTCGAATAATCTTGGGGAAAGCTTATGGCCTGCGTTCTACGGGAGGGCAGATTAGCTGAGCACCTGCTGGCCTGGGCATTCATTAGTAAAGCATGTGCCTACATGTTTTTTGGCAGGTTTGGGGCCAGAGCTTTTCCAGTGTCTTTGCTTTTCCAGTGTCCGATACAGGATAACCCCTGTGCTGAGGTAACTGAGTACTTGTCAGGATCTATAGTTTCCTCAGGAGGATCTCCTTCCATTGCCACTCATCAGAAAACGGGTTCAGGACAGAGCATCACTCCATAGGCACAGATAACTGCTACACCATTCTACCGGCACTTACGCTCCATATATTTGCTGCATTTCCCAAGGGTGTAATGAAGTGCGAGATGCACATTTTTACCCTTACTAATGAGCACTTCAAAGTGCTTGGCTGCCAGCTTCAGCTCCCCAAGCCACAGGTGCCCTTTTCGCACTGCCCGATAACAAAAATATCAAGTTTTTGGTGGCGTAAAGTGACCCTTTCAAAATGGAGAGGAGAAATGGCCTAAGAGCTAGCCTGGGATCCAGGTTTACTTCCTTGCTCTATCACAGACTTCCTGTATGACAGTGGGCAAGTCACACAGGGCCATTTTTTTACAGATATTTAGGAGCCTAAAGATGCAGATAGGCACTTAGTGGAATTCCCATTGAATCCTTACAATCCAGTCCCCTGCAATTACCAAGATGTGACCTGGATCCTTGCTCCTGGATTTCC
Source organism: Dermatemys mawii (assembly GCA_007922305.1). Classification (NCBI taxonomy): domain Eukaryota; kingdom Metazoa; phylum Chordata; order Testudines; family Dermatemydidae; genus Dermatemys; species Dermatemys mawii. The sequence goes on along the minus strand of ML677394.1, from coordinate 1,689,731 downwards.
CAACTCAGAACCTCATCCTGAAGAGGCCAGACAAACTCCTAGCTGCATGGAGAGTTCCATTCCCTTCACTACGGGTACATCTACACTACCCACTGGATCGGCGGGTAGTGATCAATCCATCAGGGGTCGATTTATCGTGTCTAGTCTAGACATAAATCAATCCCCGAGCACTCTCCCATCGACTCCTGTACTTCACCGCCACGAGAGGTGCAAGTGGAGTCAATGGGGCAGCAGCAGCAGTTGACTCACTGCAGCAAAGACACCGCGGTAAGTGGATCTAAGTACATTGACTTCAGCGATGTTACTCTCCTCGCTGAAGTTGCGTATCTTAGATCAATCCCCCCCACTAGTGTAGATCAGGGCTTAGAGCAGTACGCTGACATGTAGTACAAGGAACAGAAGAAGCACAGGGAGCAGTGCGTGGAGCTGAAGAAACCTAACACCAGAGGTTTAGGGTGGGCCTAAGTACAACAATTGGAATGAGAACCACGGGTACAGTCTGTCTGCTAGTTTTCCTGGCTGAACAGTAACAGCTGTAGTTTGGTTTTGATGTTAAAGGTTTGGGGCACAGGAAGCCAAGCCTATGCACCCCTTAAGTAGCTTATAAAAAAATCCTCCAGCTTTTTCCATGAAGGTTTATTATAACACATTGAAAATGCAAACATCTTGCCTATGGCATTTGTTTGTCTTCCTCCCAATTAAAGAGCCACTGCTTAGTGTGTGATCCCCTTCGAAACCCAAATCAGTAATCGGATAGAGGAACCTATACCCTGGAGGAGGACTCGTGTGACTCAGATTTGGGTCTTTTCTTGCAAAAGGGTTCCAGGCTGCTTTGTTCTACAAACAGGTTGAGTAGGCTGGGCTGTAGGTCGTTCAATGCAGCAAAAACTGGTCACAAAAGCAATTACCGGGTATTAGTTCCATTATTCCCCTTTCCATTATTAAACCATATTAATCCTGCCATCGTGTTTTGTTACATAATGCGAACAGAGCTCTTTCCTAATAAGCTTCTGGTCTCCATCTCTCCTTCGTGCTCAGAGCTGCAGTCACCCTGCACAGCTGTGATAGAGGAAGCGGGACGGTCCCCCAGCATAGATTTTTAAGTCCATGTTAGCGTGCATGGGGTGCCCGTGTCTTCCCCTTCATCTCCTCCTGGTGAAGATTGCTTTGTCTAGGTGGATTCCATCGTCCAAGGGTAAAAGCTGTCAGTCAGTACGTCCCTCTTCTTCCCTGAAACCTCACTTGATTAGTAGCTGGGTGAGGAGCGTGGAGTTGAAAAGCCAGTGCATAAGCGGCAGCTCTTCCCATGTCAACTCTTCCATGCTTGAGTGTGGTCAGGATGTAGACTCTCTCCCAGAACATGGGGGCTCCCCATGCAGATGGGGAAGGGTCCACAGTTTGGTACCCTTCCCTCACTTGCCCTTGCTGAACCAAGTGCATTGTGGCTTGGCTTATCTGCACTGAGTTCCAGCTTTTCACGTAGGTAGCCCATGTCTACACTAGGAGTGCTTTGCTGGGATAGCTATACAATACCAGAATCACGTTCTTAGTGTGGACACTGCTTCCATGAGCAAAGCTTGTGTTTTCCCCTGTATAGCTTATTCCGCCACCCCTCAAAACAAAACAAGCTCTACCAGTAGAAGTGCAATTTTGCTAGTATAACTGTATTTACACTAGTAACATCTGTCAGCATAGTTAGGGTGGTCAGAGATTACTCTCCTGACAAAGAGAGCTAGTACAGACATAGGTTAGGGCTGGGCTACACTGCGGGGGGTTCGAACTAAGATACGCAACTTCAGCTATGCTATTCACGTAGCTGAAGTTGAACTATCTTAGTTTGACTTACCTGGCCATCCTAACAGTGGCGAGTCAACCACGGAGGCTCCCCCATCTACTCCGCTTACTCCTCTTGCGGAGCTGGAGGTCTGGAGTCGACGGGGAGCACATTTGGGGATCGATTTATCGCGTCTAGACAAGACGCGATATATTGATCCCTGATACACCAAACACTACCCGCCAATCCGGCAGGTAGTATAGATGTACCCTTAGAGTGAGTCAAGAGAACATTAGAGAGAACTCCCCTGCCCCTTAAGAAAATCTTAGAATCATAGAATCTCAGGGTTGGAAGGGACACCAGGAGGTCATCTAGTCCAACCCCCTGCTCAAAGCAGGACCAACACCAACTAAATCATCCCAGCCAGGGCTTTGTCAAGCCTGATCTTAAAAATCTCTAAGGAAGGAGATTCCACCACCTCCCTAGGGACCCATTCCAGTGCGTCACCACCCACCTAGATATTGTTCCTAATATCCAACCTAAACCTCCCCCACTGCAACTTGAGATCATTACTCCTTGTTTTGTCATCTGCTACCACTGCGAACAGTCTAGATCCATCCTCTCTGGAACCCCCTATCAGGTTGTTGAAAGCAGATATCAAATCCTCCCTCATTCTTCTCTTCTGCAGACTAAATAATTCCAGTTCCCTCACCTCTCCTTGTAAGTCATGTGCTCTAGCCCCCTAATCATTTTTGTTGCCCTTCACTGGACTCTTTCCAATTATTCCAAGTCCTTCTTGTAGTGTAGGGCCCAAAAATGGGACATTATATTGTCATACCGCATATAGGATATAATGCTCTGCTGGCTGGCTGTATATTGCATATGCTCTAAGGGGAAGATTCTTCCATTTATGCTAAATAGCCTCTTACGTTGCAAGTAGGGCTATTGATTATAAGGGATTAGCAAATGTAAGTAAATTAATAGAACCTAAACCTTACATGAGATAAGGCCCTAAAATGAATTCATTAAGTAGTCAGAGTTCTCTGGGACAAGGACTTCATCGTTGTTATGTATCTGTAGTGTCATAGGGGCCCCGATCCCCGGTAGGGTCTCTCAGGCATTACTCTAACATACACATTTATATACTGTATACTCTATGAGAATGGAATGCTTCCCTAATCCCTGCTTTTGACTGCAGACCTGCTCGAACCGCAACTCTGTATCTAGGAAGTTACACATGTAACTGCCCACGCATTAAACTGAGAATACACCACCAGCAAGTATGCCCTTTTATTGACGTTCACACGACAGTCATTAAATGCTTCATTTGTGGAGAGCCTGTCGAGTCAACTGCATCTTTTAGCAAGGACAACCGGGGAACTAAAGCCTTTCAAGAAGTTTCAAAGAAAAATATTTATAGGCACATCTTTTTAAACACCATTTGTGCAGATGTTCAGCTCATGTTCCACTTAAAGGGTGGCATGCAAAGGCATGAAAAGAGCAGAGCGGCATAGACATTCGTCTGCTAGATTTATTACTAGACAGTAACCCTCTTGGTAAGCCGGAGGGATTTTTGTTCCCCGCCCATCACCTCCAAACTGCCTGTCTTCACACATTGTGTAAATCCGCAACCATGGCAAGAAGATGAAAGCATCAGGGTATTAGAGGAATATACAGACACTAAAGGCCAACTCCTGCCCTAACAACTACTCTGTGCAACCCCCATTAATCAGGGAAAACTCCAGCCCTTAGGACATGGGTTTCATTTATGGCATGTCAAACACAGATTAGCCTCTGGGTCAGATCTTCCGCTGGTGTAAATCCATGTAGCTCCTTTGAAGACACTGGAGCTATGACATTTTCACCAGCTGAGCTCTGAGTCTCAGATGCTTAAATTCTGACAGGGATTATCCACATCTAACACCTAGAAGGTACATGTTGCCTTATAACTGACTGAGTTTAACAGATGGGTGCAATTCAAGTGGTAAGAAGGCAAACCAGACAGGATTCCTAGCAATAACCACAGAAGGAAGTGAGCTTTACCAAAAGCAGAGAAATCCCACCTTCATTTGGCTTTTGTTTTAGTGAAAACTGATATTCTGGAGCACAGAATGGCAGCCACCAGAAAGTATATCAGAGATGCCCTGACCAAAGCTGGTTGGGAGTGGTGGTGGGGTTTCTTCTATGGCAATTTTTGATTGTGAGGTGACAATTCAGCTACTAAAAAGATAGGATTTGGAAATGCCTCATGGAATTCCCATTCTCCTAGGCAGAGCAGACTCTTGGATGGAGGAAGCAATTCATCGTGGGAGTCCCCACACAGGGTGCATCATGGGAGATGTAGCCCAGCCAAGGTTTCCGGCCCTCAGAGAAGAATGTATTCATTCAAACTACAACTCCCATGAGGCACAGCAGCAACATATCCAACTGGAAGTATTTCTGTTTTCAGCTAAAGTATCTTTTTTTTCATAAAAATCAAGATTTCTTTTTTGCAGAAAGCAAACACTGTTCATGGAATAGTTTTGACGGGAAATTTTGGAGCAGCCCAACCCCTAAACAAAACCAATTCAATCTCAGAACACAATAGCACTAGCAGTTGGATACACAGAGCAGAAGTAGAGTTGAGGTACTTATGGAGCCTTGAGTTTGATCTTGTCAGCTGATAATCAATCACTTGGTCCCCAAGATTTTCATCTTCATTTAGAATTTCCTAGTTTTCAAATATATATTTAACTAACTACCACATTCGAAGTGCTTATTCTCATAAATGTATCTACTGCATCAGAAATAAATACTTAGGTAGAAAGAATGACATCAAAAACTCTGCTTCTGCAGGCCTCGATCCAACCAAACACGTTAGGCTGTGTGCTTAACTTTAAGCACGTGGGCAAGTTCCATGGAAGTCAGTGGGCTACTCATATGCTTACAATTAAGCATGTGCTTTGTTGGATCAGGAGCTCTGTCAGGCAGTTGTTCAGACTGTAGTTCCATGCTGGTAGGATATGCAGAAATGTCTGCCCCAGCATCTCTGTGTGCACCTGGTGGCAGATTTTATAAATTCAGCAAGTACTCCAGCCCTGATGGGTGCCCCTGTGTTCCTGTGCTGCCTATAAGCTTAGATTCCCCATGCCAAAACATTTTACAGTGCTGGGGAGGTTGTCGTTTATCACTCTCCTTGCACCTGGTAAGTCTTCTTGTCCATGTGAAGCTTGTAAATTATGTAGGAATCTCAGCCCCAGAGGCTCTGTGCTCTTGCTTGTTATATGTGGTTATGTGCCCTAGCCTACCTACCAATCTCCACTCCTGAAAGTTTAGGAACTTTGCTAAAGAGGCTTTAGAGTTAGATGACCAGATCCCCTTGTGTAAACTGGCATCTTCCCAGGTTACAACAGCTGAGGGTCTGCACAAGAGATCCTGTGGCGTTTATAAACTGTTCCAGTGACCATGCAGGACTGATAATCTCTGCTAGCCTCTAGGCATAGTTCACAGAGATTTGGGGTGGGGGAAAAGGGAGTGGAATCGCTAATATCTTCAAAATCAGTATTGAAACTCATGATTACTATACAGGTCTTATGATATATTTGGTGTTTCCTGAAACCTCCTCTTCTAAAGTCTTGTGAAGATGTGAGAATCTCCACTTTCATTATATATATAAAAAAAGTTCCGAGGCCTCATGGCTGCTGAGAAAGACTTGACAGCATGACCTCCAAAGACTCACAAAACAGAACAGAGAACCCAAAACTCATGGTTTTTAAACCAAGCTCATAATTTTTGGGAGATCGGACTCATGATTTTTCACTGCTTGACGTTGGCAATACTAGAAAATCAATCATTTGGAGTTGCCAGGAATAGTCAAAGGCCCATTATTGCTCCAACAGCAAGAGCCTCCATCTACACAAAGGAATCCAATGTCAGCCATGGGGCTAGGAGAAGAGGAAACAGTGGGCCCATGGCTAGTGGTGGGTTCTGCTGGGTTTCTTTGAGTACACCAAAGAGTACATCAGAAGGTGGAGTCTGTGGAATGAAATTTCTTCTAGATATAACAAAAAAAAAACACAACCAAATGCTGTCTTTGAGTACACCAAAGACCCGCAACCAAATGGGTGTCTTTGAGTACACCGAAGACTCGTAACCAAATGGGTTTCTTTGAGTACACCAAAGAGTACATCAAAAGGTGGAGTTTGTAGAATGAGATTTCTTCTAGATATAACAAAAAAAACCCCAAAACCCATAACCAAATGCTCTTGTTCATGGGAATCTAGCTAGGAACACATTTCCAGAGGAAATTTGGCAAATCTAGAACTTGGGTCTTTAGGAAGTTCTGCAGAACTTTCCTCTGTGATGAAGTCTTGCCATCCTAAAAAGGATACTCACAGACACCCCTTCTACCAAGTTCCCAAAAGCAACCACCCCCATACCAAAACAATCTACCTTATTGCAAGCCAAGTAGACTCTGAAAAGGAAGGAGTGCCAGACACTCCATAGATGCCTTCTCTAAAGATTTAGCTACTGATTTTCTGTGAGAGGTGGCCAGATACTGAGGTGATAGGGCAGCAATATAAAATATGATGCTTCAAAAGATTGATATAAAACTAAAAGCATACGTTTGTAAAAGTGAAATACTGTATCATGAATTATCCAAACTCTCATCCCTAAAGTGCCTTTTCTGATTATTCACAAGCTGTCTTAGAAAATAATCCTCTAGCAGAGCACCAGCCAGAAGGAATTTCACAGAAAAGTTTTATCCAAACAGAGTTAGAAGAGGATTAAAATTAGTCTTATAATGGAAAGCTGGCTACAGCATAAACTACTGGTTCCATGCAGTGGCTCACAGAAGTTGGAGACAGTATAAAATTCCACCTTTGGGAAGCTTCTCAATTTCCCAAATAGAATAAATGACCATAAAAAAAATAGTTCAATGTAACAGATCGTTCCATGATGTAGTATGCAAGACTTTGTTAGGCCGAATGCCAAGATAATCTTTTTCTAAAATAGATTTAAACCAAAAATCCATAAATGCCTAAAATTTCCAGCACAGAACCTACAGGACGTGGTCTAACTGGGAAATTTTATGTAACCAAGTAAGGGAAAGTTTATTCTGTATGCTGCTAGAGTGCAAAGGTTTGTTTCAAAACCCATTAGTGACAATGGAAGTCTTTCTACTAACTTTCATTGGTCTCTGAATTAGGTCCTAAATATTTATCTATTTATTTAATCTGTGCCCAGGCAAAAGAAAGTCACCTTTTGCCTGATACACTCTTGCAAATTTTCTGGTCAGAAGAGCAAAATAAAACTTGTATGTCACAGCTGTGGTGGGTCTATGAAGAGGTCAAAGGCTAAATTCCACTTGCTGCTGCATGTTTTCTTCAGCTGGATTTTACTGTATTGAAGCGAAAACTGAAAGAGTTCAGTTAAATCCTCAGAATTAGATTTTTAAAATTCTGGAAATTTCAGAGATACAGATGCTTGTCCTTCCTCTCTCTGTCCTGCTGAGATACCATAGTGGTGTGCCTGGTGTGAGAAGCTGACCAGAACAGAAAGGAAGTATAGCTTCTTTTGTTGCTGTCCGTAATTCCCACATGAGCTCCTGATTAGACCCAAAAGTGCATGAAGATAGCAAGGGAAATATTAAAAATGTTAGTGCCTTCAGAACCAGTTCAGCTGAAGTTCATCTTAAATTCTGGGTGTGGGGGTTGGGTACTACGGCAGCTCTTATATTAGCCAGTTTATCCAGCCCCAAATTTTTCTTCTCGTGATGAGCCCATTTGATGTATTGAGCTCACAACAGAGAGATTAGAAAGATGGTTTATTGCTCCCGCAGCAAGAGCCCCTATCTACACAATGGAATCCAAGGTCAGCCCTGGGGCTAGGAGAAGAGGAAACTGTGGGCCCATGGCTAGTGGTGGGTTCTGCTGGGTGTCTTTGAGATCTTTGCAGATCCTGGGACACGTCCCATGCCAAAGGGACACAAGTCCCTCTGCATCCAGAATTCCATGGGGCGGAACTCAGAATAACCTCTAGTTTACATAGGTTTTTCTTTGGAAATGGATAGTTTTTGCCCTTAATTGGGGCCTGCTTCACAATGATTGCTGTCTCCCAGCATATCCCTACTATGGTGTTATCTGTTATGAGGCCACAGCATCAAACAGCAGATCCCTGCCTGCTTGCTCCTAGCTTGAGAGCACGCTAGAACTCAACATTGCCCCCTTTTGACTTAGCCAGGCGGCTTCCATGCTGTTCACCATATTGTTATTTTCCCATTAAAAAGCACAGACTGATTCCCAGTAGAGTTGCAGACTGAAAGCTTGCTGAATATAACCGAAAGTTCACTGCTCTTGCATAATGCCTTGGAGTGACTCAGCTTGGCAGTCTCCACAACTAATGTCTTGGAATGTTCCTTTTAAACTAGTTAGCCGAACAAAGCTATGGCACCACAAGGAAAACAAATGGGAGGATTAATATGAACTAGTTCCAGAACATACCTCATGAGTAATGCACAATAGTGTTTTGTTAAAACAGAAGAGGAATGGGCTTGAAAGAATGCCTGTGTTTTAAAACATACCCAAGCTTGCTTTCTAAAACCCTGATACTTTTTGCCAATCAGATAAGGGAAAATGCTATACTGTATTACTCAGGGAAATAACCTAACAATGTTATGGTTTATCACTTTGGTGAATAAACTCTAGTATTTGAAAAATAGGCTTTTTATTCAGATTGTGCTACGCTGTTAAGTATGTTCACTAGATCTTTCTAGCAGAATTATTTCAGTGAAAGGTAGGCCACCACTGAACCTTGTAAATGTTTCTGGATGGAGGATTATTCATGTATACACAATAGCCTGGATTTTATTTCCTGTATTTAATCTGGGTAAAAGAGTGGGCAGCATGACGCACAGAATGTCAGTATTGTTTAGCAATGGGATACAGGTGTTTCAAATTCAGTGCCTCTCAAATATTCTTGTGCTGATTGAGCTCTGAAGGCTAAATCTTGTCAACTCTTGACAGACAACTCAAAGCACCATTGTGCTTTGACTGCTATTCTCCCAATACGCATTCCTCACCGGTACTTTTAGATGCAGGGTTATTAAAAGTCAGTAGTTTTACATGAAGGAAAAACTTGGTCAGAGAAATTTTGATTAGTATTGCTTTTGAAAGGGAAATGAATGAAGAACACTCATTGAAGTAAATGCCTGTGGTACTGATCTTATAAATGGCTATTCTCACTAGATACAGCCACTTTGTACTCATCTTTTTACTAGACATCAATCTCTATAGCTTTTAATACTGCCTGCTCGCGTTGACTATAGGCTAGAGACTGACATCAGATCAGATGACTTTGTAGCCTTTTATATTTTTGTCCCAAAATGGGGAATTCATCCCAGATATTGGAGCTCCTAGCTTCCTTGGACTTCAGTTTCCCCTCTCACCTTTTGTTGGTCATGACTTCTGTCGAAGTTAACAGCCTAAATACCTTTGAGGATCTGAGCCTTGGTCCTTATGACAACTAAAACCAAGCCAAGAAGGAGAGAACCAAAGATGTGATTTTAGAACCTAAGTCCTGCAGCGCTCTCACAGCATAGAACTCCCGTTAGCAGGATAGCATCCACATGACAGCCTATCAGGATGATGGGTTTTTTAAAAATTAATTAGAAGTAGTTTCAGATTCTCAGCCTGCCCCTGACAATTATCTTTGTAGGTTTACAATTACATTTCCCTATTTTTAATAGAGTTTCCTTAGCTGCTCCATGGGGAAACTGCCCCTGCCCGCAAATAAGGAATTGAGACTAGATACAGGTGAAATTGAAACAACAGCATAAGCTTAAATTTGTTAGTCCCTAAGGTGCCACAAGTACTCCTGTTCTTTTTGCAGATACAGACTAACACGGCTGCTACTCTGAAATCTGTCAAGTATGTGACTGTTCATAAAATGTTACAGTAACTATCACAACAACTGTTGAAGGAAGGGCGACCAGACAGCAAGTGTGAAAAATCGGACCATGGGGTGGGGAGTAATAGGCACCTATATAAGACAAAGCCCCAAATATCGGGACTGTCCCTATAAAATCGGGACAGCTGTTCATCCTAGGTGAAGGGAAAAGGTACAAAGGGGACGCAGAAGGCCTTTTGTTTGGATTCATTTAGTCTTCCTGCTATAACTCAAGCACTGTGTCAAGATCGTGCTTGGTAAATATGACAGTTCAGAAATCAGTGTACTAAAAGTGGTGTTGGAAAGAAGGTCATACTGATGGACAAAACAGTGAAAGGGATGGGCTATTCTGCGCACCATTCCCTTGGTGAGTCCTTAAAGACAGGCTTTTGGAAGAAAAATTGGCTACTGAAATGAGCTTCACCGTCATGGCTGCAAATCCCTTCCCCCCCCCCATCTCCTGGGATTCTGGGCCTTCCTCACCCTGATCCTGAGAGCCAGAGCAGTCCAGAAAGAGGGACCCAGATTACATCACCACCTCCAACTGAATCCTAACCACCATCTGGGGTGAAACTGGATCAGAGGGACCCATCTCTACTGACTTCTCTTTTCGCTAATAGGACAGTTATTGTCATCTTTGACACCGTCTCAGAGACTGTCAATCAAGGGCTTTTTTCCTTCTAAAAATGCTCCCCAACTAAAGGGAAAGGAACAAGGGAGGTTAAAATCCAACTCTTATTCGATACTTTGCATTTCAAATGCTTTATCTTTAAAAAAAAAGTGACAAGGATTTCTAATGGTTTGTTTGTCACGGTACTAAGCAGATTGAGGTCTCTGTATACCAACCCCCGGACCTTGTTTAACACTGTTTAATGTTGGACAGTGACTGGGTTATGTTACCAGCGTTAGCCCATATATTCCATCCAACTGAATACACTGGACAACTGGTTTACAATCCATTTAGGCTTTCCAAAGCTTTCACTTGAGAAAATAGTTCTATTTTGAGAGGCAGAGTCCTGTCAGTCACAAACTGGCTAAGAGATACAGAGTAGGAAGGAATAGAAGGCAAATTCAAGACTCAAAAGTATTTTTAAAACACACAGTGTGTAATTAGTTTGAGGAACTCATTGTGGCAAGATATTGAAACCAAGAGCTTAGTAGGATTTTTTAAAAAGGATTATACGGAGAACAAGACTATTCAGGGTTATAACAGTAAATATCTTTCAAAAGATACAGGTTTTTCAGGGATATAAAACCTCAAACATCAAGGCTTAAGTCAATCTCTCTACTTATTAGAAATTAGGAGGACTTTTTCCTTGGTGGAAAAAATTATCCCACAGCTGCCTACTGTAGGGTTATACTGTAGGGTTGAGGGATACAAACCCTCAAACATCAAGGCTTAAGTCAATCTCTCTACTTATTGGAAATTAGGACGATTTTTTCCTTGGTGGAAAAAATTATCCCACAACTGCCTGCTGTAGGATTCTCCTTACACCTTCTTCTGAAAACATCTAATACCAGCTGTTCTCAGTGACTGGATACTAGACTAAATCCACAACTGGTTGATACTATCTGATGAACTACAGGCCTTCAGAGTAAAATAAGTATCTCCCTATATTAGTAGTTGTATGCTGGGATGATTTAGTTGGACATTGGTCCTGCTTTGAGCAGGGGGTTGGACTAGATGATCTCCTGAGGTCCTTCCAGCCCTGATATTCTAGGATTCTATAATTCTATGATAACAGGCACCATGGAATATTCACTAAGTATAGGAGGTTTGGAATGGGGTTGTATTATCACAAGGCTCAGGAGTTAGCAAGGGGTGAGAGGAAGACTCTGGAGTTGTGGGTAGTTTAATTCTCGCTTGGACAGCAAACATAGAACAAGAGTCCCCAGAAGCTGGCATCATGGCAGCACCGATGTGTAGAAAACACTGCAGAAGATATTCTAGGGTTTAGCCAAGCCTCTGGTTCAAGTGTCTCCAACTGCTGATTGCATGGGAAAAGTAAAATTAAGGGCAGACCTGTGCATTAGAGTGGGCCGGTGTGACCAATTGAATGCAAATGAGCTATAGCATCTGCCAGAGTGGAGCACAGCTAACCCGTGGCTTGAATGCCCATAGCAGAAGCCATCCAAGTTCCCTGCATTAATTCAGATAGTGAAACATATATGGCACATCGCTAATGCAGAACATGTGTAGGGCTAAAGTCTGCCCTTAATTACATCGGTAGAACACCGCTGGTAGGTGGAGCCATCTACAGCTGCATAGGCCTCTGGGTTTTGGGAGGAAGTACCCCAAGCCCAATGACACTACACAGCTACCGCTGTGTCCTGGGACCAAGGGCGTGACTCCTCCCCACCAACGAATGATGCTGGGGACGTAAATGGCTCAACATCATATTAGGAAAAACTGATCAAAGTTGACAACTTACAAAGTAAATTAACCGGCGCATGAGATTTCTCTCCAGTCTCGCTGCCTTTAGAGCCAGATCCTGTCCTGTTACCTCAGTGCAGCTGGCAAGAGGAGGCAAACAGTCAGTGCAGAGAACCCTTCTCCCACCTCCATTACAAGAGGAGGTCAGATTCCTGATGCTCATACTGAGCAAAAGCAGAGGAGTTGTCAAAGGCCCATGGGGACAAAGGGCCAAGGGGTCATGGGGACGAAAGGCCATGGGGTCTCACCTGCATTCTGCCCTGCACAAGGACTGGCATGTGGAAGTGACTGCCACAGCCTGGTCCAGGACTTCACTCCTGTGTGCACTTGGTCCAAGCAGCACTCTGCTGGCATGTCTCTTCTGTAGACAGAGGGCAAAAGTCCTGCTTCTACTTATACCTAATTGACTTGTGTGCAGTTGCACAGAGTACAAGTCAGTGTAGGCTCTGGCTCCATAGTCCCACAGCTGGTGCTACTGGTGAGGTGCCCTTCTGTCCCAGCTACCAGGGCAGCAGTAGCTAAGTCCCTAAGGTCAGGCTTGACAAAGCCCTGGCTGGGATGATTTAGATGGGGATTGGTCCTGCTTTGAGCAGGGGGTTGGACTAGATACCTCCTGAGGTCCCTTCCAACCCTGATATTCTATGATTCTATGATTCTGTGCTGCCAGTCTAGTCCAGTAGGTCTCAATCTGCGGCCTGTGGGCTGCTTGTGGCCCAATCAGCACACAGCTGCAGCCCATGTGACATTCTCAGGGCTGTCCAGATAGTATAGATATCTATATTGAGTGTGGGTGCGGCCCACATAACAGAGAGCTGCATATGCAGCCCACAACGGTTGGAGCGCCGCGTCTGTTATGGAGATCCTGGAAGTCACGGATTCCAGGATTTTCAGCGACCTCTATGATCTATGATTCTATGATCTATGATCTGCAATGGCCAGGGTGGCTGACCCCATGGCCTCCCCAGCAGCTGCTGCTGGAGCTGCCCTGGGGCCAGCCATACCAGCCAGTGCTCCAGCGGCCTTGGCAGCGGTCCCTGGGTGGCCGGCCACAGCAGCTGCGGTCTGCGGCCCTGGGTAGTGGTCCACGGTGGTTGCCTGGAGCAGCCACGGTCCCAGGCCATGAATTTTTGTTTATTGCCTGTGCCCTGTCCATGACTTTTACTAAAAATATCCCTGTCTAAATGGTACCCTTAACAATATACGTTGAGATCTACTGGTCTAGTCCAGAGTGTTTTCCTTTAATCCTTCTCCCAGTTTTCCCCTCTCTACACTCCCTTAGGCCACATCTACATGCAGACATTAGACCATTTCAACTGTGGCAAACTCATAAGCGGAAACTCATATTGGTTACAAACTGGCATATCGTAGCCTTGCTTGCATAGGTAAATTTACAGGCATCGGTTAAACAGATATAACCAAACGGAGTATCCTCATGCAGTTGGCCTGCTTTAAATAAATGAATATAAAAGCTAAACTGGGCAACGCTGGTTAGTTTGTGCTGGTAAGATGAGGTCTTGTTTGATCACAGTTTAAACTCATTTAAAATATCACCGGGTTTCGCACCAGTTGGTTTAGTTGGTTTTTAACTAGGTGCAACTGTATTTAGGCCAAGTCTTAGATCAGGGGTGGGCAAGCTATGGCCCGTGGGCCACATCTGACCCACAGACTCCTCCTAACCGGCCCCTGAGCTCCTGGCTGGGGAGGCTGCTCCGACCCCTCCCCCGCTGCCCCCCCTCCTCCATAGCCTCAGCGCTCTGGCGGATCAGTGCAGCAGCGTGTCTGGCAGTGTGGTAAGGGGGCTGGGGCGGTGGGTTGGATAAGGGACAGAGGGTCTCGTGGGGCGGTCAGGGGACGGGGAACAGGGGGCATTGGATAGGGCATGGGAGTCCCAGGGGGCCTGGCTAGGGGTCGGGGCAGTCAGAGAACAGGGTGCAGGGGGAGTTGATGGGGGGCAGTTGGGGCGTCTCTGGAGGAGGCAAGAGACCGGGGGAGGTGTTGGACAGTTTGGAGATTCTAAGGGGGGACAGTCGAGGGCAGGAAGTGGGTGGGGGTGAGATAGGGGGCACGTCCAGGTTGTTTGGGGAGGCACAGCCTTCCCTACCCGGCTGTCCATACAATTTTTAACCCCAATATGGCCCTCGGGCCAAAAAGTTTGCCCACCCCTGTCTGAGACGGCAGTAGAGAAGTTAATATTTTTCTCTCATATCACAGGTCGATTGTTTTACCATTGCTTCAGACCAGGCAACCTCTGAATGTGCTTATATTGAAAGACCATTAAGTGGTCACGGCTCACTAAGAGGTCACGGCTTCCTCAAGAAACGTGAAGATGGAAATCACAGTTCTAAGAAAGAGCAGACCTGCAATCCCGTGTCACTTCCCCAATTCATAGTATTTCTTCAGCTTTTGGCATGAATCCTGCGGTCGGGGTGGTGAACTTTACGATTAGTGCAGCACAGGGGGGAGTTATTTATATTTTAAAAACCAAGCAACTCTCCAGCTGTGACTGAGACTGAAGGCCTCGCCTAAACAGAGCTGGTGGGGGAGAGGGTATAAGATACTGAAACAGATAGCCAGGTTTCCAATATCAGCGGATGCTTGCTAAACACAGGCCTCAGTCTGAGCAACTTCACTGGATAAATGGTCCACACTGGTGGATAGTCCAAGAAAAAACTGCTTTAGGGGGCCTGCTTCCAGGGGTGAAAGTAAAATTTCTCTCTTACTGGTACGGGGGCAGCTTCCCTGTCCTGGAAGAAGCAGGGCCTTGGGCAGAAGGGGCAGAGTGGGGTCGGGGGATCAGCGTCCCCCTGCCAGCCGGCCCAGGGCTCCAGTAATTGCTCCTTTTGCCCACCCCCACCCCCCTTAAAGCCACAGCAGCGCTTTAAGCAGGATCCTTTTGCCGCTTTTTGCAATCCCCACATCGGCGGCCCTGCAGCGCTTTAAACTAAGGCGGTAGGGGCTTGTACAGGGGGCCACTTTTTAGCAGTATGCTGTACTCGCCCGTTCCGCCTTACCTTCACTCCTGTCTGCTTCCTAGCTGATGTAACATCAGCATAGTTCTGTTGAAGTCAGCTGAGGAACCAGGCCTCAAGGTTTACACTGTATTGTTGTGTATCTTTGAATCTCTGCTCAGGTTGACCAGTGTATTTTTTGGGAGGAGAGGAAAAGGAGAGGGCGAAAGGAATACTTAAGCCAAGCATTGGTTTTCTCTTCGGAATCTGCTTTGAGCCGTAAAGAAGATTGTCTAAATTCTTCCATATATCCCTTGGATCAAAAAAACACTGCCTGCCAATACAGCCTCATGACTGAGATTGGCATTAAAGCCACACGCCTCCATGGATCGTCTCCATGCTGCCCTGCACAAGTTGTTAGCTTCGTTTTGAACATATGGGGCCAGATCCTCACTGGTGTAAGTCAGCATAGCTCCCTCATGAGGATTTGACCCCTATCCTCCTGCCCCCATCAATAAGTCTAATGGTTATTTGAAAAGAGACGAGCAGCCACTGTTTATCCAGACAGAGGAGACTTCTGTTCCTCATTCTAATGCTCTGGTGTGGCAGGGAATAATCTGAGGACACACACAAGCCTTTCTAAATTGCAGCCCATGTTTAGTCCCATGGCTGAATTTACATAGTGATCTTAACCTCCAAGGAAAATCAAGGCTGCAGACCGAAAAGTTGTTTTTCCTCTTAATACTACTGAGTATTGGCAAGTAAATTACAGACAGTAATAATAATGCACTGAACAGCCTATGAGATGGTGTCTTTGGGGCGAACGCAAGGAAGCACAGCGCAAGAGGTGCCTGGATACAGAAGCTCTTGCCAGCCAGATAACAATATATTTAAAAGGGGATTTTCACAGTGGAAAACTCTTGAATTCAATGAATCAGACTGGCACATATAATCCATTTATCTTGCATGGTTTTTTTTCCACATGTGATAATTTCCAGTTATTTGCAGTCTGCTCCACTTAATGGCAAAGCATTTAATCAGGACAGCCTCTTTACTGGGATGTCTCCCTGGGAACAGATTTAGACAAATGATAGCAAGTGGTAATTTCAGCTGCTTCATCTGGACAGAGTTATTGTATATTCTTCATTTTAAATATTCTCAACGGGGATAAACCTGTAGCAAAGACCAAGAGGTTGCATGGCCCTTAGCCAGGTTTTAATAGGGATTAAATATTAAATGCCAGTCTCTTAATACAGATGTGATCTGGTAATGATTGAGAGACAAGGTGAGTCTGAAGTCAATATCACTTTTCTTTCTAAGATTGCCCACTCTCGATTTTATCTAGAGAAAGGAGGGACTTTTCTTAAAACCCCTATTCACAGAGCTATGGGTTCAGAGGATAAAGTCTTCTGTTTTTTTAAAAAGGAGGGGTTGCCAGCTTTTCTTTGCAGCTTAAAGTTATTAGCCCTCAAGGCTCCAAGACCAGCAGGCAAATACAGGGCCATTTTTGTAAAAATTCTCCCGGCCTGTGGGGCCTGACTGTTAATGTTTGAATGTCTGGGGTTGGCACGACTGCATTTTTGCTTCCAGAGCATGTAAGTCACACCATGGAGACCTTGCTTCCCACAGATGTGGAACGCATCTATCCTATGAGCCAACTCTTCTGATTTGTATTAATCTTATATTTTTTACAAAGCTTCAGCTCCTGGAGTCATGAGTATAAAAGTCAAAGGCAATTAAAAAGCTTGTCTCCCCCATCCATTTTTAACCACATAAATTTTAAACCAATATGATGATCTGGGCGGGGGCAGAGGGCTGATTCAGGATTTTTGAACACTTGGGGCTGGTGATGCTAAAAGCCCTTAAGCCAAAGCCCATTCATGAAGTAGGAGTAGAAGATTAAATCCAAACTAATCCTATCTAATCAAGGTATGGTGAACATCGGTGACATTTTCCTTCCTGTCCTAACCTATTTTGTTAGGGTGGCTAGGGAAACGGTAGCTACTTTTCACATTCTGTTCACTTCCCTGGTGCCTGACTAACCTTATATCCTTCCCTATACAGGAAGATGGCACCCACCTCATAAGTGGCACAGCT
Organism: Dermatemys mawii; assembly: GCA_007922305.1. Taxonomy (NCBI): domain Eukaryota; kingdom Metazoa; phylum Chordata; order Testudines; family Dermatemydidae; genus Dermatemys; species Dermatemys mawii. The sequence continues at coordinate 1,672,552 of ML677394.1, read as the reverse complement.
TCCATCCCCCCCCCCCCCAAAGCATCTCTAAGGTAAGGGCACAGTTTTGCCCATGCAGTAGTTTGTGTAAGTGCTACTCATGCTAAACCTAAAGTGGCACTTTGTCGCCATCTATTGGCTCTCTTTGGTATAGAGTCTTCTATCGTCACCAAGCTCAGAGAGGCGGTCCCTGAGCTTAAACACTAGATGCTCAAGTTTTTTAGATCTGCATGTTCTGGGTTGGATCCTCACAGCCAGCCTGACCAGGGTAACTGTTACGTAGTAAAGCTAGTGGCATATTTTCATGAATGGTAAAACATAAATGAAAGGTCATTATAACCTTGAAGCTAGAGGCATGCTAAAACTATCACCCTCTTCAGCTCTCAGCACCCCCTGCGGGCTGTCAGCTTGCCTCTGCAGCTATTCTGTGGCCCCAGGGTCAGTCACATACCCCAAAATCCCTTCTTGAGGACAACAAACTCAAAATGGAAGGAGTTCCTTGCCCTTTGGGGGCAGTTAACAAAACAGTTTTTTTGCCTTATTAGACTAAATTCTCTCTCCAGTTTTGGGTCAGCAGTTTTCCCCCTGAACTCCTGCCACGGATTGTGCCCAGCAGTGGGCTCAGCCTGGTTCCTTTGGTTGTAGCCTAGGGATTATCCTTCCTCACTTGTCTGGGTCCAGCCAAAATGGCTGCCCTTTTTCCCACAGAGAACTGTCTCCTGGTGAGTGGTGCAGCAAAGCCTTCAGCGGAAGATGGAGAAAAAGAAGATAGTCGAGTTCCCAGAAATCATTGACTAAAATTGCTCCCGGGTATCCATTTCCTCAATGAATAAAAAGTCTTTAAGTCCAAGTTGGGCAGCTAAAATCTCAGCCACGTGTCTGACTTACAGCCCTGGGTTTGAGGTTTGGGCAACACTTCAAGAGCTTCCCATAGGAGTCTATCCAAATCCTTCTCGCTTCTGATGCGGAATAATTTGGAAGAGCTTTTTAGGCTTCTGTTTGGGCTAAGACAAGGGCTATTGTAAACACACCTGCAGCCAGTCAGACTCAGAGCCACATGGATGTAGCCATGCATTTATGTAAATAACCAAATGCATATTCGTGTTTAGTTTATTTTTTTGAGAAAAAACAAATATTGGAAATTTAATATTCAAACAGAATAAGTAACGGACCTGGTAAAAAAACACAGTAAAATGGTTTTCATGACTTTTCAAAGTTTGTGGAAAGGCAATTTCAATCAGTTCTAATAAATAAGACGTACTCTAGAAAAATGGGGCCATCCATGAACAGGGCCACAGTAGATTAAGGGATAGACACGGGGTTGTGGCTTTGGCTCTTGGAGTTGTGATGATACAATTCCTGCTTGCATTAAAAGATGAGCTGTTGTTGTTAGCCTGCGGAGTTGCAAAGAAAAGCAACGTGTGTCTGAATTTGTCCACGATAAAGTCAGTGTTAGAAAAAAACCTCCTAACCGGCATCTCTGGGATTGAAACAAGCTAGAATAGTTTTGTATTGGTGGCATTAATGACTCGCCAGCCCCAGTAGGAGTTCTAGCTCCTGATTTTGGAACAGCTGAGAAATCAGAAGTGTGTGGCCATGAGGGTTTTGTTTCAATTGTATCTGGCGTAACTTGCAGAGCTGTTTGCAATGCCCACGCTGCCAGGTGGGAAACAGGCCAGGCCAGGACACCTAAGAACTTCAGCCTTTAAATGATGATATTGAGAGTGACATGACAGCTGCTGTAGAAAAGGAGAAAGCAGACCCAAGAGCAAAGGTGATGAATATCAAGCAGGTTAAGGAGAAGCAATGGGCGATAATTACTTCAACACATTGTATTAGGTTTCCTAATGCAAATAAAATGTGTAGGGGGGCGAGGGGAGAATTAGTGACACAATCTCTGGACTCTCTTGCTTTCAGATTGGAAACACTTGTAACTTACAAGTCTATTGAACCGTTATCAGCATCCACGGAAACACAGAATGCTCACTCAGCTCAAGGCTCAGAAAAGATGGATACACTTTACGATGATTTACCCAACCCCAGTTTCAGGATTTAAAAGAGAGAGACCTCTCTCGGGGCTCATTGTTTCTCTCTGGTCGGCAAAGCTGCCCAAAACCAGCCTCATGGGCTGGAAGAAATTAAGGCTATTTATTTTCTTGAGGCTGCCCAAGATTTCCCATAGCTTTGACACTTCATGGGCTAAGGTATTTTGTGACATACACACACACACACCTGCAGAAAAGCCAAGGGAGTCAAGATTGCATCCTGATTCGTACATATTAGAGGTCAAAGAATTCCATAGAGTTCAGTAACATCATGGTATAATCAGCCATGACCATTCTAATCAAAATGCACAGGCACTATAAATAAACACACAGCTATCTAAATCCTGCTTGTGGCTTGACCATGATAAAAAGATCTTGCAGCCACAATTTAGTACATGATTTGTAGCACATAATTATGTCAGCACAGTGCATGAGTCAGGGCACAGTGCTACAGACCTACGCTGCAGTGGATTAGAATCGCTCTTCATTAGGCTGGCCCTCCGAGCCTCATGTAGACCAGGATTTAATGCTGTGATAGGAGACTGTCAGAGAACACATTAATACCACACCTTTCATCCTGGCTTAAGCAGGTTAGTTCACCACACTTCTTTAAAACACCCCCGTTCGGTACCCCACCCAAGGTTCTCACACCGGGCTAATGGTGTCACAACCATCCTGACTAATAGGCTCCAAGGAAAGTTCTATTCAACCCTTCCTAGCAAAGGCGTTTCAGAACATTAAAGACCTGCCTCAGGTGACTGTCAATTTGTTATGCACACCAGTAGTTACCAGAATAGCAATTTATCATTCACTCTAGAGCTGAGGACAGGAGATGCAAAAAGATGCTGTTTTGATCCCAGTGCACTGACATGAGATAGTCGGCTCCATTTTATTTTCATCCTCAATTTTTGATCAAAATACAAAGGATGCTTAGGTTAGCTACTGCTGTGCATTTGGGGGTCTATAGATCTTACTGAAACCACTTCCATCTTGAACAAATGCTCTGGTAACACTGGCAGAAGACTCAGTTCTCAACTTGTTTACAGACTGCAGAGTTATCTGGTACACCAGCAAGGGCTTAGCATGGGTCTTGGAAGACCAGGGTTCCGAACCCTTCCTCTGCTACCGATTACATGTATGACCTTGGGCAAGTCATTTAGTCTTTGTGCCTCAGTTCACCATGTAAAAGCTGAAGATTATGGTACTTCTCTAACTCACAGAGCTGTTGTGAGACTAGCTATATTAAAAGATTGTGAGGTGCCAATGGGTGCTATATAAGGACCTGAGATACATACAAATATGGCACATTTTACTGTGTATATTTATACTAGTCCAGAGATGTGAAGAATCAGACCTGACATCTCAAAGAAAGATAATAGTACAGAATAACAGCAGGTTACTTTCCTTACTTCACTGCACTGACCAAAGCACTAGGGGTTTTATATTTGTCTTTAAAAGTCTCATTTTCAATTTTTCAACAGATTCAGAGCTCATTCCCTGCAAATACCCAGCGGTGACCTTTCCTAACACCCTATAGTCACTGCTGCGATGCCAGTGGACGGATAGATTAGAAGACTCACCCCTGCCAGGGCTTAAGGACAGGATTACAGAAGGTCAAACTGGCTCACAGGAATGCAGAAACTAGCCAATTGTGGAACCTGACAATGAACGCACTTTGGACGAACATAAGAAAGGGATATTTTTGTGTCTGAACCTGTCAGTCTATTGGATATATTCAACTCAGAGGAGATATGCTCTAACAGTGTTGGCAAAAAATAACATCCCTAACCTTTCTAGCATCAGGCTAATTGAATGTGTCATCAGCTTAGAGAAGCTGGTCCAAAGGGAACATGCTCTTCAGTTACTTTCCTTTTGTTATACAGCTGCAATAGCAAGCCATGTAGGAGAGTCAGAATGCGATAGTGAGAGGAGATATAGCAGGAGCCCCTATAGATAACTGGCTGTGGAGTCAAATAATAAACGTGTCTAGGTGGAATATAGAGTCTTTTTACAAATTAGATGAAGATGTGATTGGAAATGCTATGCTTTGGCAATAGTCCCATCCTCAGTGATGCTGAATAAGCTGATTGTTTGTATGTATTATTTATGAGCTAGTTGAAGGCAGTCAAGTTTAAAGGCAAGTTCATTTATGGTGTTACTTCCAGGTCTAACTCCAGCCCGGACAGTGAATTCATTTATCCCTATGGTGAAAAGGAAAGGAAGAAAGGAAAATCACAGCTATTTTCCAAGATACAGAGCACTGGAACACAGCGTGCAATTTTAAAACCTGATTGAAAATGGGAGTTTGCATTCTGCTGAAAATTTCTACATGTCAACGATTGTTTTTGCCTTGAACTGAGACTTCCATGTTGGAATGCACCAGTTCAGCCAGAGGGGAGGCTGCAGTGCATCCTGGGATATGTAGCCCAGGCAGGCAGCACAGCATATTGAGAGAGTGGGGGCATGAGTTACCCAATTACAACTCCCACGATGCAATGTGGCAGCTCAGATAGATGCAGATGAATATAAACCGGAGCCAAAGCAAAACATCGTGATTCAGTTCAACCAACCCAGATACTTCCATTTGGGACGACCCAAAACAAAAATCAACTTTGGTTTGATTTTCCTGATGGAAAAACTGAAAAGCTTAGGATGAAAAAAACCTTTTCTGTAGAAAAGTTTGATTTTGTGGAAGCCACATTTTCTGTCAAAAACATTAAGAGAAAATTCCTGACCAGCTCAAGTTTTTTTTAGTCCAGTAGCTAAGGGTCCAACCCAAATCTTATTAAAGCCACTGGAAAGATTCCTATTTACTTCAATTTAGCCCATGCACATATGCTGTAACATAAATATTCTTTTAGAGCCTGATCCAGCTCCCACCGAAGTCAACAGGAGTTTTTTTCTATTGCCTTCAAGAGGCTTTGGATCTGAGCACCGCTGGCCATCTGCAGATTTTGAGTGCTGACCCCAATGCCTTCTCCCACAGGATAAAGGGGAGGAAATTCTGCACGTACAAACTCATCTGAAAACCCCAGCATGGGAAAAATCTGCAGAAAGAGAAGCATCTGGCCTAGCAATATGAAAATAGAACGCACCAGCTTCAATCTTCCCTCACATATTTTTCAGTGCCAGTTCTCAGTCCCTAAGTAAATCAGGCATCCTCTGACCCAAGAAGCCAAAGCCATAGTCAGACTCTTTTTACCAAGATACAATCTGAAAATAGTATCTTTAGCTTTCTCAGCAAACTGGTAGATGCATTCCTTCCCCTTCCAAACTGGAACACTCTCATGTGGGGAGACTAAAATGCTGATTTATCCTGCTAAACATAAGGGCTGAAAATCTCAACCAGGATTCCTTACCAGGAGAAATCAATTGAAGTTCAGGTGATGAATCGATGACCCAGTTTTGTCCTTGTGTGCACATTTCAATGACAAGTGAGCAGTGGTGAATAACAGTGAAGCCAGTATCCTCAGGAAGTGATGTGAGTGGTGATGAGAAATTGACATATAATTCCAAACAGTTATTTAGTGCCTATCATCATGGTGTCTGGGTCGGAACTTTTCAGAAGATCCTAAGCGAGCTGGTTATTCAAGGAGTTGGTCCTGTCTTGGGTTCCTCTATCAAGCCCGGTCTTCAAGATCTTGAGAGAAGACTAAATCCCATATCCCCTTGCTGCCTGGTTATAAATCATCTAGAAACCAGGATGTAGTCACATGGGAAGGCCTTGGCAAAGTGGTGCAACATGCCTCTCTTTCTAGAAGTGGCCAGGTTGGTGCTTTATTGTCTTTTGCAGGTACCACATGCCAGAGGCATGAAGCCAATAGTCAATGCAGCACAAGGAGAGATAGCCTCTTTGAAGAGACCACTTGTCATGGCAAAGTGGTGAATAACAGAGCAGGTGACCTACCACACAGCCCAGCCCAGTGACGAAAGGAACCTAGATGGTCCGATCCGTGACAGCCTACACCTGCAAGAGTGACTGGCCATTTCAGGTACCCAGCCTGACACCTTGAAGGAGCCTCGTTCTCAGAGGGCATGTGCTCCCTATTGTCTGAAAATTCCCCGTTCAGGGGAATTACGTTGAGCCTCCAGACACTGAGGAATCCAAAACCACTAGTCATTTCTGAGAATGTAGGCCTATGCCTATTAAAGTAATGCACGTCTGGCAAGAACAAAACAGATGCGCTACTGAATAAAAAGATGCTTTAGGCCTGAATCCTGGAATAAGGTCCAGAAGAACACAGTCATTTGGATACATGGTGACAGGATGTAGGCATAAGTATTTTACACAAAAATCACGGCCACCGGGAAGCTGCTGCCGTGAGGAATCATACAGGACCACAAATCAGAATCACCGTGCTGTGCTCAGTTCTCTCTCAACTCCCTACAACATGCAAAGCCAAACCCTATGAAGATGCTGGGATCTCATGGAAGAACTGTCAAGACTCAATGGCAGAAATAAATCATCTCTTAAAACACGTTTTCTTGAAGTTTCCAGCCGTACTCTCTCACACATGAACTTTCTGTAGAGTGGCCCAGAACTCAAACAGTGCTTTGAAATGTAACCAACACGTAACCCTTGAGTTCTTCAGAAACCGGTTATCCCTGTATGATTATGTGGCTTGGCCTTTCATTTCTGGAAACCTGGGTTCGCATTCTGCTTCTGGACAAGCTTTTAGAGATTGCTTGTAGATCTTCACCCACCCCACAAAGCCGAGCTATAACTCAACCTGACAGGCAGGCTCTGCTGAGCAAAAGAGCACAGCAGAGATGCTGACCCGCAGAGTGAAGGATGATATATTTAGGGAAGCTTGGACAGTTCCTGGCTTTAACCTTCTCCTTCAGAAACACTTAACTCCCTCAGAGCAGTGTTCCCAGCAGGACCACGTAGCATTACATCAAAACCAGTATTGGCAACTGCTCGGGGAGCACTGGAAAATGGAGTTCTTTATTTATCCACAAAATGCATGTAGCATGGGGGCAGCAACACAAGCGTTCCTGTATGTCCCTGCCAACACACCTCACTCTTCTGGACAGGCCACAGCAGGGGAATGGATTTATATGAGACTTCTCGCTGGGGTAAGGAGAGTTGGGTTTAGCCTTTAAGTCGTGTACAAAGCAGAGACCTTTCCACTCTATAAATGAAGACCCCGAGTTATAGAGATTTTTCAGCTGAGGCTGCATTTAGCCACAACGCATTGCAAAGAAATCAAGGGACAAGCCTGTTCCCACTGAGGTCCCACAGAGCCCTACACATGGTCGGCAGTTCAAGGGAGAGAGCTGTCTTTCTCCTCCTCCCTGCCAAAGGGGAAGATCTGTGTGTCAACTAGGGTGGCCAGGCAGTGAGTATGAAAAATCAGATTGGGGGTGGGGGTGTAATAGGAGCCTAGATAAGAAAAAAGACCCCCGAAAGCAGGACTGTCCCTATAAATTCAGAACATCTGGTCACCTTAGTGTCAAGGGCCCCTTTCACATATGGATTTGGGGGACACAGTTTGGCTCTGGACTGGGGCACAAAGCTGCAACCGTAGTTTACAAGTGTTGGGTCTATTGAAACCTCTGAATCTTAGAAGTCTAAAAGTCAGGGTTTGAAGGATCAGTCCTTTAACAGAGAAAAAGAGGCTAATTTAAAGAGACCAGCTGTCCAGACATTTTCTCTCTATTCTTTTCAGTTGTATTTTCCCCAGCTATATCCCATGGAATGAACACTAATAATAAGCAATGATGTAGCAACAAGGGACTCAATCACTGGCAGTGAAAGTGAATGCCTCGAATTGCACAAAGCTGCACTATTCTTCAGAATGACTCTTCCCCAAATACAGTAAGGCCAGATCACCGTGCCCTCCAGCTCCGCAGTCTGACCCCTCAGCCTTGATAAGAGCTGTCAGACACTATCTGCGTTTGTCAGACATCCATCTCATCCCTCGGGGACTCCTTTGCTTCCTGCAAATCTTGCAAAACAAGTCCTACGGCACACAGATTTATGCGGAAATACATCAAGTTCTTTTCCCCTCCTCCCAACACACACGCACAGAAAAGATTCCAATTCACAGGGGTGTATAATCAATTTTGCAAGAAGGTTCACAAAAGAAAATCCATTGTTTGATAGAGGCATTTGCTGCAGGAATTTGAACTGATTTTAAGTTGCAACAATATTAAGGTAAGCAAAAAATTCAATGTTCCCTTGCAATACCTGGTCCCATACGCTTGCAATACCTGGTGTTCTACATAAAGTCCTAGCCTATATCGGAACACGACAACCTCAGCTTTCATGTCCCTAGCCCTCAAGTTTGCAGAAAAGCAGTGCTTGAGGATGGCATGACACCTCAAACACTAGAAGACAGAAAATAAAATAAATAAAACCAGAAGCCTTTTAGCCAGAGTTGTGATTTTGAATATTTGGGGTTATTAATATTGATAATATAATAAAAGGAGCTAATTCTCCATTATCGCTCCCCAGATCTGAGTCTTATACTTCTGAGTAAGAAAGGATGCACTGTCGTGATGCTAATTAATAAAGAACAGTAGACAGGGCTCACTTTGAGTTTACGAGTTAGCTTATTTCTTACAAAGATTAATCCCAGATTCCCATTTAAAAGCGATCAGTCAAGCAGTTCATGTCACCTGCCACAAGAGCCCTGGGACCTTATACTAGAAAGCGTCTTGCGATGATCTGTGAGATCATTTTGATGCTTAGACTGAAGGCACATAAACCAAGCTCTGGAAAAATTACAGGAGTGTACGAAGAGACACCAAAGATCTCCATATTGATGATGCATGACTAGAAGAATAGCAATAGGAAGAGAATGATAATAGGAGAGATAAATCATAATATACTTGCCATAATTTAAGGGGGGTAGAGGGACAGGAGTATGGGATGTTAAATAACCTGCCACATTTACAATGCTGCATCTGATTTCTGTGGAGGATGGGATACTGCAGTGCTATTAGACAAAAGTTTCTGTTTAAGAGGGCTGTATACAATCAACCTGCTTTTACTGCTTATTAGTGGCAGAAATTCCCATTTTTCAAGAGTGATGGAAGCAGGCAACAGGATGCTGCAGGAGTGGTAACAGGCTAGGAAGCCTTTTGCAGTTAGGAAGCTTGTTTGTTCAAATCTAACCCAGGTTAAATAGTGACCGGAAGTGGAACAAAGGGTAGGAATAAATGGTAAATTTTCAGAATGGAGAGGTGTAACTAATGGTGTTCCCCAAGGGTCAGTCCTAGGACCAGTCCTATTCAACTTATTCATCAGTGATTTGGAGGAAGGGGCAAACAGTGAAGTGGCCAAGTTTGCAGATGATACTAAACTGCTCAGAATAGTTAAGACCCAAGCAGACTGTGAAGAACTTCAAAAAGATCTCATGAAACTAAATGATTGGGCAACAAAATGGCAAATGAAATTTAATGTGGATAAATGTAAAGTACTGCACTTTGGAAAAAATAACCCCAACTATACATACAATATGATGGGGGCTAATTTAGCTACAACTAATAAGGAAAAAGATCTTGGAGTCATCGTGGATAGTTCTCTGAAGACGTCCATGCAGTGTGCAGCGGCAGTCAAAAAAGCAAACAGGATGTTAGGAATCATTTAAGAAGGGATAGAGAATAAGACGGAGAGTATCTTATTGCCCTTATACAAATCCATGGTGCGCCCACATCTTGAATACTGTGTACAAATATGGTCTCCTCATCTCAAAAAGGATATACTGGCATTAGAAAAGGTTGAGAGAAGGGCAACTAAAATGATTAGGGTATTGGAACGGGTCCCATATGAGGAGAGATTAAAGAGGCTAGGACTTTTCAGCTTGGAAAAGAGGAGACTAAGGGGGGATATGATAGATAAATTATGAGTGATGTGGAGAAAGTGAATAAGGAAAAGTTATTCACTTGTTCCCATAATAGAAGAACTAGGGGCCACCCATTGAAATTAGTGGGCAGCAGGTTTAAAACAAATAAAAGGAAGTTCTTCTTCACACAGCGCACAGTCAACCTGTGGAACTCCTTGCCTGAGGAGGCTGTGAAGGCTAGGACTATAACAGGGTATAAAAGAGAACTGGATAAATTCATGGAGGTGAAGTCCATTAATGGCTATTAGCCAGGCTGGGTAAGGAATGGTGTCCCTAGCTTCTGTTTGTCAGAGGGGGGTGATGGATGGCCGGAGAGAGATCACTTGATCTTTACCTGTTAGGTCCACTCACTGCTGGGCACCTGGCATTGGCCACTGTTGGTAGACAGGATAGTGGGCTAGATGGACCTTTGGTCTGACCCAGTACGACCTTTCTTATATTCTTATGATATTAGCTCACTGCTGTTTTTACTCCGATGAAAGTTACTATTGGATATGCCGCCATTTTAAAACAAAAAAAGCCTAAACATTTCACGTGGACTTAAATCCTGTATGAGGCTATGTCAGAAAATACTAAACCCTACCGTATAAGTGACTTTAATAAGTATACTTGCATATTTTGGTCCTAGTCCTGCAAACACTTAGGCACATGTGTTGAGTTTGTAGCACTGGGGCCCTAAAATTCTCTCTCTCTCCATATTCCATATGTCTTCTGACTCTTAAGGTAAATGGATGAAATATATTCCCCAAACAGACAAAATACCTGCTGCAGTCAAAGGGAGCATTATCCAGGAAAGAATTACAGGATCTGTACTTATACACAAAGATTAAACCAAGGCCCTTGGGCTGGAAAGTTTGCTCAGACAAATTTTTCAGTAGAATCTTGCTCTCCAGTATTCATTCTGTGCCCAATTTCTTCCTGGCTGGGCCTTTCATGGCTCCGTCTTATTCATCTGTTGACTTTTCACAGTGCCCGGCGTCTGGATCTGGACCTTCAGAACCACTTGAAGTATATGGGCTCTCTCTCTCTTCCTCTCTCATTAGGCGTTTCTACAGCATCTAGCACAATGAGGCCCTGATCTTGGTTGGAGCGTCTAGGCATGTCTGTCATAAGTATGCATATTTTTTTAAACAACGCATTAGACAGAAGAGTTTTATCTTTATCTAAAGGTTTTAGAGGTGGGCCCAGACCACTTAGCTCAGATCCGGATCATAATTTCCCTGAAGTTGAAGTGTGCTCAGAGCTGGCCTTGGTTTTGAGCTCATCTCCAGTGGTTCCATCCCTCAGTACAAAAGAGCCAACAAATAGCCAAATTATTGCATTCTGAAGATGCTCAAGGGCTTCTTTAGCCACTTCTATAAACATGTTTTTTTAAAAAAAAAAATTGATGTAGTGCAAACAGGAATTAACTCAGAGAAGTCCTATGGCCTCTGAGATCAGGCTACGTGATCAGCGGTTCCTTCTGGGTTTATCATCTATGAACTTGAGACATCCAAGAGCATGGAGTATATTAGGAAGGAAGCAGAAGGTACAACAGCCGACAAGGTCATGAGGCAAATGACACTTCCCTACTTCAGATTCTCCAGCCCCTGTTCTTAGAGCCATTAGCAGATGTACTTTGTTGTTTCTGACATCCCCAGAACCCTTTTAGGAGTCTAGATACATGAAAGAAGTAGTACACAAGTGTCTGTCAAGGGAAAAACAAAGCAAGAAAAGAAGGAGGAAACAGTGAGTTGTAGACCACCATTGGTGGGCTCTTGAATAGGGGCACTGTGCTTCACTCACTGGGACTTTGAACAAAACCGGAGTCCTACAGCTATTTGTCAAGTGTAAAAATGCACCAAAGTTGTGAGAACATGGCCCTTCTGTATAAATGTGTCAAGGACTTTCTGTAGGGCTGAGCTGAGATCCCTGATGGATTGTTGTACTATAAGTGCACTATTGTCCAAGGTAATAAAGAGACATCTGGTCAGTTCTCTTTCTGAAAGAATATTCTGGCTCCAGTAGAATCACATGGTCAATTCCATGTATTATGCACAGACTAGACTGGCTTTATTTTCACAGCATTTCCAGTACTGATCTGTTATTCGCTAGTTGTAACTTAGTGTTACTGCGCTTTCCAAATCCAGCTTCTAATCTGCCCTCAAAATGTTTTTATCCAGACATTAGGTTGAATAATACGTCAATATCCACAACATCCAGCCAGGGCTGTCAGTTGCCCTACTGATTTTTTTCCCTGTGTGTCTTAAAGACAGGAATCTCTCTTTAAAAGAGTATTTGTATTTTTACAGCACAGACAAATACTGCCATGTCTGGAGAAGAGGTCATAGACTAATATCAGTTACTTGCTATAAGACACTTCCCCAGATGAAGTGCATAACAGCTAACGAAAGCGTTCAAATGAACAGCTTAAAAGTGAACAAGACATTGTAGAAACTGAAGGATTGGGCTTTTTGGGAAGCCAGTTAACCACTTCAGAACTGAATTCTTTTCTACCATGCACAGAACGCAGCATCCTGGGTTCATAAACAGACTATCCTGTCTTTCTTCATAGAGGAATCGGAGCCTGGAAATTGTGCATTTGTAACGTGGTGTCACAGTATGGGAATGTTTTCTCTCTTCGTTCCTTATATGGTCTCCATTGCTAGAGTATCTGAAAATTTCACTCTTATGGATTTATACACACAACACTCCACACGGAGCAAAGAAATACTATTAACCTCATATGACAGATGGGGAACTGATTTGTGATTTGTGGCAGAATAGGGTTTTATACCCATTCCTTTGGCTAGTGCACTAACTACTGGACTATCCTTCCTCTTTGAGAACCCACCTAAGAGACACACATTTAAGGCAGCTTGACATGATGATTTAGATGCTTGCAGACAGGACCACAAAATAATTCTAACGTATAAAGGCAGCTCATTGAAAGAAACAAGTAGCATTTGTTATAACAGAGCTTTTGACCAGTAAAACTTCAAGTTTCCAAAGAAACCACAGGCGTGGCCCTCCAGATGGCATAGTACAGTAGGAACAGCCCATATTCATTGCCCCAGCTTAATGTTCAAGGCTGGCATGAGCTAGGAATGCTTCACCTCACTCTGAGGAAGGAAGTTTCTCATCTCTGAGCTCTAGTGACGTCTGCAGCTGACTCAAGGAACTGTACGGATGAACTCAGGTCTCTGGCAGGCACCTCGTCGAGCTCTCCGGAGCCAGGGGCGGTGTCCCAGACTCAGGACCAGAGGATACTGGGAAGCTTCCTGAGCGGGGAGAAATGCCAGAGTGATTCAGGGGAAAGGAGTGGGACAGGAGTTGATGTTTGGGCATGTTAGCCAGCTGCCAATGCAAGCACGATCCCACGATGGCAAGGAAAACAGGCAGCTCTTTGTCATCCACCTTCCCTCTCTGTGTGCACAGCAGGCCCCAGTGCAGACAGCAGCGGACCGGCCTATGCACTCAGGCACTCTGGTCTTTGCTCCGCTGTCAGTGCAATGAGCTCAGCTGTGAAAGCACAAAAGCCCGCATTATAGAGCCATTTAATAGACCTCCCATGAGTATTCTATACCCCCCACCCCCTTCGGTGCGCGGAGGAATGGGGGAGTAAAGAAAACAGGAGGAGCAAAAAATATCATGAAAACTTTAAAAAAATTACATAGAAGACAAAAACCAACGTAAAGAAATAGAGGAAAAATAGATAGAGTGATAAAATAGACCAGAGCTAGCCAAAAAACACCAATTAATTTTTGTGGGAAATTAAAAAAATAAATTGGGAGTCTCCAAAATTTCCAGTGAAGAGCTCCGTTTTGGGTAAAAAGTTGTCTCTTCATATTTTCTTACTGTAATCCCCACCCTCAGGTAATATGTCTGTCTTCTCTGGGCTTGCAGCTCTGATGAGTTGTCAAATTGCATTATTCCTGTGGTGGTCCCATGAAGCGTACAGTATTTGGGAAAACAGACAAGCTGTACATCCGTTACCTTTTTGTACTTTTCCTCTTCTGTTTCCTTATGAAAGATTCATAAAGAGAAAAAACACAATCCCTCCCCACCCCAAAATGAAGATTTTTACTATCAAAAGTTTAAACCAGAAAATTTTGCTCCACCTACATTTGTTTGGATCAAAAAGATATTTTTTACTTTAAAAAATAACCTTCCAAAAGATTTATCTGCTCTAAAGCAGACATCCGTGTGCCAGGAGATGGCATAGGAGGTTAAGGGTAAAGAATAGTTCATCCACTAATACACAGATCCACTCTAGGAATTAATTTGGAGAAGTTCTCTGGCCTGTGTTACACAGCAGGTTAGACTAGATTATCACAGTGGTCCATCTGGCCTTGAAATCTAAGAACCTATGAAAATAGCAAAATAGAAGGGCTACAAGATAGGGTGCAAATGGCCAAGGTAAGGGAAAGGAAAGGAAATTATGGAAATCCCCAATGTTTCAGGGGCTTCCCTAGCCAGGAGGGAAGGGGTTTTAGGCATTCATTGCTGCTTGGAAGGCTCTCCTCTGAAGAGAGCCACCTGCCATATTAAAGTTGGCAAGACAAGATGGTGGGGTAAATATTTTATTGAACCAACTTCTGTTGGTGAGAGACAAGCTTTCAAGCCTCCCAGAGCTCTTCTTCAGGTCTGGGCAAGCTACTCCCAGCATCGCAGCTAAATGTACATATTGTAAGGGACCACTCTAGCTTCAGAGGCCCGTTAACACCTCTGTAGTCATAGGACAAACACCTCTGGAGTCATAGGACAAATAGCAGAGTTATGAATTTAAGCTCCTTCAGCCTTTGAAGGTACTGTGCGGGTTTCCTTTGAGGACTGAGAGGTCAGATATGGAGCAATCGCTTGGTGATAAATATTCACCCACAGGTGACAGGATGTTTTTCTCTTTTATCGTTTTCCTGTCTGTGCTCATTCGAGAGCGCGGTGTCTGGTTTCATCCACATAGTTATTATTGGGGCATTTAGTGCACTGGGTGAGGCATACCACATGTTGTGATAGGCTGTGCAGGATCCCAGGATCTTGAAAGATGTGTGGAGGGACGTGTTGGTCATCGTAGCAGGGGGGATATGTCTGCAGGATTTGCATCTGTTCTGGACGGTTCTGATGCCACTTTGAGTTGGTGTGTCTTGGTCTGTGGGGAGCATGCTGAACTTTGAGAGGCTGAGGAGTTGTTTGAAGGCCAGAAGTGGGGGTTCAGGAAAGATTATGGGCTTTAGTTGTATGATGATACCCTGTACAAGTTCCAGTGTGGGACAATAGGTGACAACTAGGAGTGTGCCGTTGGAGGGGTGGTTATTCCTGTATTGAAGCAGAGTTTCTCCATATATTTGAATGGCCCATTCCATGATCTACATTTCTTATGGAGTGTCCTTGTTTGGTGAATGCAGTTTTGAGCATGTTAAGGTATATACCCTGGACTTTCTCCTGGGAGCATATTCTGTGGTATCTACAGCCTGGCATTCAGATAACAGATTTCTTGATGTATTTTGGGTGGTTACTGGATCTATGAAAGTAATTGTGGTGATCTGTGAGTTTTGTTGTATATGGTTATCTGTAGAGTTCCATTGTTGAAGCCAATTGTGGCTCAACAACTAGGAAGCTGATGTTAGTGTGGGAGTGTTCCAGAGAGAGTTTAATGAATGGCTGGTGGTTACTGAAGTTGTGGTGGAAATCTGTGAGGGAGTTTCCAGAGGATGAAAATATCATCGATTTATCTCACGTATATTATTGGTTTTGTGAGGCATTTGTCCAGAAAGTCTTCTTCAAAGTTAGCCCATGAAGAGGCTGGCATGTTGAGGACCCATCCTAGTACCACAGCTTTTCCCATGGTTTAGGAAAAGTGTTTGTAGTTGAATGTAAAATTGTTAAGGATCTGGATGAAATGGATGAGTTTGGCTACATGTCTGAGGTCGGTATCTGACTTATAAAGATTTGAGGCAGGCAGCAATGCTTTCATTTTGAGAGATGTTGGTGTATAGGGAAGAGATATCCATGGTCATCTCAGAACACCTTCCATGGTAAGGATGGTGTTCTGAGAGAGGTTGTTAATGTTGCAAAGTTTGTGGTGGAAGTTAGTTGTGCGGTGGAGGTGTTTCTGTGTTGGATGACAACCATCAGATTTTTTTATACTTGTTTTGGATTTCTTGCATGATTTCCAGGTGAATTTCCTCATTTTCTTCCTCCACTATGTGGGAGTATGTGATGATTTCTTGTTTGGGGTGGTCCCTTCTGGAGTCTGAGAGATGCAGTAAGGGGTTCCTCAGTTTCTCTGAAGTCCATCTACAGAGCTGTTCAGAGTATGAGGAGTTGTATGTAGTGGTCAGAATATGTGGAGTTGTATGTAGTGATTGAAGAAGAGCTCTGTGTGGCTTGAAAGCTTGTCTCGTTTACCAAACAGAAGTTGGTCCAATAAAATATATTACCTCCCTGTGACAGAATATACCTCTATATTCACACCCTATAGTAATAATATTTGTACAAAGTATCCCTTGAAAGGTATGATCAGAAAATTCATAATTTCCTGGTCAGTATTGTTGTGGTAAAATATATGTGGCAGGAAGGGAAGTCAAAAGAAGAAGTTCAAACAATTAGAAAAAGAACCCAGAAACCAGCAGGGAATGTCCTTCCTCAGAGATTCTGTCCCCTTGTTCTCAGATGGAAAAGTTTTTCATGATGGAGACTGAAACTATGCAAAGGAAGAACAAAAACTCTAAGGCACCCCCTTCTCTCTCTCTCTGCCTATCGCATTTACTAAAGAGACAAAGGAAGCGGTCGTTTGACTGAGGGAGGGTCCTGACATGAGAGTGTGATCAGTAATCTGCTGGATCACCTGATGAAAAACTTTGCTTGAATCTAACATATAGTTTGTTAGGTTAGGCATTACTGAGCATTTTATCTTTGGTTTTCTTGTAACTATTTTTGACGTATGTCCCATTACTAGTACTCACTTAAAACAATGAAACAAATCAGAGTTTAGCAGAGCCAGTGTGTTCAAGTTGAAGTGTCTGGGTAACTCCATTTGGGGTAACAAGGAATAACAGACTCAATGTATTTGCACTGTCCAGGAGAGGGCTGGGCAGTACAGGACATACATTTCTGGGGGCGAAATCTGAGACTGGACATGTGGTGAGGTCAGCCTGGACTAAGTTTAAAGGCTGGTAAGAGCCATGGTGTGGCTGGCTGGCTGCAGCACACAGACATAGCCGGGAGTGATACATGCTGGAGGCTGTGAGCAGGGAAGCAACATTAAGGGCACTCCAGGTCAGAGGGCAGAGGTGACAGAGCTACTCATTAGTCTGGATTGTGTCCTGGTATGTCACACTCCCCCATCTTGTCTCTCCAATATTCTGGGAAGGACACTGCCTACTGAAGTTGCCCATTTCAGCATGCGCTTTGCCGGGTGTGAGGAAGATGGGTGTTTTTGCTCTGTTTTTAATCGTTTCGATCTTAGCATTGCTACGCATGAACTCCCCAAGAGGTCCCAGTTCCAGCCAACTCCCTTCTTTCTTGTGCTGCTCACCATTAGCCTAATATCAGCTCTGTCTTCATTCGGCAGACGGGAAAAGCTATACCCACGCTGAATGCGGCAAATCTAAACTGCAACAATTCAATGTGCATGACCACTGTTGTTTGGGCTGCATAAGGGAGAGAGGCCGATTCCTGAAGTAACACAAATGTACAAAGTCACAGCCTTTGACCAGGAAAACCCAGACCAGCCTGTGCTACCAGCAGTCTGGCCTGTACTGTTTTGTTATTTGCAGACTGTTTCTAAAAGGGAAAGTGCAATCTTAAAACCAGCCCAGCCGTGCTCTGGAGTGATGAGATAAATTTGCTAAGAATGAGTGAGGGTGATAAATTGCACCCTGGGTAAAGCAGCTGAAATGTTCATCACTGCAAGCATAAAAACTACGCTGCACTGCTACAGTTTTACTAGAGCAATGAAGACTCCAATTCTCTTTCTGTTTTGTTGTATTTTTCAATCCTTTCCTAAAGGACAAGGCGGGTCCTGGAATTTATTGCTTGTGGCAGATAATCTCGGTGTTTTAACGTTAACAGCAAAAAGAATCTGTCCCATGTCAGGGCTCTTTAGCCATGGCCAGGAAGCACCCCATGAGCTTCTGCATTTGAAAGGGAACAGAATCTGACCGTGCAAGTGGAGGAGGCGATAGCTTTTATTGCTGAGAATTGAGAATTAAGGTGGTAGTTGCCTGAGAAATCTGACCCTTTGCTGCACACCACAGTGGAAACCTCACTGCCACGGGGAGGAGAGAACTTAGAGCCCCCCGCACTGTCTCCTGTCAGAACCTGAGGGATTGGGAGGGGCAGAGCACAGGACATATGTACGTGCTAGATAGCTTGAGCGTGCAGATAACTGCTGGTGAAGCTCATAGAACCAACTAGCAGAGAGAGTCTGGGGAAAGCTGATTGGCATCCAGCTTTGCCAGGCTCCTCACTCTCTTCAAACCTGGGGTCCGCTCATCAGCCAACAAAATAGTTTCACGTACCTAAAACCACCAACCTTTTGTTGGGGGAGGGGGCGTTGCTTGCAGCTATGGAGACAGAAGTCACCATGGGAATGGAGACCTTTGTTTGCAGCTGCAAGGCTTATGGGTGGAATCTTTCAGAACTACCCAAGGGAAAACAAGTGCCCGATTCCCTCTCCCTCCCACAAATCCCCATCGATTTTAAAGAGTTCCAGCACCCTCCGTTAAATTTAGTGGCGCAGACATCTGGTTCCAGGCAGCGTGACATTCGTGACATGACCACAGCACAGAGGCAAAGTGGATCAGACCCAATTCTGCATCGCCTCGCATCTTGTGTAACCTTTGACACCAGTGCAAAGTCAGTGCGAGTAGGTGCCAACTCTGATCGGCCAGCATTCTGCACAGATGCAAGCCCTCCGCTTGTTTGGAGAAGATTTCTGTGTTTGTTCAATTAGCTCCGCCCCTTCACTTTCCCCGTCATTCCTTCCAATGCTCCCACCTTTTGCTTCTCACTCCTGTCCCGGTCAGTCCCTTTCCAGGGCCCCCAGTGCAGAAATCCCCCACAGGGCTACACCAGAAGTTGCACTGGATTCACCAGTGGGAATGAATCTGCATTCTGGCCTCCCGGGGAAGGACTTTGGGGCCTGGTGAACTGGGCACAGCCAGCAAGAGGAGCCGAATCAAAGTTCTCTCAGGGAGCGCTAACATGGACAGGCCACTACCCCCATGGATGTCTTTTTCTTGTACACTGCTACCTGGGCTCCACCATGACAGGAAGACTCCACTAGGAGCATTGACAAGATCCCCTCTGACAGATGTAACTGCCTCACTAGGGAGATATTGTTGCCTGCCCTCAAGAGCATAGACATCAGCCATGTCCTGAGGGCACCATGCCACAAAGAGACCCTCCCACGTCCAATAACTCCCACCCTACAAAGCTCAAGCCACCCGGTAGGCCTGGAGCAGGGGTTGTATGGGCTCCCAGGGGGGTGGGAAGTACAGCTGACCTGAGGGCGACAACGCCATTTCACTGCAATTTTGGAATCTTTGAACATTTTTTTTGTTCTGCGTTGGAATGAAACCAACAGCCTTCAAGAGGGTTTGTGAAAGCAGAGTTGGGGCCACATGGGTCTGTTTCTGGAGCAGACCCTGAGTCTCTCTGTGCAGGATGGCAAATATGTTCATGATTAAGGCACTGCCCTGGGAGGGAAGAGACACAGGTTCAAGCCCCTGCTCTGCTCTGATTCAGAGCAGAGTTTTTCTTTGCAGATCACAGACTTGAACCAGGGTCTCCTGCATCCCAGACGAGGGCTCTAACTACCAGTCTCCAGAGCGTGAGTCATGTCTCCTCCTTCACCTTCAGCCAAAGTGTTCCAATTAGCTGTAGTGCCCCAGATCAGCTGCTGATCTTCTGCAGCACACAGGAGAGCACTGGGGTCCTTGGCTTTTGGTCATTCTTCCCCATGTATATTTCGCCCCCCTCTCTCTCTCCATGGGGAGCTGGACACATTTTACCCCCCTGGCTTCAAATCAGCTCCAATCTCCCCGTTCTATTGAATTCTGCACTCATTTGTAAGAGATAAGGATCTGGAAACTGTCACAGGGGTTGTCAGGGCCAGCGACTCCATATCCTTTTAACCATATTTGGAAGGAAATTGGCCCCAGTGTGATGCACTAAAGTTAGTTTCACTTGACAGAGCCTGTGACTAAGGGTGTCATAAAATAAACCCCCAAAGAGAAGCTGGCTTGCTGTCATTAAAGTGAATGGTAGCAGAGACTACGCATCGCCCCAGGCATGGCTCCTACTTCCAAGCCTTAAAACCTGCTCCTAGAGCTCACAGATGGATCATCAGCTACACATGTGCCATAAACACAGCGGCAGCTCAGCAACCTCCCTGCAATATAACAATATAGTAGCCCTCCCGTCGTCGGGTTCAGGGCTTCTATCACTCTGCCAGAGCTCCAACAGAGCTGCTACAGAAAGGCTTTGAGAGAAAGAAAGGGGGAAATCATCAGTGGGCCACAGCTGCTGTTTGTTTCAAGCTTTAAGGGCAGACAAGAGTAGAAGCAGGCCAAGCCACAAGATTTGGATCCAGATTTCCAGCACCCTCAAGTTAAGATCCCAAGTTCCAGTTTGGGCTTACTTCTAATAATTAGGACCAAAAATGTTCCCTGTAGAGGCTTTCCCTGGTCAAAGCACAACAGCCTGCATCAGAAGGGGCTTGTGAGTCTTACAGCTGATTATTTCCATCAGGGCAAGAAAAGACTTCAAGCCGTGGAGTTTGATGGCCACCCTCCCCTAGAGACACAGTGTACAGATCTGTGTGGTATCTGAGCTGTGCCTTGCAGAGCACGATCACCAACAATAGCAAAGAGGCAGAATAAAGAAGGTGGTTATTACTTCTATAGATACTAGATTGCACATAAGTAGTTCCCACAAATTACCCAGTAATCACACCCCTAAAGCCAGTCTATATACAGCTAGAGTCTGCCACATTGGGGGCTCCTTCCTACTTGTATGCCCCCTTTCAGGCTTACCGCCTAGGATTCTTCCCAGCACAGCAACAACCATCTTCTTCCTCAGCAACATCTTGCCTATCAGGGGCACAGGACTAGTGCCTGCCTTATAAAGAGCCCCAGACTCCTCCCATTCCCAACCTGCTTTGCTAGAGGAGATTGACGGCTAGCACCTCTTCCTTGACTCTTTCCCTGTGGTGTAGCAACAGCCTGAGTCCACTCTCCAGAGACGGATAAACTTACTAGGGCCTGCTTCCTGGCCTTTATCCTGAAACCAAACAGTCCCAGTCTGGGGTCTAATGATGCCCTGACCCCTGCTTCTCTGAGGGCTCCATCCTTGGGGGCCTGATACAAACAAACGGGGCTTTCTCCTAATTCTTGTCAATGTCTCCCCTGTCACAGGCTTCCATGGTAGCTTGCCTTCTGAATGGCCTGATTTACCTCAGTGTCTTCATTACCAGTTGCCCCCAGACATGCTTCACATCACGACAGGGGAGCCAGGCTAAGTTGGTGCTGACAGGTTCTCTATGTATTTTTTGCCTAGGCCCATAAGAGTGGTGTCTGACTGCCTGGCTGGGGCCTGGGGATAAGGATGGTGGCCTTAAGGAGCACATGCAGAGATCCATCCTTCAGATCCACCTCTGACTGCAGAACCATCAGAGAGCATTTGGCTGAAGGTGACCACCAGAAGCAAAGTGCATGGCATTATGGGTAGCAAACAAGTAGCTTGGTAAATACATTCATATTTCCCTTTCAGTATTAAAGTCTGCAAGTAGTACAGCTAAAACTAGCCCTTTTACATGTATTTGACTGTATCCATCCAGAGCTATATGCTGTTGAATAAACAAAGTCACCAGGAGAATGTGGTCAGAGCAACATACAGGCCGAATGCAAAAACGCATCCAAAATGGCTTCATATGCTACAACTGAACAACCACAGACAGTGCAGTAATTCATCATCTAGGCACACGGTACATTTTACACCATGTTTATTTTCCCAAAGTTGGATAATGAAATGTGACGGGATCCGGCAGTTCTGGTGAGTAAACCAGGAGAACAGACTGTCTGAATGGAGGCAGCGCGCACAGGAGATATTCATGGAAATAAGGCATTGCAATAGCTTCTATTTCAGTTCCCTTTAATCAGGCTCAAGAGCTGGGAGCTGCTTGGGGAACGTTGACAGGCTGCCATCTTTCAAGGGAGCAGGGAAAAGAAAGAAAAGTTCATGAATAAGAACGCATCAGTTTACTGAACTGTCACTTATTTCATGGGCTTCCTGAAAAGAATCCAGTGCGCTTCTGAAAGCCCTTGAGCCAGTACTGAGCTCTGTCTGAAAGGTAATCAGGATTCATTGGCGTTCAGCACCTCTGAAAACCAGGCCACACCGCTCCAGCCGAACATGCCCCACACTTAGATTTGTTCATTATCATTCTACTTTTCTGTAGTAGAAAGACACCGAGCATCTAATAGTTCCCATTCCCTCGGCTCATGGGGTCCATCCAGTCTGCATGCTCCCAAGGCCCCCTCTCCACAGCCCAATGATTGACCCTGGGATTTGGCCAAATTTAAGCAGACAGGAAAGCTGGTTAGGGATTGGGACTCAGAAGACCCAGGGTCACTCCTTAGTGTTACCACTGGCATAGTAATCCCTCCCTCTTGCTCTCCTTTATCTGTCCTGGCTTTGGGGCAGGGACTGCTTGTGCTTTGTATTTGTATAGTAGCCAGACAATGGGGCTCTGATTGCAACAATAAATGGGTTAAAATAAGGGTCTGCGTCCAGCAGATGTCCTTTTTCATCCTCTCCCTTTCCTAGCACCCATTCTGCATGTCCGCTGCCCCATCCCCTGTTCTCACTTGATCCTGTGCCTCTTTCTGCCCAGTTAGAACACCTCTTTCCTTGTTCAGCCTTCTAATGTTATCCGGTAACAAAGCGACATCAAGGTCACAATGCCTTTGTGAGTAACACATTATTCCTTCTCGGGCTGAGCCTTGGAAGCCAGCCGGCAAGCCAGACTGGTTTCTCTGATGAACGAAGGAATTGTAACTGCCGGGATTGGAGAAAACAAATTCAAATCCCTCTATGCAGGATGTGAATGTAGAAATATCCAGTGTCTGCACCCTGAATCAGACTAAACTGGCATTCTGGTTTTCATCAAGTCAGACTGCATCTAAATATGACAATAGAAGCTAAACGGTGGTAATAGCTTAATGCTTCTAAAAACAAGGATCACACCCTGGGAGAACTGACTCTTGACTCTAGCCCTCTTGGGGCCTTCTGATTTTCCTCTAGGTACTGATATACAGGGACTGATATAGTCCCATTACCATAGCATCAGAGAACCTCACAATCTTCAATAGATGTATTCTCATAACAATCCATTATTATCCCCATTTTACAGATGGAGAACTGAGGCATAGAGGTCTAAGGCATTTGCCCAAGGTCATACAGAAAGCCTGTGGAGAAGCAGGGCCATTGAATGCAGGTCTCTGAGTAGTGTCCTGACCACTGAACCATCCTTCCTCTCTATGGTATAATTCTCTCTAGTGTTTCTTGTACCATAGAGACAGAATGGAGTCCTGGGTGGAAAAAGCAGAATGTCTTACAGGGAAAGGGAGAAACAAGAAGAAGGAGCAGGGAGAGAAAACCCCAAATGTACAATTTTTGGTTTTCAGTTAAAAAAAATTCAGAAAAATTTCATCCAGAACTTTTCAAAACTTGCGGCCCAAAATACCATTTTTTCAACCCACTCCAGTAATAGCCACCTCCTTGCCAATGCAGGCCTACTCTTCAGCCATCCCTTTGCTTTAATCATTGCTGTTCTTTAGCCTATGCCAAGGAAGAGGTATGGAGCAGCGTCACATCCACGTCTCTGCTGTGTGTTTGAAATCTGATGATTGTACAGTATGAAACGATTTGCCGGTTTTCATAGCAGAGCTAATGTCTGGCAGCTTTCCCAGGGAGCCCTGTGAAACGAGCTATTGCCTTTCATGAGGCTATCCACACAAACATCATTGCAAATAAATAACTTGGAAGCTGAAGCTTGGCCATATTCTAATGCACCCTGGGTATCTGAAAATACAGTTTTCTTCTTTGAACCTGGTAAACCAAGGAGTCAAAATATCAGCGCTACACCAAATCAGCAAGAATCAAATGATTTTTCTGAAGAATGAATGAAAACGCTTCTCTTTTTTTTTCCTATTCAGTTTGCAAAACCATATCAAGATAATATGCAACTTTAACAGTCGCATAGTGCACAGGGCTGATCTTAAATCCTGCCCCTCAGATCTTTCATCTGGTATTCATTAGATATTAATTTTATGAAGCTATAGGTAGGAGGTTAGGAAAGGACATAGTCACTGGGGACATAAGGGCATTAAAATACATGCTACCTGCATCCACCATCAGGACAATGTCATTCTTGAATGTAATATAACTGCACCAGCAGAGTAGCATTACTAGTGAAGAAATGTCATTTGCACAAGAGTGTCATCTAGGAGAAATACCACTTTACAGATTGCTATTGCAAATACAGAGGCAGCTCCCAAATTTCCTGGAAATGTTTGTTTATCTGGTGCAGCACTATCACTGAAAACAGCTCTATTTTACTGCAAATTGCAATGGACCAAATTCATCCCTGAAGTATCTCCACTGAAGTCAGTGGACTTAGCCCCAGGGATAAACTTCTCTTAAGATGTTTGGCTTTCTAGTTACTTGGGTCTCCTGGTAACTGTCTTCATGCTAGTAGTAAAGAGTTCAAGTTTACTGAAAGCTATGAAGGTTTCCCAAACTTTCTGGAGAGAATACTGCATAGAAATGTATGCACATTTGGCTTGTGTTTTGTACTATTACCATTTCCAGCTGCTAATGCTCTCAAAGAATTTCCGTGAGGGAATCAGCTGTAGTTTGTTTAATTAAACTCAATAATCTAATCAAAACCACAGTAGAAAACCAGTGATACTAAGATCATTCTGAGATCTCGCTAGAGATAACCTGGAGTCTGGTGGGAAAGATGGGACTTCATTTCCATGTTCCAATTAATTTCTATCAGGTTTCCCACATGACTATATATGTATATATATACTCTGATAACTCAGTGGTATTGTTTCAATCATAGCTCTTACAGTTCTGAAAAGGAGTGGATTGGCAGCCTATCTCCATCTTCTGTAAATAACTAAGATCAGTGCTTGTCACGAGGGACTGATGGAGCAAAACAAAAAAACGACCCCACTAGCGAGAATCCAAGTGGCTTTGAGAACCACTCAGCGAAACAGTTGCTAACTCTCCACTACAATCAGCTCTGGCAAAGTCCCAGGATAGAGTTTCAGTTGTAAATGCTGTATGAGTGGACCACACGTATTAAGGCTGAGAGGAAAAACACATGTAGGGCTCATGGAAGTCTAGGGGCAAGGAAATTACTGTTAATTGTGAAACCTTTGATTGGAAGAGGGTTCAGATGGCCAGCCATATGGTTCTGATTATAAAATTAAACACAATTAATAAAAACAGGGTTTCCACAGCATTCTTCTAGCACTGGCTTGGAAATACTGTCTTAGCACCTTACTGAGCTGCATTATAGGTACAGTTTGGTGAGATATTCTTCCCTGTCTTTTCTAAACTGCCTGGCCCAAATGCTGTGCTGATATACAACCTGCAATTACAGGCTCGGAACAATTTCCAAATAAGGAGAGATTTAAAAGCTTGAGACTGTTTAGTATAAGGGAAGATGATTATTAAGAGAGGTCATTTCAAAGAGATACAAAATAATGCATGCAAAAGACCAGGGTGCTCCTATTTACTGTCTCACGTACAAGAGTACAGGGATTACTTACTAACACGTAAAGGCAACTTTCTGAAAACAGGTGAAGGAAAATATTTTGACACAATGCATGACTGACCAGTGGAACTCACTGCCACATGATGAGCCTGAGACCAAGTGCTTGGCAGGATTTTAAAAGGGATTTCCCCCTTAGAGCTGGCTACATTTCACCAGTTGGTGATGTGACTGTTTTAACTAGTCAAGACTCCCATTCAGAAGGTAGGAAGTTGAAAAAACAACTGGATAGAGCAGTGGGCTAGGACTCAGGTATGTTATTCTTGGCTCCGTCCCGGCCTGCTGAGTGATCTTAGACAAGCCACTTCCTAGCTCTGTGCCTACATTTCTTAGTTTACAAAATAGGGCTCATGACACTGTAAAGTGCTTTTGAGAGCTACTGCTGGGAATTATTGGCATTCTTAGTAAGAATCACGTGTCTAATTTTAATCATGTAAGTGGTGTCACTGACTTAAACGCTTACATTGAGGCACATGCATCTGTACTTTGAGTTTTCAAGTTTTCAAGTTTTTCAAGTTACTTTCAAGTTTTCAAGGAACTTTCTGAATGAAAAACACTCTGTGTCAATCCAGTTAAAATATGCCAGCTCCATGATTCTTTACATTTCTTTTAGTTCTCAGTTCACAGCTAAAATATCATTTTGAATGCTCTTGTCACACATAGGGGATTTTTGCCATGCTGCATGTGCCCTTCAATGTTAATGTTACGCAACATTTAGTTTTTACTGTCAAGAGCTCTGCATCCCTCAAAGTCAATCCCCTCCCCAAGCCCCTGGATAGACAATGCTGGGGCAGCTTCTGCTTTGCTGCTGGTGATTAGCAACCACAAACACACAGCACGCCAGACTTGTTCCTGCAAAGTGCTGAACACCTGCATCTCCAGTTGTGTCTATTGCAAGATTGGGCCTATAGCTTGCTACCAAACAATAGCCCTGAGCCTGTGGCATTGGCTCAAGGTGGGAGTTCTGCCTCTATTAAAGATTCCAGGATTGAGCCCAGTAATTGTAGGATTTTTACGTTCGCTCCCAAATCTGCTGCTGTATTCAGCTGCCATCCATGCTGTACCTGCAGGCTGGAGTGTAGCCAGAAAGTCTCTTCTGGACTCCATGCTATTATCACAGGCACACACACATTATCATATTATAACTCGGAGCTAAAGTTGGCAAGACTAGTTACAAGCCTGTCTCATGCAGCTTACTCATTTATTTAAAGCAAATGAATTATACATGGCAAATAAATATGTATTATGCTACCATGTTTTGCATAAATTCCCATGGCATAGGGTGCCTGGCTTTCAACTGTGTTCTGAATTTATCAGTAACCATCCCACTCTCATTCTGCCGTCCTTATCATGCCCAGAATAAGCCAGAATAAGGGTAATAATATCGCATCCAGTTACAAACAACAGATCAGATCTGTAAGTCATGTTGACTGGAGTAGGTATTTTTTTTTTAGTCTTGAATGTCTTTGCCTTCAGGATTCATTTAGACTGAAAAATATCTTTGTCTTCTACCAGAGTGTTCTTTCCTTAGAGGGACCACTCATCCACTCATATCCCAAACCACGGGTTTTGGTTGCTACCTTTTTTTTTCTTTTTCTGTGCAGCAGAAGGGCTTAGGATAGGAGCAAGAGCTAAGAATGGGAGCAGAGAGGAGCAAGTACAGAGGCTAGGGGTAAAGGAAAACAGACAGAGGGGAAAGGATCTATCATCATTAAAAAACACTCCTCTCCAGAGGTAGGAACTGACCCCAGGATTCCTGAGTTCCAGCGTTCCTCTCTGTCGGCACATAGCTGTGACGCCCACAGGCAAAGTGGGTGATTTGTCTTTCTAGGGGCTGCTCCACCTACAGGATAACAGCCTATTACTGCTACCTGTTCCTCTGTTACCTCAACTGGTAGAAGTTTGTCTTGTGGATTTAAGGTCCTAACCCTGCAGGTGACGGGGAGGTCAATAAGGTTCCCATGTGTTGGATTTTCTGTTTGTTTCAGTTTCCTTTTTTAAAAAACTTAGGAAATTACAGCCAATTTCAAAAGAAGGTTGAAGATTGCAAAGTCGAGCAATGTAAAGTTAAGAAATGCCAGAATTAACATTGTGTCTTCTTGTGTGTGTGCTTTCTGATACAGCCTTCAACTACATCATTACACACTAGTTTTTCTCTGCAGGAACCCTGCCTCTTATCAGGGCAACCTAATATAGGGCCTGATCCTCCTTTCGCATTGCATTTACAGTGTTGTTAGTCATTTAGCTTCGAAAGAATTACTCTGGATTTACACTAGCATGAGCAGAGAAGCTGCCCCTGGAGTATCTAACACCATTTGTTACAGTGTTCATTCCCTTTATCTGCAGAACCTACTCTCAGGATAATATACTCTGATGGTTTCCATCCACGTGGTCTGGTATTTAAAGCAGTGGGGTCTGGGAGTCAGCTCTTGGGTTCTCCTGAGTGCTGTAGCATTGATTTGCTGTGTGCCAAGCCATTTAGCAGCTCTTGGCTCAGTTCTCTCATATGTGAAATGGGGATAAAATAACACCCCCTCCAGGGATATGTGGTGAAGCAGATTGCACTCATGTTTGTAAAATTCTTTGCGACCGTCTGATGAAAAGCAGTATTGTTAGCAATAGTGGTAGATGTCAGGGGTATCCTTTTGTTTGTGAAGCTGTTTCCCTAGGCTTGGAACAAGTCTTACACAGTAGAATTTTATAACATCACATATAATACTGTCATATAGATTTTACCAGGACAGTAATGTTCAGCAGATTATGAGTTTCCCAATATTCACAAGCATACTTTGTACAAAATTTATCAGTCTTGTAAAAATGGTGAACATAAGGGTACTGCCACAGCCAGTATCTAAACTAATGGATCAGATATTCTCAAAGGGACTTCGCAAATACATTTTGTGCTTTAAAGGAATACATATATTAGGTGGAGATTCAACCTTCAAAGACAGCCATGTTATGCTCATTGACAAACTGAATTCAGAAGATTCTGTAACCAATTATTTCCACATAAACTTCCAGAGCCAGTCCCTGACACAGAGAATAACTCCACTGACTTAAAGGGTGCTACATCCATTTACACCAACGGAGAACACGGCCCATGATAGATAAGCAGAAAAATCTAAGCAAAAAATGTTTTAAGAGAAAAGCTTTTAAAGTATGATTTATCTGTGCTGGGTATTCCACTATCTGTCCAGATGTTTCCAAAAGTCTGTTTCCAAAGAAAAACCTATAATTTTATCCTAATGATATATTACTAACCCACTTTGGACTGGCATAGATTCAACCACAGCTGCAGTAGACAGAACAAAAACATAAAGCCATGTGAGTCATATATTAAAACAGCAGAGACGTGGACCATCTATGGTACCTCTCTAGAGAGCTGAATAAAGAGGAAGGCTTAGTGTTATTAGACACAAGGACATATGTATTGTGATTGGTAGGTCGTATGCAGCTATCGTTCTTGGACACATTATTTTGAAGAAGTATTGTAAACGATCCTTTGTAGCCAAGAGAAGAAGCCATTCATGTCTTTCAGTAACCCGCGGAGCAGTGGTCCCCTAGTTATGCACTCCAGTAGCCAAGATATACCATCCTTGCTCAGCTAACGTCCACTGAATATGGCTTGAGTCCTGTGTGTGAAAGGGTTTTAGGCTCTGTTTGATCACAGGTTATTATTGGGTCTCACGGTGAGTTTAATTATACAGAATAGCAGGTTGTTACATGTGGCAAGTCTATCCCATCAGTGAGAAAAGTTGATCCGAGTTGTCCAGTTTTGTTAAATGTCACTTTCATAAGCCACCAATACAACAGAAATCAGTGATTATATTCACTGCAGAGACCGGCCTTTACAATATAGGCTAGTTGGAAACTATCGTGGAATGCTTTCGCTTAGGCCGAGAGCCGCAAAGATATTTAAGCACCTAACTTCCATTGAAATTGATTGAGTTGGGCCCCTAGATACCTTTCAGGAGCTGGCTCTTAGGGTCTGATGCAAAAAGCCCATTGAAATCAATGGGAGTTTTTTCCCATGGACTTTAACGGGGTTTGGATCGAGCTCTGTTTACATTACAAGCAATATCCCATAGAGTAAGAGAATTTGTAGAACAATAAAGTTACTAGTTTTATCCTGCAATGCACTGAGTTGCAGCGTGTGTTAGCAAGAAATACATGTAGCTCTTGTTGCTTCTTTTTCAAGGTAACAAACAGCTTCTTCCAAAGGATAATCATCGGTATCACTTGTGTGTTTGCCAAGAGGAACACGGGAATGACTCTTTACAAACAGCTAATGGTGTGACCCCACAGGAGCCACAGTGAATACAATTCCCTGATAAAGGAGCCCATCGATTTAGGTTGCAGTGTCTATCTGTCCCTATTAAGCTTCTTCAAAATAAGGCTATACGTCTTCCAGGCTGTTTTTCTCCCACAGTTAAGGGTTTCCCCTGTTGATCAGGAAATGAAATTCTCTGACTCCAGACAGAGAACGCTATTAATGGCAGAACGTTAAAGTGATGACTGAAGTTATACAGAATAGAGTGACCAAGAATATTAACTCTGCTTGGCCTAAATCAAAAGCCGGTCAATCTCACACAGTGACCCATAATTCAGCATAATTCACCCTCCCACACTCCTGGGCCAGCGACCTCAGGCTGGGAATCTGTGCTTAACCCAATTAACCCTAAACCCTCTCTGAGTCAGAAAAATGGTTTAGCATTTCATGATTAACTGAGTGCTCCTGACTTAGTATGAAAGACAGTCTGGTAGTGTGGACCAGATCTCTAGGTGCTAGTGTGGTACAAACAATAAGCAATACTAATGAATATCTGTATGGTTGTCACTCCCTTGTTTTCAGCTGTGTGACTGTTACGCTACACACCAGAGGGCAACGTGACCCTCCAAATAGACAAGGGGATTAGCCAGGTGGGTAGCCACTGGGCAGTTAAAAATGCTGGCCTATTTCTCCCCTGTCTTACTGGTGTAAATGAGAAGTAACACCACTGAAATCAACGGAGGTATTCTGCAGTAAGGAAGGGGAGAATCAGGCCCTGTTTAACTGCGGTGCAGATGGTTGGGCTCTGGCCACAGCCCAGCTCTGGGACCCTCCCGTCTCTCAGGGTCACAGAGCCCGAGTCTGAATGTCTACACCGCAGCTCAATGGCCCCATAGCCCAAGCCCTGGGAGCCCAAGTCAGTTGCTACGGGCCAGCTGCAGGTGTGTAATTGCAGAGTAGACATGCCCTTTGTAATGAGAATTGTTATTTATGGGCAGGTCCAGCTGACACCTGTAAAGGGAATTGTTACATATAAACACCATATGTGTGAATTACAATGTCAGAGGCACAGGCGCTAACTTTTCAGGTGCCCCTGGCTCTGCTCTAGGCCCCACCCCCAATCCACCCCTTCCCCCAAAGCCCCACCCACACCCCACCTCTTCCCACTCAGTTCTGCCCCCCGCCTCCAGGAGTGCCGCAACCTTGCTCCTCCTCCCTCCCCCCAGAACTCTCCTGCACACCGCAAAACAGCTGATTGCAGCGGGCAGGAGGCACTGGGGGAGCGGGAGGGATTGATCCATGGGGCCTGCTGGCAGGCAAGAGGTGCTGAAGGGTGGGGGAAGTAGCTGATAGGGGGTGCTCAGCACCCCCCATTTTTTTCCCATGTGTGCTCCAGTCCCGGAGCACCCACAGAGTGTGGGCCTATGGTCAGAGGTGACATTCTGTGACTGGATAATTTTTCTCTCTCCTTTTTCAGAGGCACCAAACCCTAAGTTATGGATTATTTTAGCGACTTAATTAGACCTGTTTTAGTTAGCCAGAGACCTGATGACTTTCCCTAGTTTGGAATGTTAGCATTACTTCTTGAAGGAGGATTTTGAGATCAGCTTGGCAAAACCAACCATTGGCATGCACTATTGTAACAGGAGTTTCATGACATGAAATCCACCAAGAATTTCCTTTGTACTGAAAACTATTTGCATGTAATCTAATGCCTCGTAAAATGCCCAGGGTCACATATTCACTTGAGGAGCTCTGTGTTATCGACCAAGTAGCATTTCCTGTGCTTTATGTTTGAGATGGTTATGTCTCCTCCCCCGCTCTGTAGGATTACCTTGCTATTCTTTTAACAATAAAAGGTGCCGATTTTAGCTAATGCTCTGCATCCTTTACCTTTTTGATCTTGTTAGGTAAAGTTTCCCTGTACGTGCCTACGGGCACACTTGCCCCGGTCACCCAGGCCACACACGTGCACTCTGGCCTGTCACCTGAGGCATGAACCCAGGAATGTGGAAATCAGTGCATAACCGAGGCAGTGCCCATATTAAGCAAGCTCAGCAGACAATCACGCGCCAGCCGTTGCCAAATTTGGATAAGGCACGCGACAAGCGACATACAGCGCCTACGCCACCGCCCCAATTAGATTGTGACACGTGAACCTTGTTGCCTCATAAATTCCCCTGCCTTTCCCAGCTCCAGGGGCACGTTTTCGAATCCAGTCCAGGTCTGATCAACCCAGATAGAACTCCTCCACTCGCGTATCCAGTCTCAGAGCGTATTCGGGTGCCGGTCACAGAACGAACAATGCTGTACGGTTGTATCGTCGCAGTTGTCAGTATTGCCTAATTTGGCGAATCAATTTTTTTTTATTTGTATTGTTTCTTTTGTCTTCCTTTGTCATCCCCGCTCCAATTATCCCCCAAATAAAATTCATTGAATGTTTATAATTAAACTCGTCTCCTCATCTCTCCTCCTGAGAATCGTATCATAAGAACCTACAACACATCTATGTCTCCTTCTTCTTCTTCTTCTTGTATTGCAGGAGCATCTAAGTGCCCTAGTCTTGGACCAGAACCCCACTGTGCAAGGTACTGTACAATCACAGGACAAAAAGACCTGTCCTCTGCCTTCAAAATCTTCCTCCTCCATGTGTCTTGGCACCACAGTATCTCTGCGTGTTAAAAGCAGGTGGGAAACCAGGGGATTTTGGGTCCTTTCAGGACTATAGATTTTGCCCCAAGGGGACCCCTCACGGAAGTGAGGACTGGTCACGTAAGGTGTGCAAGGGTGAAATCCTGACCCTATTGGAGCCAATGTTAAAACACCCAGTGATTTCAATGGGGCCAGGAGTTTGCCCTGAAAATCCCACTCTAGAACCTGGAAGTTAATACCTGGAAACTCCCCCTTTAATTGACTCCTTGGCCCAAGCGTCTCCACCCCCGGAGAGACAGGTCCTCACAGACGAGTCCCACTGTAGCCCACGTGCCTATATGTGGAATGAGGTGTTCTTCAGCATGAGTAACTGGCTCTAGATGAGTAATATTATCATGAGTCCTCGTGCAACTGTGGGTCCCATCCTGCTACCACCAAATCAGCAGCAAAACTCCTCTGGGGGAAGCACTATAAAGTCACGTATACGCCACAAATGACAGTTCTGGCAGTGGCAGAGGGAGTAGAAGCAAGAGATCTGGCAATGAAGGTTTCTGACTTTTTCTGAGCTTTAAGTCAATCAGTCAGGCCACATTTGCAAAGCCCCGGCCCTTAGGTGAATTAGAGGAGCCATGAGGTTGCTCTAATTTATGCCGCCTTGTTGTGGCTCCTTGAGGCCATTACACCAGCAATGATCGCCAGAGGACAGCACGCCCCCTATGGTGGAGGGGGTAACATGGAATTGGCTACATCAGCTTTCAGGGAATGCCCTTACTTCAGTGGTTTCCCCAGCTGTCTGTTTAGGGCAGTATTTTGTGCTGGAGCACCCAAATGAGCAGCAGCATAGTGCAGGATCTGGTTCCTAAGACTTATTTCAATGTCTATTCCTCTGCTTGAATTTCTTTAATAACCGTTAACATTGGAGGTTTTTCTTTTCCTGACACACTGTATACACTGCTCTAAACCAACCGCACAACTTGACCAGGAAACAAAAGTTAAAACACCCGCAGGGGTCCTAACGTACTTCAGGCAAAGAGCAGCAGGCTAGCTACACAAAACCCTGATTTCAGGGCCTGATACTCACTCTCTAAGGGCTGGGCTACACTGGGGGGGAGGGTTCAAACTAAGATAGTATCTTAGTTCGACTTACCTTCCCGTCCCTACAGCGGCGGGTCAACTGGGGCCGCTCCCCCACCGACTCCGCTTCCTCCTCCTGCCAAGGTGGAGTACAGGCGTCAATTTGGGGATCGATTTATCGCATCTAGATGAGACACAATAAATCGATCCCTGATGCATCGAGCGCTACCCGCCAATCTGGCGGGCAGTGTAGCCCTACCCTAAGATAGCAAGAGAGCGGAGCTCATGAATATATGGATTGCATTGAATTACATTAAAAAAATATCATCACAGACCCAAGCTTGCTCAGCTACTCACACACGTAAGTCCCATTAACTTCAATTGAACAACTTAATCCAGAGCCTCCGTTGGTATAAATCAGCAGAGCTCCAGGGAAGTCACTAGAGCTACAATAGTTTACACCAAGCGAGGATCCGGGCCTTAGATTATGAAAGGCTGGCAGGATCTGGCCTGTGTATTTCATCCCCAGGTGGGCAGATATACTCAGACAAAATGGAGCCTTCTCCCAACACACAAGAGCATTGGTCTGAACTTCCAATTTGACCTTGGAACGGAACCTTTCTTGAAGTCTGCTCGTGTTCTTTATTAATCATTAATGCCTGTCTGGATTTCAATCTGCAAGCAAGCAGCAAGGACCGGAAACCTCGTAAGATTTCCAGCCTGATTTCACAGACCCAGGAGTTTTATGTCATTCAGAGTCACCTCCAAACTTTCTGAAGCCGAGCTGGACTCTTAATTCTCAGCCCTTAGGAAGGTCACCGGCCACTAACAGTTTGCAGCCAGAAGTGTGGGTGTCTGAAACTTATAGCGGCGTAACTGAATGATAACAATGGAGTTTCACCCATTTGCACTGGCAGAAAATTAGCCCCACAAGTGTAGACAGAAGGCCAGACTCTGCTCAGTTAAATTGGTGTAAATGAGAGCAGATTCTGACACATGGTCTCGTGACCAACTTTTTTAAAAAAGACTCCTCCTTCTGTAATGTTTTCTCACAAAATATTCTCTTCTAATACGCTCTTTCCAAACTTGGAACATTCCTTTTCCGGCAATCTCCTATGGATCCAGGCATCAACCCTAATTCTGTGACTCCATTGTACAAACAGTGACGTATTTTCATTCACAATGGGAAATGATTGGGCACCATTTGTTATTTTCTCAAACTTGCATGACAGAGTCAAAGGCTGTTCAGACCCAGACATAGACAGTGAGTTAAAGGAAGAATCTAGTTGGTATTTTACTATACAACTGTACAAAACGGAGCACTCTCTTCTGGAACAAGGAATCTGAAACATTTCCCGTTTAATTATTCATGGCGAAGGCAGAGCGAGAGGTATAAGTGCTAATATTCCAACCTACTTGCTCATTAAAGCAAAAACTTCAGGCTCATGATAAACCAGTCGAGCTGAAAGGAGGCACAGATAGTGATCCTGAAAGCTTGCAGCATCAACGTTTCCAAGTGACTGCCTTCCTAGCTCCGCAGAACTTTTCAAAATGTCACATTCCCCAGGCTACCGAGGAGGGGATAGAGGGGAGGAAATTTCTTCCTGTCCAACTCTTTTTACAAACCTCTTAAACTGGGAGCAATTTTGAACTTCAAGCAGGGCTGGCTCTAACTTTTTTGCAGCCCCAAGCGAAAAAAAAAGGGAAGAGGGGCGGCTGGAATGTGCCGCCCCAAGATTGGCCGGAATGCTGCCCCTTAAAATGTGCCACCCCAAACACATGCTTCCTAGGCTAGTGACTTCAAGGCATTTTCAACACATCCCAAGAGGCCCAGATTGTGAAGGTTTTCAGGTGCTCTTTCTTTTTAGCTCTTTTGGGGGTTGGTTTTGTTTTTGTTTGTTTGTTTGTTTACAGATTGACATTGTTAAAAAAACAAAGCGAAGGGATGGTCCTAGCCCCAAGGAGTAGCCAAGCCAGGACCATTAGTTATCATGATCCTATCAAACACCGCAGTATTGGTTTACAGCTTGGACTGTTTTAACAGCCATCTTTCACGTACAGCAGCGCAGGCAAATGAAATTCTCGCCAGCACAATGTAGTTGTCTGGCCCTCATAGATGATCTCTAGAAGTGTTAGTCCACTTCTGTCCCATCTCTCCCACGGATGGTGAAAGAAAATGATAACAAATCAGCGTTGCCTGTCTTACTGTATTCACGTGCTCAGAGCATGACAGAGGAGGTAGTGAGGACTAGTGGACGAAGCGCTGGCCCGGGAGTCCAGAGACCCAGATTCTAGTCACAGCTCCGCCTCTGATCTGGTACAAGGTGCTTTCCTTTTGCACCTCTTCTCGATCTAGAGTGGAAAGTAGCAGGGTTTGTCTCGCCCTGGTTTCGCGTACAGCGTCTTGCACAATTGAGGCCCACCCCTGAGCAGGGCCTCTGGGGGCTAC
Source organism: Dermatemys mawii (assembly GCA_007922305.1). Taxonomy (NCBI): domain Eukaryota; kingdom Metazoa; phylum Chordata; order Testudines; family Dermatemydidae; genus Dermatemys; species Dermatemys mawii. The sequence continues at coordinate 1,636,401 of ML677394.1, read as the reverse complement.
TGCAATACAAATAATAAGCAGTTCTCTGAGGGCAAGCTCACCACTTTCCGCTTCAAGGCCTAGACTTGTTTCTTAGACCTTGCCTCCTCTAACAAACGCTGAGCAACATCTAAAGTTAAAATATAAACAGCAACACCAAAAAACAACCAACCTCCCTCCCCGACCCCGACACACACACAAAACCCTGCCAAAACAAGACACTCCACCACACTTGTTCCCCTCCCACCCCGGGGGAGAGGATGAGCCAACAAACAGCGTGTATGACTGATGTGTAGTCACGTTGCTTGGTGCCCTGCTGGAAAGTGCTCCCATACTGTGGGGATGAGTGAAACATATGAAGATATCTAGCATAGGTTTCTTGATTCCACACCAGTTCTCCAGCCACTATAAACAACATGGCTTCCCTTACTAATATAAAGGAGATTATGACACAGAGCCTTGGGCAGGGGGACAAAGAGGAAATAGCCCACATATAAATCCAGTTCCAACACAATATAGTGCAATACGGGGCCCATTCATTCCACCTCCCAGTCCCTCCACCCCGGCATCAAAGGATAAATACTTATTTTATAAGCTCTTTCTGGCAGGAACTTTTTCTCACTATGTGGCTGTTCATCACCTTGCACACTGATGCCTTGAACGTGCTTAAATTATCTTGGTGTTACAGCAATACAAATAATCAGTAATAATATTTGGGTGGGGGATCCTCCCTGATGAAAGGCCAAATTCTCTGCTGGGTGAAATACCATTAAATCAGTGGCATTTAGACCAGTAGCCTGGATAATCCCTTTGGGGGAAAAATGAAGCTGTTATCCCTGAGAACAGGATTATGGAGCAGAATCACTAACACATCCTTAAATAATCAAAGCCACCGACATGTCCCACTTCCTTCTGCACCGATACACTGCAACAAGCAGTGCTGTATAAGAAACATGGACTATGGACCAGATCCTTATAGTTGGTGTATCTTGGAGTAGCTCCATAGATCTACTCTGATTCACGCCAGGTGAGGATCTGGCCCATTAACTATCCAGATTTCCTGCTGCGGAATCCAACAGCGTGCCTGTAGGTGGTCCAAAAATTCTGACTTGGAAAAGATCTGAATGCAGCTTCTGTGACCCTTTTGCAGAACTTGCAGATTTTTTTTGTTTGTGTTTGTTTCCTAGGATTTACTTTTTCGCTTTGTCAGTGTCGCTTGCTTTTCATTCATTTTGAGACCTTTCAGTTTGAAATTCAAAACACTTGTCAGTCACATCAATCCTTCCCCACAGAATGTAGCTGCCAGTTGGAGGGGTTAAAAAAAACCCAACAAAAAACCCCAGCTTCAGTCAAGCTGTGACTTCAACACCCTGTTCAGTGCCATCAAGACAATGTTCAGAGGAAGCAAAATAGAAAGATCTGAGTTTTCATACCAGAGGGTGGAACTAAATTGATTAAGGTCATTTCCTAGGTAGGTTCGAAATCTTCGGTAGCAATTTTTGAAAAGAAAAAGAAAAACCCCTCCCCAAAAAAAGAAAAAGTCATTGCTGCAAAAGCATTAACTCTGCTTGGTTAACTCAGAATATATGTTGGCAAGGCAACATATTGTGGCTTGAACAGTAATATGTCAGTGGCTGTGTTGTGTATGAAAGAGACTTGGGTTTCAATATACCATGCTGAATTTGCTTCTTTTCAGCGTTTCATGGTAAAGTATTTGATGTTAATCCTTTTGCTGCTGCAATCGATAGGGTGACCTTACTTAAAAGTTCCCTGACCTTTGCTGTTGTCAGGATTCTGCTTTTAAAATGTAATTTAATTCTTTTGCTTTATTCTGAAAATAGTACAGTACAGGATGTTAGTATTTTTCTTTTCCTACCTTGAAAAGTAAAGGTAAAAGTCATCAGTTAGCTTTGAACTACTGGATAACAGGATCCAACTTTCTATAAAACATCACGAACCAGAGTCTCAGCTGCTGTAAAATGAGTTTAGCTCTGTGGATTTCACACTTTGCAGTGACGCTAAGCTGATCTACATCGCCAAAGGTTTGTTTTAATATTTCTGTGTATATATTAGATAAGGTGACAATCCCCGTAGGACTGATTCTGGAGCCCTTTTGCAGATTGAATAGCATCTTCCAACAGGACCACTCTTGGAGTAAGGTGCTATGCCACATGAATAAGAACATCAGGACCTGGCCTTGTGGTGAGAGAGCTCCCCAGCTACCATTCTGTAATGAATCAATGAGTTGGACATCACAGTAGAATGGAATGTATGGGTGATCAGTCCGGATGACCCTCATAATTAGAATTCCTAGTGAACGGAATTAAGGTGCATCATTAAGAGAGGAGTCTATACAAATAAGGTGGGATAGAATATCCACTGCAAAAGATGAGGGTGCGGTGTGGTTTTTTTCCTTTTCTTGTATTTGTATTGTTGTGGTTATTTTGTATTCTAAAGCCAAATCTTGACGTTTCCTTATTCCGTTCTACCCTTAGACAAACTAGCCACTATATCCAGCATGTCAATCAAGTGAGAACTAGAGATCGGAACCCCCCAGCCCCAGCTCATGGAATTGACTCATTGGAGTAATTTCACCATCAGCGGGACCACATGTGTAAGAATGACTAATGTGAGCAATGTTTGCAAGATCAAGCCCTTAAATAAGGACTTCAGGATCTGTCCCTTATGCTGTTGACCTATGTAAATATGTTTTATAATCCTTGGAAATTTAATATCCTTTTTTGATCATAAGCTACTGGTTAACAGAAGAACAAAACCAGGTGTCCTCGCAGAACTATGAGTGCTGAAAGGAAAGAGAGAGAGACTGAGTATAGCTATAATGATAACTCTGTGGGCAGCAAGATGTACTATAAATATTAGGTAGGTTCCTTACTGCTACAGCTGAGCTATTCCATGACAATATCTTTTTAAATCATTTTGCAAACCTGTAATGTGCGCATACACTTTAAGCTATTTTGCAAAAAAATGAACTCCCCAACAAATCCATGCAACCCTTTCAGGATCATTGCTGGGGTTCCAGAGGATAACATGCTGCTTGGTAACACCAGTGGTGATCCTAAATAACTGCCAGTGAAATCAGTGCAATTACTCCTGATTCACTCTGGGGGTGTAATTGAGAGCAGAACCTGGCCAAAAGGTCCATAGCCGCACACCATATTAGAGCTGGGATTCTTGGTGTCACCATACAAATGAGGCTACCGCTTTGTACGTACCACCCACCTGAGCCAACCCCTCTGCCCATGGAGAACCCCACTGATGTCACACAGGCTCCATGCAGGTGTAGGGTCCATCCACATGGTTCAAGTCGTAAAAGTCCACCGTTCACCCCACCAAGTAGCTCTTTAAAATGGATTAAGCATAATCTTTGGCAGAGCCGCCATGGACACGGGCATAAAACTTCCTTCCCGGTTGAGTTATTTCTTACCTCTAAGGGACTTAAAATGGGTTTTATGCCCAGTGACCTCATCGCAGGCTGGGGTCTGACGTCAGCAGCGTTAAGCCAGTGGAGAAACAGGCCAGTTACTTAGGCGCTTCCTTACAATACAAGGTTGCCAGAGGATCTGATTTAAAATCACTGTGCTACCCCTGAATGTCATCTCTGGCTCATAAAAAGAAACCTGTGTTTGGATGCTAATAAAACAGGCCTGCACGGAAAAGTCTTTTCTCATCCAGCAGATGAGTTTTTATTTGGTTAGTCCCTGCCTCGAATGCCTGTGGGCTCTTACTGCTCTGGAATTCTTTCAGCCATAAAGTAAACCAGCGAAGCAGACCGACAGGCTCCAACGGTATGACGACAGGTTCTGTTTGATGTTTATACGTTTTGCCAGTCAGAGCTTTTGTACGTAACCCAGCCTCTTGGCAACTGAGCACGTGCAGTTCCCGATGAAGTCGAGAGGCTTTCTGGGGACTCAGCAGATCTGGGAAGTGGGTCACTGAGTCATTTTCTTAGGCTGTATTCCCGTCACTAGTCCCGTGCGCACACAGGGCTCCCCTTGCACAAAGCAGGCCTGGCGCCTTCGTTATTAGACAGCTTGTAGTAACCAGCACTACTGTTAATGTTACAACTTACAGTCACTCTTCCATTGTCACAGGGTTGCTGCCTGTAGAGCACCACATAGTGGGGCCCTAAAGCGTCTCTGCCTCACTTTCCTCATCCAAGGTGGGTCCCCTGAGATTTTGCGTGTTGATGATATGGCTTGGCTCTCTGGCCAGGCCACTAGACAAATATAACTCCTCCTGGGATAACAAGGGTCCCGCTAGAAGTCCAAACAAATGGTCCCTTTGTTCCTCTTCAGCCTGCTTCCTGGGCTCAGTTCTCAGCCCCTTCTTGGCTATCTCAAGGTCTTTCCCTGCCCTGTTACAGAGCACTGAGCTCCAGGCTGCTGCCCCTAGATTCACTCTCACTGTCTACCACTCTTGGAAGTCCCTTGCTCTTCATCCCTCCTCCCTGGCCCTGTGCGGTTCTTCCTTGCTGTCCTAGTGGAGTGCTGCCTCCCGGGAGGCCTAGCCCAGTTCCCATCGTTTCCCCTCCCTGAAACCGGCTGCTTCTTGCATAGTCTAGCTCAGGGCCTCCCTAACCTGCTCTCAGCCCTCTTGGACAGGTCCATCTGTTCATCAGACTAACACCCAACGTCATTAGTCCAGGCTGGGAGGCAGCTAATTATGATACTGGCAGGCCTGACCCCTTTTTCCCTTAAAGGGCTTGGTCTCCCTCAGACATTCCTATATCCCTACTTTCAGTTGCTTGTGTGGTGCTGAGAAATGCCCCTTTTCCCAGCATTCAAAGCACTCCAGTCCTGCTGTGCAATAGCAGAGTCAACCCAGGCGGTGGAATTACTTCACGTGAACACCAGTGAGTACCGCAGGTTGACTTTTTTTGCCCAATTGTTTGAGGGGGATTTTTTTCCCATCAGTATCAAAACGTTAAACTGATACAGTGTCAACAGCATAAAGCCCCAGGTGGACACTCTTATTCCAGTATAAGTGTGCCTTTTTGCAGTTTAGTTTATGTATTTTTAGAAGCAGTCTAATCTAAACTGTTAAAAGTCATTCTTGTGCTAGAATAAGAGAGTGCCCAATAGCAGATATACATCGGTTACAATATTGGTTTAACTATACTGATATAAGTGGTCAAACTTTCCCAAGTAGACAAGTCCTTACCTAAGCGAGTCTAGTAAACTAAGGGCTGGTCTTCACTACCCGCCAGGTAAGTCAACCTAAGATGCGCCAACTTCAACTAAGCTATTCACATAGCTGCATATCTTAGGTCAACCCCTCCCCACCCCAGTAGTGTAGACCTGGCCTAAGGCTTATTTATCCCCTGGTGTTAGTTTTGTTTTATTTTCTTGCAAAGGGAAACTAAGGCCACCTTTTCACTGCAGAGTTTTACCAGATTCAGAACTGTGAGCAGAACTGTCATCACTGCAGGGATAGGGGCACTGCAGGATTGCTCCAGGAGGACTGTTTGAATCAGTAATGGTAAAGCAGCATCCACTCTGGCACTGTTCTGGTGAACGAGTGGCAGTAGAGGACTTCTGTCCTTTGGGGAGGTGGTTTAGTTTGACTGACAGAAAAATCAGGCTTTTGAGGTCTTGCTTTTGAGTGTGGCTGCATGTAAGGATATGCTGAAATAAGGCAACTTTTAACCTATAAAATTTTGCAACACAGAACAGGCCTAAGGAAAGCATGGGGGAAAGGGATAGAAGACTTTTGGACCCTGACAGACAGTTTTTAGGGCATATGATTCAAGAACACCATGTCCAAATTTTGTAGGAAAACCCCAACCTACCAATTTCAAAATTGATTTATTTTTTTTTGAAGCAGAGCCAAAATTAGATTTGTAATGGAAGCTTAGCAGCAGCCTTGACTGGGAAATAACTGCCAGCACGCCATAATTAAAGAGGCATGCAAAACAATGAAAGTAAGCCAGTCAGCACAGAAAGAGGTTACCCATGTGATCTGGCCAAGGAATAGAGAACCTTTGCTATGCCATGAACTTCAGTGGCTCTCCTTGGCTGACTTAATTTGGCCCAATGGTTTACAAATTTGATGTTGCAAGTACTTACGCTGGAAGCTGTTTGGGGCAAGGAGCACCCTTCTGTTCTGTTTGTACAGCCCCTAGCACAGTGGGGCTGTACAAACAGGTCCATGACTAGGGATCCTAGGCACTAGGGTGATACAAATAGGAAGCCATAAAGTGAGTTACAAATAGTTGGACTGTCAGACGGAAGCTTGCAAACCTCTGAATTCTAGTGCAATGAAATAGCTAGAGACTAAGCCTAGTTTATGTCAAATCCTATTACTTTATTACACTCTCCAAGTTTTGTTTGTATGTGTATTCAGTCTCAGGATCCTGTCTTTCCCAGCAGCCTTTACCTTAAGAGTACAGCTGACTCATCTTCTAAATAGATTGTTCAAAAGCCCACTTCCCTCCATGCCATTGCTTTTGCCCCTAGCTTTACCATTAACAAATCCCACTGGACATTCCTCTTTCAATGGTTTCTATCTGCCATTAACATCCTACAAATATATGCCAGTGGCAGGTCTTGCATCAAAGAAAGTAAAATGGGTAGTTTAGAAAAAAGAAAAGAAGTTAAACCACCATTATCTATTTTTCCAGATCTTTATTTTTTAAAAAATAACTTACAAATAGAGAGGATTCTTGGATATAAGGTCATTAATTTTGTGTATAAGGATACTGCTTGACAAAACATGGAAACGGGAGTTAACCTCTTACATTTCTGTTAATTTTAATATGATGTCAAACTATATCACAGCTTATTTCTATACATATAGGTATAAACCGCAACAGGAAGCTATTGTAAATAAAATGTGCCACACATCCATATAATACATGATCTCCATACAGCTATTAATGTCATCCTTTGTCACTCACTTTGACTATAATTGGACTATCTAACATTCAGACTACAGCACTCTGGATACAACTGTCAGCAATATATTTCAAATATATGATAAAAATATATTTAAACTTTCAAATACACTTGTATAAAGTACACCAAACAGCCAGAAAATAAAGTCTTGGGTTTTTAAATACAATGCACTATATATATATATGTGTGTGTGTATATATATATATAGCTATATCTATATAACACATATACAATGAAACCAAGAGATGGTCTCCTTTACACATGGCGGGGAGAAATCTATCCTGAAGACATGTGATATCTGCGTCTTTTTTTTTTTTTTTTTTACAAATTCTCCCCCATTTGCATAGAATTTGCACTCTGGTCTCAGTCCATAAAGTCTGGATTAGATAGCAGTAGATAAAACAAAACACATTAAAATAAATGCATGATTTTGGTTTGCTCCAAACTCTAAATTTAAATTATGGTTCTTTATTTCTCTTCCAAGCTGTGAATTTATGTCCCATCAGAGACAAGTATGAAAAGGTCCAAGAGGAGTCCTTATGGAGTAGTGATCATTTGGCATTTTGCTCCAGAGCAGAGTACTCAGCTTCCGATACTCTGGAAGCATCAATAAGTTTGGTGAGGCCTGTTTTGGCCGAGTACTTGAAAATAAAGGCTTTCATGAGCTCGTATCTGTAATTTCTGTTGATGAAGCTGTAGAGTATGGGGTTGACACAGCAATGAATAAGGGAGAAACACTGGGTGACATGAAGAGCCGCGTACAGAAAGTTCTCCATTTGACAACTGAAAGGAATAAAATGAAGGACCGAGAAGATGTCGAGCAGGACAACCACATGGTAGGGCAGCCAGCAGACAAGAAACACAACAACGTAAGAAAAAATTATCTTCCCATTGCTCTTCCTTTCTTGGTCACTGGAGGCAGAGACGGTCCTTGCAAGGAGAAAATAAAAAAGAGCAATGATGGGAAAAGGAATGGCAAAGCCCAACACAACCGAGATGAGCTCCATGCCAACCAGCCACTCTTTGAAGCTCTCCTCTGGATAGAGAGGGCGGCAGTAAGTTTCATTGTTTGACGAGACAGTCTTCAGGTAATAGGTGTCTGGGAGAGAGACACAGAAGGCGAGAAGCCACACAAAGATGCAGATGAAGCGTCGGATGATCTTCTTCTTGCGGTTACTGGAGTTGGTGAAGTAGGCAACCGAGAGGTAGCGGTCCACACTCATACATGCCAGGAAGAAGATGCTCCCATACAAGTTGATGGAAAATATGAGATGAGTGATCTTGCAAGTGATTTCTCCCATGTGCCATTGGTTATGCTGGACAAGAGAGACCACCCAGACTGGAAGGGTGATGACAACGCACAGGTCGGCAATGGCTAGATTGAAGATGTAGAGGTGGGTTTCATAACCAGTCGCTTTGGCCTGGAGATTGACCCAGACAACTACCGAGTTGGCCACCAGCCCTATCACAAAGATAAAGATGTAGAAGATAGAGAGGGTATACAGTAGAACACTTTTATTAAGTGTATTAGGGCACGAGAGTGTGTCCACAATGATGCAGTCTCCATTGTTGCACGTCCAGTTGCTATCAGAGAAATTTCCCACGTCCAGAAGATCAAGGATGGAAGTCAAGTCAATTGCACTCATGGCCAGTCAATCTGGAATCCAAATAACCTAAAACCAATACAAGAATAAGAAGAAATATCTTGGTTAACAAGGGTTAAAGGTCTCTGCTACCGTTCTTGTATCAAAACACTTGTGCTATCACTCTGCGAACATTTTGTCCATTGGATGCTTTGTTTAAATTGTGTCGTACCCTCATAAAGTACTTTCAGTTAAAGAGGAGAGGAGAGCAAACTAGGACTGAGGAACACAAAACGAAATTCATCTGGTCTGCAAAAGAGAAAAAACATTGACTTTCTGTGTGCTTTATTATTAATCTGTGGATGATATCATCAGGTTGGCTGTAGTCCCTGGGTGTGAAGTCCACAAAGTACACCATGGCCAAATAAATGTCACAGGACTGAATCTCTTCTGCAACATAAAAGATGATGCTATCGCTGTTAGCAGGGAAATCTTTAAGCCATTTCATTTGCGCTCCCTCGAGCCTAGTAGAATTGATCTGGCTGAGAGTACTGTAAAACAGTTACCACAGGTTCTGTTAAGCATCACGTCAAGTACAGCTCCAGATGCATTGAACAGAAGTGTAGACCTAAGACCTTTGTGCTCTCCTCCCGCTTTCATATTTCAATCCAGGCTCTACACACCTCCCCTTTCAATTGCATATAAAGAAGCATCCCTCTGTGTTTAACAATTAGGATGTAGTCTTGAGAGAATTGGAGCCTTACTGCTGTGTAACTTAGAGCAGCAGGACTCATTCTTCTTTTTTGAGAACAGATCTTGATTTAAGAATACACTCTCCCCTGCTCAGCCTCTCAGCAACAAACACCATTTATGTGTTTTATTATTATTATTGCTTCAACAGTTCCTCCATCTGCAGAGAGTGGAGAAAGAGGTGAGCTACTTGTTGCGTGCATTGCCAGCACAAAGATGGGACCCACAGAATGTTACAGCTTCCCACAAAATCCAGGACACATTGCGGCAGTTACTGTCATGCATTGAGAGTGGCGAACAGCCACCCCAGCCCTGTAAATGGTACAATACCACTCACAGCAGCACGTCAGCCTTTCTCAGACCTTGTCTAGGTGATGGCTGCCAACATGGCTGACAGTATATAAATATCTCAGGGACCCTCGGGAAATAAAAGTAGGAGTATCTATAGCCTGTGCTAAATGACCAAGCACACAGTAGGCGGGGACCATAACAGATTCACATCCATTGTGGATCAGGCAGAGAGAGACATGTAAAACACACTGATCGTCGTGTTACATCTACACTACTTAGCTTTAGCCCCAGTTTCAGCCAGGCACCAGTTTTGTTGCACTAACACAAACCCTTAGTGTGAGCAGGCAAAGCCATGATTTTCACCACTACCTCTCATTCTGTTTCAAGGAGTAAATCCACCTGTAGCTTCCCTGTTCTCCAGTAGGGGTTTGCACTGGTGCACGGATACCAATGGCCGAAATCGGGGCTAATGCCAAGTATAGACAAGACATTTGGGAGGCTGCTGAAGCCATACATCACCATCCAGGAACTACATCAATGTGCAGCCAGGAAATGAGTAGGGAAGGGTCGCCACAAGGAGAAGTGAATAGGAATTTAATGAGGTATCCCAAGTCTTTAATAGCCCTCCTGGATATGTTAGCCCTCATCCATCTTTGTGCATATGTGGTAACAGCAGCAGAAGGCTTGAGGACAAGTTCCTGGGAAGCAAAGGCTTATGTGGGTATAATCTGGAGCTCTCAAAAAACAAGTATAGGTTCTTGCTCTGAGCTCCAGGTTTTATTTGAGGCTTTTAAAATGAAACCATTCTGGTTAGTTGCCATGAGTGTGAAGCCAAAACCAGGAGCAGCAGCTGTGACCGGGCTCAGCCAGAAGGAGTGAGGAGTTAAGGGTAATTGGGACCCAATTCTCCTCTTGCTCATGGTGGTTTCACCCTAGCATACTGATGCTGGGCCTGACTCCCTGTGGCCTGCAGTTGTGTATGGGAACAAAATGAGCCTGAAACCCTAGCAGAGGTGAGAGGGGGCACTGAGTCCCAGTTTGGGAACATCCTATACACACTTAGCCCTGGAGTAAATGATAACGCAAGGAGCAGGGCAGTGGAGAATCAGGCCTGCTGGTTTCAGTGGAGTTACCCCCTGCTTTATAAAGTGGTATAAGAGAACAGACCCTTCCTCAAGCCACAGGGATGCTACATTCCAGCCTGAGAAGAGGAAAATGGTCCAACCTCCCTCTTAGTGCAGTGGAGTAAGTGGTGGACAAAAATACCTTAGCGGGGTTACTAAGAGAGGACAAGCAATGCTGCCCCTCCGGGGCAGGGCAGTAATTATCTGCCACAATCTGGCCCAGACTTTGTGGAAAGGGGTTTTGTTCTGCAGGTCCCTTCACCTTAACATGTAGCTCTTCTCTTTACTCACTCTGCCCACTGGGCCGGGCTGTACAAACAACCTCCTTGGCAGGCCCGGAGGGGCGGTACACCAGGGGCCAGCTGGACAAGAAATTCCTCGATCTTTGCCTCACTTCACGGTTTTATTTTATGTTTCCCTTTCCTCTTCTCCCCCTTAGGATAGAACTGTTTTCTGACATTTTGACATCGTGGATTGTTGCCAGGCACAAGGAAGGTTTGGGGGGATTTTTTTTTGTTTTACACATACACAGCCTCTCCCATTAAAGGAAAAGGGTGTAGCTATGACCTACTCCTGCTTTTTGCTGTTGCCTTTGGGGCAATATGAATTTGATTTCATAAACTGTTACGGTGCCACGCCAAAGAAAGCATTTACATGGCAGTCTGCATTTGTGAACAGCCCCGGCCTCCCTCTCTCCCCGTTAAAGAATCTTTCAGGTCCATGGGACGCTTCAGCAGGGTTTGTGGGCCCCACTACTTTGCAAGAACTAACAAGGAAAAACAGCTACTCATAAAATAACATTAGGCTGCTCAAAGCACTACCGTGGCGGGAACTGAAATTCCAAGGAGTGCATGAGGGGAGCCCGGCCCTGCAGGGAGGTAGTCGCTTGCGTACAAAGCGCAGTTCAAGTGTCATGCTCCAATGTACACGATTAGTGCTTTGCAAGCCCAACAGCGGGTACTGCTTTTGATACAAGCTGAGGAAGAGAGATGGGAGATAAGGGGAAACAATAACAGAAGAGTATCTGGACACTTAGGCGAGGTCTACACTACCCGCCGGATTGGCGGGTAGCAATTGATCTTTCGGGGATTGATTTATCGCATCTAGTCCAGACGTGATAAATCGATTCCCAACCGCTCTCCCGTCGACTCTGGAACTCCACCACAGCGAGAGGCGCAGGCGGAGCAAAGGGGGGAGTGACAGCAATTGACTCAGTGCCTTGAAGACGCTGCGGTAAGTCGACCTAAATACATCGACTTCATTCCCGTAGCTGAAGTTGCATATCTTAGGTCGATCCCCCTCCGAGTGCAGATCAGGGCTTAGTGGTGATAATAACGGGAGAGATAAGACCCCTATGCAAAAAGTGAACAGATTGTCCTTGGACGTGATTTGGATCATCACTTTAAGTGCACACGGACCATCATCCTTCTAGCCCATTGACATTCTGAATGCAGAGCTTTGGGAGCGAAATGGGTGTTGTTAAATAAAAAAATAACCGGTTGTTTTTTTATTTAACAAGGACAGCCTGGCTTCAGTAAAACGAAACTGCTTCAGCTCATGCCCTGTATCAGAGGAACTGATCTTTGTGGCTAATCAGAGAGGACAGTATTTTATTTGAAGAGCTGTATTCTTTGCTGGTTTCCATTCATTTCTGAGCATGTGCTAAGCTGTAGTGTTCAAATACAAGCTCAGAGAGAAATCTCATCTGACCTATGCAGTGATGAGGATTTCATCTGCCAGACTTGTAATAAGAAGAACATAAGAATGGCTGAAATGGGTCAGACCAAAGGTCCATCCAGCCCAGTATCCTGTCTACTGACAGTAGCCAATGCCAAATGCCCCAGAGTGAGTGAACCTAAGAGGTAATGATCAAGTGATCTCTCTCCTGCTATCCATCACCAACCTCTGACAAACAGAGACTAGAGACACCATTCCTTACCCATCCTGGATAATATCCATTTATGGACTTAACTTCCATGAATTTATCCAGTTCTCTTTTAAGCCCTGTTATATTCCTAGCCTTCCACAACCTCCTCAGGCAAGGAGTTCCACAGGTTGACTGTGCACTGTGTGAAGATCTTCCTTTTATTTGTTTTAAACCTGCTGCCCATTAATTTCATTTGGTAATGGTCTATAGCAAAGGGAAAAACCCGTCCGCTGTGGAAATCAGCGTGTTGAGGTATCCTGGTAGCACTGCTACAGGCACTGTATACAATGCAAAGACAAAAGCTTGTGTGCCTCAGAGAGGCGGTTAGACCTGCATGGGACAGGGGGAGCTCAGGTGTACATCCCACTTCAAAAGACATTAGCTCCCATGGGTGTTACTTGACTCCTGTAGTGTAACAGCCGCAACAAACAAAGACGCCTGCAAAACACAGTGAGCCTGATCCACCCCCAGAAGTCATAGAATCACAGAGTATCAGAGCTGGAAGGGACCTCAGGGGATTCATCTAGTCCAACCCCCCGCTCAAAGCAGGACCAATCCCCAAGATTGGTCAATAGGGCGACATCGATTTACACCCTCCAAGGGTCTGGCCCAACAAGTACCACTCACTCTACAAACAAAACACATCTGGCAGGAACAGCTCAGTGGTTTGAGCATTGGCCTGCTAAACCTAGGGTTGTGAGTTCAATCCTTGATGGGGCCATTTAGGGATCTGGGGCAAAAAAAATCTGTCAGGTGACAGTACTTGGTCCTGCTAGTGTAGTGTAGGCGGAGGACTGGATGTGATGATCTTTTATGGTCTTTCCAGCTAGATAGGTCTTATTTCACACAGAGAATCAAACTCCTCACAGAGCAAAAATGGATTGAAGATAATTTATTCAATGATTCTTCCTTTGCCCTCATGGGGAAGGATAGTCCAGTTGTTAGGCACCAGCCTTGGGCAGGCCTCTATTCTCCCATTTGTACAATGGGGAGAATAGGTCCACCCTGCGTCATAGGGGTGTTCCAAAGATAAATGTATTAAAAACTGTGAGGTGCTGTGATGGGGGCCAAATAAGTACCATACACAGCAGCCATTAGGTTTGAGGTTTTCCCAGGTGCTGAGAAACTGTAGCTTCTGCTGGACTTCCAGCTGCTCAGGAATGCTCAGAACAGGCCACCAGAGTTTTGTAGTAACCGCTGTTATGGGGCAGAGGACAGGGAGAGAGCTCTTGGTTTATTCTGACATCTAAGTCAGAGGGCACAAGACACAGGTTTCCCTGCACTTTGCTGTTCCCGCATCTCAGGAGAGGTCAGCCTCTGCTGGAATAAATCAATCACTCTGAGCCCATCTGCCTCTGAGATTTGGCCGAGGATTTCTCATCCACATCTGGCAAAACTACCCACCTGCGTGCTGTGTGTTTATGAGCCAGCTGCCAAAGATGGGCCAAATCCCTCTCTGGTGTTATGCTATCGAGATCAGGGGAGTTACACCAGCAACGCATTTGGTCCGAGGAGACTAGAAGGCTCAGTTAAGACAACACTGGCTTAAAGGCACATGCCCCAGTGTGTCCCATGTGGGAAAAATCAGCACATAAAACCTACTATAGAGGCTATCGTCTGCACAAGGGCTGTGAATGCAGAGGAAATAAATAACAATATCTTAGCCAAGCGACATCTCGGGGAGAGGGCTATAAATAAAAGAGCCGTTTGTTTGCAGCGATCTCGCGTTCCAAATCAAAATGCTAACGCTGCAGTTGCCAGCAGGATTATGGGAGAATCTCTGCTTTCGTTTTTTAAAAAAAAACACATTTCAAGGCCTCATGGCTGTGCAGAAAAGTTTGAAACTGTGACCCCTGTATGCCCTAGCACCTTGAAACCGAGAAAGTAATTTTTTTACAAAAAAAAATCTCATGATTGTTAAGACAATCATGTGATTTGAAGGGGCGGCTGACTCATGATTTTTGAAGCGTGTGGACTGGCAGTACTGCCCCAATTCAAAAGTATTTACCTTTGGGTCCCATTTACCCCTGCTGTAAAACTAGCCGTTCCCCCTCCCACCCACTGGACCCCACACACACACACTGCTTGGATGCCTAAAACGCAGACTGGAAGAGCATCACCTGATCTAGGGAGACTGAGTAATAGTTGAGTGAACTGTTGACATCACAAACGAAGACACTGATCCAAGCTAACTATCAAGGTGAAGACATCATCCTCATGCCATTGGGAAGCTTCTTAGGTTACTTGTAAGCAAATGTTAGGGTATCAGGGTCACAGAAAACATACAGCATAACTATTCTCTGGTGAAGTGTATGCAAAAATGGGATCATAATATCCCTTAGAAGCAAAGAGCTTAAACTGACCTGAGACCTCTATGGCCACCTGCCAGCACTGAGCCTAGAATAGCAAGGTTTGTCTGGTCTGGTGAGCCAGCTAAGCCAAAAACAATCTTGACCACCCATTAAATAATGACTCTCGTGATCTTACTGCATACAAATTAGCACCCAGCCACACCCCCCCCCCCCACACACACACACAGAGACACACACACATCCTGGCAGGCCACTATCTCTTTACTCTGTGTGTGTGAGTACCTCCATGTGTGCATCTCTATAAACCTTCACCCTCATTCAGTGATAAAAGAGCTCCATCCAGAAAGCTGATTTGGTCCATTGTGCTCAAATCCCCAGCTGGGGAGGAGCTGCTGGAATTGAAATCCTGATAGCTATATTCAGAGATTACAGCATGCAAAGGCCAGTCTGTCTGGAGTCTGGGATTGGCTGTATAACCAGAGCTCAGATTCCAACCCAGATTAGTTTCGGGGTGGGGGAAAAAAGCCTATCAATCTCTCCCCTCACCCCACTCCACCCCAAGGCTGAGTAAAGCCATTCGGCCCTTTCCCTGTTCAGCTCGCTTTTTAGGCATGACGGTGGTTTAGCATGGAAGGCTGGTAACTGCTGTAACCTCGCATTTAAAGGAACAATCTGTTTTAAATTAGAGAGATCAGTACAGGAGAAGGGAGTAGCTACCCAACCCACCAATATACACTGGCTCCCCTAACAAAGAGTTGTTCTGAGATTTCTCCAAGCTAACTCCGGTCTGCAATTCTGCAATCGTTCCCACTATCTGCGTCTCAGCCAACAAATGCCAGGCAGCTTTACATCCTTCTCCCTCGCCCTGTCCCTTCTTTCCTCGGGCTGATAAGAACTATCTGCTATGAAAAAGCATTTAGGCAAGGTAAGTACCTGTTGCTGTCTCCCTTGATAGATTGCCCTATCAGGAGACGTTACTTGGTGAGTGAGTTACAGTGGTATTGAAAACCCTCAGCCGTTATTGTATGCGTCTAATATATTCATGTTTATCCTTCTTCTGTCTTCCCAGGGTCTTTTCTGGTTTGGTGTTCAGGGCCCGATCCTGGTAACTCTTACAGAGCCCAATGCCAGCACTACACTCAGTGGTAGGAGTTTGCAGGATCAAGCCCTTCACCTGTGAACTCTCAGGGCACGCACCCTGTATGTTGGGTCTCTTGGGAAGTGCCAAGCATGCTGGCAATGCTTACCCAACGGCCCAGCTGTTCCCAGTCACACCAGTGGAAATCCACAGGAGAGCTATTGACTTCCGTGGAGCTACTCTGGATTTACCCAAGTGTACAACTGAAAGCAGAACTGGCCTCAGAGTTAACAGGGCCAGGAAGGTATTGTTGCGACCACCCCCTCTTCAAACCCAGGGAGAGGGAATTTCTTCTTCTGCCAGATGTTTGCATTGCACCCTCAATACGCCTGGCCTTTAAAGTCCCTCTCAGACAAGCGTGGACAGTGGCTATACAGAATACTTTTGAGAGGGATGCTGGGCCATAAATAAGCATCTTTAGATCCAGTTACGCTGCTCACTTTGCCTACCTATCCCCTCCGTTTGTGTTAAACTCAAGCAAGCTCCCCCATTCGCTCCATGGTTGAAAACAGTTTGACTTTATGCCTGAAACAGTCACACAAAAAGCTACTATTCAGAATTTAAAGGCATTTCAAATCCAAAAAGCCGATGGGCCCCCATTAGGGGATATTTATAGATCCCCTGAGGATTGCTGCTAAGGGAACCCCTTCTCTCTGTATCCTGTGAATTATTTCATAGAACAACATCATATATCTTTGGGCATGATCAGTGGGAATTGATTTTCATTCCACAGAATTATTTTAGGGGAGTGCGGAAGGGGGTTCCCACACACCCCCAGGGTGGGAGGAACAGTTGGGGATTGCAACATCACTTTACATTTTTGCATCCAAGATCTGATTGGATTTATTCCTTTTCGCCCCCCCCCCCCCAAAATGAGACGAGAAGCACTAACCCTGCTTTGGAAACATTCCTAAGGTGAAGGATGGATTGCAAAATTGATCTGATCCCTCTTACGGGCCCGATCCTGCTCCCATTCATCTCAGGGGGAAGTTTTGCTTCCACGGGAGGGGTGCCGGGCCCCCTGCTGGTGAAAAGCTGCGAAGAGGCTCCAGCCACTCGGTGCTTTCTTTACTACGCCCGCAAACAAAACGCAACGCCCCCTGCCTTCATCTCCCCCCGTTTTGCTTCCCCAAAGGCCACCTCTGCGCCGGGGAAAGAGCAACAAAGTTCCCACGGCTGCCCTGCAACCTTGACAGGATGCACGGGTTAGGGGAGGCCACCAAAGGCCTCCATAAACCCCGGCGTGGGGCAGAATCCCATTTTCAACCCTCCTTATTCCGCTTTCACCAGCGGGGGCTGGAGCAACTTTACAGCCCCTCCTTAGCCCCAGGAGCCAGGGTTCATTGCGCACCGATCCCGGCCTTGCTGGCAAGGACTCTGCTCCATGCTACCAACTTTCCTAGCCCCCCTCCCCAAGGCTTCGCTTGTTAAACCGGGGGCGTTTGTGGGCCAGGCACCCGCGCTTCGGTTCCGCTCCCTCGCCTCGAAGGGGAGGTCCGGGGAGAGTGGAAAGACAAAGGGATCAAACCGGATTGAGCCCCGATGGCATCAAGGAACCGGGAGCTCTGCGGCTTCCTGCCTGGTCAACAGCCCGGGAGGGCAGGGGAGGGCAGAGGTTAGTTGCTATCAACGGGTCCCCCGGGGGGCTGCGGAAAGATCCACACGTGCAGCCGTCCAGCCGGGCCCGCCCGCGGGGAAGGGATCGCGGCTCCCGCTGCACGGGGGGGGGGGTCTCTGTCCGCATCCCGCGGGTGGGCACCGGACAGGCTGGAGATCAGCGCCCGGAGGAGGGGAGCGGGGGACTCTTTGCAATGCGGGATCCTCTCGTAGAGCAAAACAAAGACACTTGGAGGGTCTCTGCCCCCCCCCCAGCCAAGCCCCCCTCCCAGTCCCACTGAGACAGGGCACCCGCCTCCGCAGCTTCACGCTTTAAGGCGGCTCTCTGATGCCCCCAGCCCTTGTGAATCCCCCCCACCACCACCTCCCGCGGACACGCGTGGCGCCCCCGCTTTGCACGCCCACGCTCTCGCCTTGCCCTGCTGAGCAGCGATCGGGTCCTTACCCACGGCCCGGGCTTCTCCCCTCCTCCTGCCTTCAGCCCCCCGCTTGCCGAGCAGGTTTCGAGCGACTGAGTTGCTCTTTCCAGCTGGCTCGCCGTTATATACACCGCAGAGAGGCGCCTCTAGATGGCAGCTTTGTCAGGAGGTCCCTGCCCAAAATCCTTGGGGCGGGGAGGTGGAAAGTTGAGCCCGGATTGTTGTTTCCTGCCTGGGTAGTTCTGCACAATCGCCCTCCCTGGGAAAAGGCGAGTACAGCCCAGGCAGGGTCCCTCTGAGTGGGATCTGTCACCTGCCTCCTGCTAAAAGCCCCACAGCCAACAATAGCCTGTCTCCTTCAATTATCAAATATTTACCCTGTCTTGGGTGTCTATAGATCTTTGATCCCGTTAACAAACGCGCACACACCAAAAGGTGTGTTTCCTAACCCTGCTGAAGACTTTGATCTGAAGCCCCATTTCTTGAACTCTTCAAAGCCCACTGTGTTGTGTGGCTTTTCAATATCTTTTTTTTTTTTTCCATTTGCTTGACGGATCACCACTTTTGTAAAGGACAAATCACATTTACAGTTTCAGGGCAGCCCAAGACACACCTCAGGGAATGGCCTTAAAAAAATCGGAAAGACATTTGTATTCTTTCATCTGTGAAAAAGCCCAAATTCTAATGTCTCATTCTAATTTCTAATGCTAATGTCCTTTCTCTGGCTGATCAAAGATAAATATTGGTGTTATTGTTGCAGATTTATTTTTCCTGTTCAGAAAATGGATTTTTTTTCACATTTTATTCCAAAATACTTCAGCTTAAAAAAAATCACCTTTCCATCCACAGCAAGCAATAAATTTGGGGACTGGAGCCATAATTTCAAGTGCAAAATACTCCATGTGATTTTTTGTGCTTTAATTTTTGAATGTTCAATTAGAGACATTTTCAGGAAGTATTCAGCGCCCTGCCTCTGAAATTCCTTTACAATATCCCACTAACTAAAATCATTAGTCACTTAAGAAATTAGACCAGAGAATCTATAATTTAGCATTTTTAAAAAATCAAGCCATGGAAGCTCTTCAGACAAGATGATTTTTTTTAACATGAAGATAAAAATAAAATTAAAAGCAGTCTTTATTGAGATAACACTTTGTAGGGCTTCTCTGAAACAAACTGCCATCCAATTCTATTTTGGCCCCTAAAAAAAGCAACACCCCCCCCCTCCAAAAAAAATGTTATTGTTATACATCCACTAAAATCAACAGCAGAGATTGCAAGGTTCAGGCATTATGTGATTCGAAAGCCTCCAACCAGAGGTGCTGGAACAATTTGTATAGTGGGGGGGGGGGGGTGCTGAGAGCCATTGAACTCAGTAGTAAATCTTGTATATAATGGAAACTACTTCAAGCCAGAGGGTGCACCTATGCCTCCAACATAAGAAAGCAGCAATGGAGAGAGAAAAAATGTTTACAAGTGTTCTCCTGACACCAGAAAATAGTGAACTGGTTATACAATAGGAGACCGTAAACTCACCCCCATTCTCCTGCTCCCATGGCAGGAAAAAATAACACCTGACCAAAGGAAGATGACAAAGGGTGAGACTTGCTAACTCATCTCATCACACTCCCTGTTACTAAAATGAAAGCACATCATGAAAATGTCCCATTAAGCACTCAAGGCTGCATTTTGCAATGCCCAAGCAAAGTATAAAAAGCCATTTGGATGAACTCAGTTCTACAGCTCAGCTGAAAACACAGCAACACAGTCTGATGTTTTTCCTTCCTGGGGGTAGATGCTAGGACTATATAATAATCTACCTGCCAACAAAGCAGCAATTCCCTTGAGTGAAAATATAAATTGTCCCATGTGGGCACATAACTGCTGAACCTTGAAAATAGCACCAAGAGCTAAAAGTGATCTGACTCAAGAATTTACACAGTCCTATGAATTCCTAAAATTTGCAGAGCAAAATTATGTATTTGCACTTCTCTTTTTTTCTGAATGTGCCACACACAGCTGGGGAAAGGAAAGTGAAGTTCAAAACCTCAGGGCCAGGTTCTCCTCTGTTACTCCAGTGGCTCTATACCCGAGCCCTTGTCTACTGTAGCTAAAAAGGTTAGCTAACACATTGAAATCGGTGCAGTCTTAAAAACACTAGCGTAGACAGGTGTTAGCACCTTTAAACCCTGGGGATGACCACCACCAGCAAATATATTTTCTGGTGTTTCCCTCTGTCTACATTAGTGATTAAGAACATTAGCTAAAATCTCTTGGCCAAAGTGTTCTTAAACCAGAATTTATTTTGCCGCTCAAGAAAGAGCCTGAACGAAACCCTCCGCCTTTTAAAAGATTCTCTGGGGACAGCCACTACTCCTTCAGAACACAGAGTGAGAAAGGGACTCTGTTATTTTATGTAATGCCAGGAGGAGCTTTTAAGAGGAGTACCCTAAACAAAAGTCCATGGGAAAGAAAAGCTTATTTACTGTTGTATATACAGAGCCTCTGGCTAAAAACATCCCTATGACCACCAGGACACCTTCGTTCTCCTTAAAAAGCATTTCTGTTTTAACTGCGCTTTTTACTGCCTCTTCCTTTCCCAGCAATCAGGCCTCCATAGGGCCACATTCTACTCTCAGCAAGAGGTGGAGTTACTCCAGATTTATACCCATAGGAGAGCAAAATTTGCCCTGTTCTCCCCACCTCCAACTCTGGTCTGAGGATCCCGCCCCCCCCCCCCC
>ML677394.1:1585881-1615506 GCA_007922305.1 Dermatemys mawii | reverse complement strand
CCCACCCCTGCTCCCTCCATCCCCCCCCCCCCCCGCATTGTTTGCTCTCCCTCAACCTTGCTCACTCACCCATTTTCACCGGGCTGGGGCACAGGGTGGGAATGGGGGAGGGTGTAAGTGCTCTGGCTGGGATTCAGGCTCTGGGGTGAGGCGGGGAATGAGGGGTTTGGAGTGTGGGAGGGGGCTCCGGGCTAAGGCAGGGGGTTGGGGTGTGGAAGGAGGTATGGGCTCTAGGCTGTAGGGGTGGCCCTGGGCTGAGGCGTTCGGAGTGCGGGAGGGGGCTCAGGGCTGGGGCAGGGATGCAGGAGGGGGTATGGGCTCTGGGCTGGGGTGGGGGCTCTGTGGTGGGGCCAGAAATGAGAGGTTTATTGTGAGGGAGAGCGCTTCAGGCTGGGACAGGGGGTTGGGTGGTAGAAGCGGGCAGGAGGCAGGCTCTGGGAGAGAGTTTGGGTGCAGAAGGGCGTTCTGAGCTGGGGCAGGGGGTTGGGGCACAAAAGGGGATTCAGGGTGGGGGCCCCAGATAGCACTGATCTCAGGTGGCTCCTGGGAAGTGGTGACACGTCCCTCCAGCTCCTAAGTGGAGGGGCAGCCAGTTGGCTCTGCACTCTGCCCCCGCCTTCAGGTGCCACTTCCGCAGCTCCCATTGGCCGTAGTTCCCAGAGCTGGAGGGACATGTTGTCACTTCCCAGGAGCTGCAAAGAGCCGGGCAGGGAGCCTGCCTGTGCCACCAGCTGGATTTTTAACAGCTGCCAAGGTCCCTTTTCGACCAGGTGCTCCAGTCAAAAACCAGACACCTGGCAACCCGTCGTCGTCCCCATTTTCCGACTGTGAGGAAGCCACTCCGCAGGGCCCTGCAGGTCGGAAGGGGGTGATGCTGGGGAAAGGGCAGAGCGCACGGGCATTGGACCCTTCTGTGGCAGGTTTGGGGGACAGCGACCCTCAAGCATTTCAGCACCTGCTTAACTTTGAGAGCTTATTTATGTCTGTTGACTTCAGCGTGGGATTAAGTGCTTTGGTGAATAGGGAGGGGGTTAGCCACATGTATAAAACTAAGCACATGCTTAAGTGCCTTGCTGAATGGGGGCCCAAAAGCCTGACACAAGAAATGTCCTGGCGGGAAGGGAATCCACAGCCACTCAGCAAAGAGCACAGACTCTCCTAACCTGGATCACCAGGAAGCAGAGCCGCTGTCGGAAGTGTTCTAGCCTTTTAAAAAAAAATCTGAATATATTGCCCAGTAATATGCAGCTCTGGACTGGCTGCTGCTGGCGAATCATTGGCAGCCTTTTTCAGACACGCTGGCCAGCCCTAGCCATGCCTAATTTTCCATTCTCCTCCCTCGAGCTATCATTTTCGGGGACTACGTTCCTCATGCCGGGTGGGCGAGCCTATCCCTTATGAAAGCCAGATTGCGCTTGGCACTTGCAGATGAAGTGCTTGGCGGAAAGCTTTAAAATGATACAACATTAAATCACTCTCCGTCGCAGCAGGCAGAGTCACCGAGATGTCAGGACCCAAACTTGGGGGGGAGGAAGGAAGGAAGGGGAGAGACGCCATGCTGGCAACGTGCCATGAGACTGGAGGCCACATCTAATCTGCATAAAAATTCCATCTGCCACCACTTAGAGACTAGCAGCTCTTGTGTGCCACGCTGCCTCTTGATACAGGCAGGTGGTTGTATATCCACAGGCTCCATCTACACATGAAAGATGCAGGCAGCTTCAGGTTGCCTTCTAGGTTACATGTGGCCCCCACCAAGGTGACGGCAGGCCGCCCCCCGCCCCCCCCCGCCCCCCGCAATTCCTCCTTCCTTCTGCTTGGGCTTGTGAGATCCATATAACCTCAGTTAACAAAACAGTAATCTCCAGGCCATTCTTTTAATGTGGAAACGGCCTAGCCCGTTGTGAGCATGAACACTGACCGCTAGTGAATGGTAATAGCCGATAATCCCATTTGGTTTGACACAGCTCAGGCATTGCCCAGTTGACTCTTGGTGGGCCTTTTACAGGGGCTCTTTTACCCCACCATTCTCAAGCCATCATCATCACTGTTATGGCAACTCCTATCCGAGGTCAGGGCTCTGTTGTGCTAGGCACTGTTCATAAAATGTACTAAGAGACAGTCTCTGGTCCAAAGAGCTAACAATATAAAGAAATTCAGCAAAGGGAGCATTTATTTTACAGCCACTCAACCAAGGTTACACAAAGAGACCATAGCAGGGATGGGAATTGAACTCAGGCCTTTTGAGTGCTAGTCTGATGCCTCCGCAACCCCTTGGTGGTATGAGCCTCTAAGGAGCAAATCAGAAAGGTTTGTCCCCTCCCCTCCCACTTTCTGATTGCATTAGGAACAAGGACTGGAAACATTGCTTTCTCTTTAAGCTTCCCTTTTTAATGGGCCAGTATATGGGCGCTCGATCCCAGCCCTGTTTAATCAAGTACAGAAATGTAACTTGGCAGCCAGAAGTGCTGGAAAGATTTTGTGTGCGATAAAAAGTAAATAACTGGCAGGGAGGGGTTGTCTCCAAAGCACAAAAACATTTAAAAGGGAAACGGAAATATTTGTAATTTGCACAGCATGAGATTTGGCACGAAGCAGGAGCAAGACTGAGCAGTGTCACACGTTAGTGAGAGCGGGTCTCGGAGAGAGAGACATCGTTATATATCCAGTGTCATAACACAGTAAATTGGCCAGCCCGATTTCTGTCGTCCACAGCCAGCAACACACCCAGGCCTCTCTCGGACAAGAAAACGGAAAAACAGCCTTTGCAAGCATGAAGACACAGCGTCAAACTGTAAACTCTGTGTACTCAACTCACACTCTGATTGGAGCAGGTACAGAGAATTAATATAACCTACTATGATCTTCATAATGAGTGTCAGAACCAAAAAATCAATATTAATTTCCTCCCTCTTATAAGCCAGCTAGATTTCTGTTCTCTCCTTGACATGAGCATGGCAACGTGATTGTGATGATGGATGGAAGAACCATACAAATGACCAGACTAATTAAAAAAGAAAATCACTACTTACAGAGCCATTTCTGTGAAGTTCTTTGAAGACAGAAACTAAAGGGGAGTAAACTTGATCTGGGCTAACAATGGCTGCGATGCTTTTCAGTTTCACCTGATTCTACAACAGAAAATACTCATTGTAAGCCTGTATCTAAATCAGGTGAAGCAGCAACCAACAAAAGTCAGAAAATCCAAAGCTAGTGCAGTTACTCTCTGTAACTCAGACCATTCTGGATAAAAAGAAGCACAAAAGCATGAAGCAACGGCAGGGTGTCCCCTCAATTCCCTACTGCTACAATCACCAGCGCGGCTTCCCAGATGGCGGCACTTCTAGCAAAGGCCAGCAAGCAGCCTTTATGGTCTACCCCTGGTCTGAGCATATCAATTATTGGTATCATGTTTGTACTCTGGCAGCACTTAAAGACTGAGGCCCCATTATGGTAGGTGCGGTTTGTTCTGAGAAGTAGCCCCTGCCCTACAGAGAGTGCAATGGAAGTAGACAAGAGGTGGGAAAGAGAGGCACGGGGATTTGGCAGAGGTTGCAGAACAGGTCAATGGCAGAGCTAGGATTAGACCACAGCGGGGTAGATCCTCGTGTAAGGTGTCATTGCTCCATTGACTGTGGAGCTATGATATTTTACACCAGCAGAGGCTCTGTCCCCAGCTCTCCTGAGGCCAACGCCAATGCCCTGTCTAGACCAAACTGCTTCATTAGACAGTGAAAAGGCTGGTGGCCACCTGCCCCTTGCCTTCACTGGACCTATGACTGTCACCAGTTGCATAACAAAAGGGGAGAGCTGATCTAATGGAGATCGGGCCATATCTCGTCCTGTTCCTGCTGCAGTCGTCAACTGCAAAACCACCCCTGGAGCAGGCCTGGGCCCAGTCATGTTTATCATAGGGCATGTGTAGTCTGTATTGCCCTCGTTATCGAGACTCATGTCACCCTGGATCTTTGGAGCAGGCCTTTGGGGAATAAATGGGATTAGGTCCTAGAACACGCCGGTGGGTTTTGGACCGAAACTCTTCCCCCTGCAGTTGGAGCCAAATTTTCAAAAGAGCAGAGCACTCTGGATGCACGAGTGAAAATCTGCCCATAGGTGTCACGAGAGGCTGAGGTCTTTTCCAAACCTACCTCTAATTTAAGTTCTTCAATGGGAGCTGTGCTCTTTTTGAGAGTCTGGCCCCAGCTGACAGTTCTGAGCCCATGGGCATATAGTCCCCACAAGTTCACCCGCTCCCAACATGTGAACCTCGCCTGCTGGCATAATTCTTTGCTTGACATTTACCTCATAGATGAGCCCTCCCCTGCTGTCTCCCATCCCCCACAGCCTCACCTCGCCATGCCACCAGTAGTCTGGCCCGTCGCTCCTGCCGGCCAGCGTGGTGGCGTGGCTGCAAGATCCTGCCATTTTGAGCGGCACGCTAAGGGGGCAGGGAGGGTTGGATAAGGGGCAGGAGGTCCTGGGGGACAGTCAGGGGACAGGTAGAAGTGGGGTTGGATAGGGGGTGGGGTCCCAGGGGGAGGGATGTTTAGGGGTAGGGGGTTCTAGGAGGGGGCGGTCAGGGGACAAGGCAGGGGGGGTTGGATGGGTTGAGGGTTTTGAGGGGGACAGTCAGGGAGCACTAAGTAGGAGGGGGCAGATAGGGGACAGGGGGCAGGCTGTTTAGGGAGGCACAGCCTTCCCTACCAGGCCCTCCATACAGTTTCACAACCCCGATGTGGCCCTCAGGCCAAAGAGTTTGCTCATCCCTGCACTAGAGCTAAGTAGCTATTTGCAGTAGCACTGTGTACTTCCATGCAACTCTTCCATGGAAGGTGCTAAGGGATCTTTAACAGAAAATTAACATTTAAGCCACACAGTTTCATTTTTAGAAAGTATTAGTCCTGTTTTACAGATGGAGAAACTGAGGCACAGAGCGGCTACAGTAAAACACCAAAGGTCACAAAAAAGGGGTCTTGTTATTTTTAAACAGGGAAAGTGAGTTTTACTTAAGTGGAAAATGCAGGCACTGACTCCCTCTCTGTAGCAGAATTGGGAACAGCAGTCATACTCCCTAATGGCCAGACCCGCGCTTGAACCACTGGACTGTCGTATTGCCAAACCCAGGCATTACATGTCCTTACTCAGGTTCTACAAAACAACAGAGGGGAAGGATAGCTTAGGGGTTTGGGCATTGCCTTGCTCAACCCAGGGTTGTGAGTTTAATCCTTGAGGGGGCCATTTTGGGAAATGGGGTTAAAAATCTGTTAGATGATTTAATTGGGGATTGGTCCTGCTTTGAGCAAAGGTTTGGACTAGATGATCTTCTGAGGTCCCTTCCAGCCCTGATATTCCATGATCAATTGGAGAGGGTTTTTATTTGAATTCTTGATCTGGAGCCCTTGGGGTCACATTCCAAGCTATAGAGCTTTCTGAAAAATAATACCGTGACGTGTGAAAAAATGTGTGTCAACAGCAAGGTTTGAAGCTCCTGTACAGGCATTAACTCCTCCCTCTGTATTCAGCATTTGTCCTTTTAGGGTTAATGGGGAAAAGGGAACAATGTGGATTTAATTATACCATGGAGTGTATTACATCTGTCTGTCAAAATCAATAGTGCAGTCCAGTTTTTGGCTGCACTTTTCAGTTCTTTCCTGATAATTGGCAATGCTTCCTTCCCACGATTAGAGACTTGGATTCTATCCCCAGCTCTGCTACTGGCCTGACGGGTGTCCTTGTGCAAGTCACTTCACTGGTCTGTGCTTCCGTTTCCTCAACTGCAACATGGGACAATGATACTGACTTCTTTTGTAAAGCTCTGAAAGCTACAGATGAAAAAAAGAGATGTATAAGAGGTAGGTATTACTACATTAGCAGCTGCAGTTTAACCACACTAGAGAGGTTAATATCTGGATCCAGTTACCTCACAGGACACCTTCTATCAGTCACATAAGGAATTGCAACTGTCATTTTTAGAAAGTTTCCAGAAAGCTCCAAAACAGGTGTAGTATGCATTCCAAAAGGCCAAGAAAGAGGGGGGGAAGGCAGAAAAATTGACAGACTGTTTTCAGTGCAAAGAGAGCTTTAAAGAAAAATCTATATCTCTGTAATTAAGAATATTTCCCACGTAGCTCATAATTATCGAAGATGGCTCTCTCCTTCACAGTCCATTTCCATTTTACCCTTCTTCCACTAAATAAAGATGGCACCTGTATATGTTATTTGTGGCTTCATAATCTACTGTCATAGAAATTATTGTAATTTGTTTGAAAAGGTACAAGAGTGTGACCACATGGAAGATGAAATTGGATTCTGAGCAAGAAATTCTGCCTTCAGCAATTACTGCAAGTAGCAAAGAAATCTTCAGATATATTGATTTTGATATAAACACTGTTTGAAAAACTTTCCCCTCCATGCAAAATTGTCTCTGTGGGAACAATGGAATTAGCAATCTGGTATATTTGCATCAATAGTATAGTAGATTCTGACAGAATCCTGCCTATAGAAAGCTGGGTTGTAACTTTCCATTAGCAACAAGTGTTTAAAAAAATGTCACTTGGAAAAGAAAGTTTAAATTGAGGTGGAAAGTGAGGGGGCAAAGTGATGTAAGGTGGTAAATAACTAAAAAAGAGACGCCTGTATGAAATCATACATCATGCAGAAAGGGGATACATCATTCGAGAACATACTCCTCTTTCATGGAGGTATTAATTCAACAGTGGCATATCATATTTTCTCCGTGGACGAAAAAGACATTGTTTTAAAGTAGGATATTTAAACAGTCCTCTAGGAAGGAAAGCAAATATACCCTCAGCAGGGAAAAATGACAAAATTATAATTAAGTGCTTTTAGAAATAGGGCCTCATTCTCAGCCCCTGTAAATGGATACAGCTCCACTGAAGTCAATGGCGCTCGCCCATTTACAGAAGCGGAGAGTCCGGTTCATAACGTTCTAGATGTGACTTACTTACAACTTTAAGTAAACTCTAGCACCATGTAATTTTTCATTGCTAATCATGACGCTATTTGCTCTAGTTTGATAATAAATGCTGCACATATGAAAGGTTACAAAACTGTTCTGGTTATTTCCCCACCAGTTTTTATCTGATCATAATTAAGGCTGCGATTTAGTCGTGGAAGTCACAGAATCCATGACTTCAAGCAACCTCTGGTCTCCCGCCACCACGGAGGCAGGGAGCTGTGAGGTACCCCTGCTGCTTCTGGTGGTCCCTGGAGCTCCAAGCAGCTGTGGGTGGCGGGGTATGCCACAGCTTCTGGCCACAGTGGGCAGTGGGGGAACCCTCAAGCTCCCGGCCACCGCGGGTGGCAGGGAACCCCACAGTTCCCAGCTAAGTTGAGAGGCGGGGACACCCCACAGCTCCTGGCCCCCACAGGCAGTGAGGGGAACTGCAGGTGGCAGGGGTAACTCTAGGCCCTGCACAGCTGCCCCACGTCAGGCAGTGTGGGGACCCGCAGACCCCATTTTGTCAGGGACATTTTTAGTAAAAGTCATGGACAGGTCACGGCTACTGTGAATTTGTCTTTTTTGCCAGTGACCTGTCTGTGACTTTTACTAAAAATAGCCATGACAAAATCTTAGCCTTAATCATAATACTCTGAAGAATTCTCCTTTGCCCACACTTGGTTTCAGCGGCAATGTGAGTTATTTTGCACAACGAGGAGAATTTCTGTTCTTGTTCCTGGGGTCAATAATGCAAGATGCGGGGCACTCTCTTCCCAATCCAGCAGACACTTGGCACGTGCCCACTTGTTTGGCTGGGTCCATGAGAGTGTTCAGCATCTCACAGGATCAAGCTCTTTGAAGAGCCATGGACGAGGTTTGGGAGGGGAAATAGTGTCACCCTGTTGAAAGGTGGTAGCAGATGTTACAACCTTGCAAGTCAGCTTCCTGGTGGAGGAGAAATCAGTGACAAAGTCAGGCTACTTTTTTTTTTTAGTGTATCTGGTTTATTTATACCATATACACCAGTCCTAGAACAGAGGTGGTCACACAGGCAAACCCTTGCTCAAATCCCAGCTCAAAAACCAATGCCCAGTTCCCAAAGAGCAACTCTGCTCTAAGCATTGACGCCAGTTAGAGCAGGGATGGGCCACATCCAGCCCACAGGTCCATCCTGCCCAGCCCCTGAGCTCCTATGGAGCTCCCCTCCCGGCCCCTCCCCGACTCCACCTTCCCCCCTCTGCCGGAGCCATACCGCCGAGCGGGCAGCGCTCTGGGGGTGCGGGGGCTGCAAGGCAACACATCTAGCTCCATCCAGGCTGCTCTGAGCAGCAAGATAAGGGGGCTGGGGTCGGGGGGTTGAATAAGGGGCAGGGAGTCCCAAGGGGCAGTCAGGGCACAAGGAGCAAGGGGGATTGGATGAGTTGGCGTTGCTGAGGGGGGCAGTCAGGGGGGCCGGAACTGGGAGGGGGTTGGATAGGGGTTGGGGTCAGGCTATTTGGGGAGGCACAGCCTTCCTTACCTGGCCCTCCACCCAATTTTGCAACCCCAATGTGGCCCTCGGGCCAAAAAGTTTGCCCACTCCTGAGTTAGAGAACAGCTTTCTTGCTGTTTACCACAGCTCTCCCTCCCCTGGCCCCTCCCACAAGGAACCTGAATTACAAAGGAAACTGGTAATAATGCAGCATTTCTTCAGAGACTAAACAGTCCCTGTACAAAATATGGAAATTGTATGACTAGGGAACACCATCCCTTGGTGCCTCCCACCTTAACAATATTTCCCATAATGTAAAAAAAATAATCCTGTTTTTTCTATATAGTACTCAAACTCAGGAATGGTGTGATCTGTTTCCTCAAGGTGTTAAGCACCTGCAGCTCCCATTGACTTCAGTGCTTCAGCACAACCACATTTGAGGGGGGAAATTCACTGGATTATGTAGGCCCAAATCATTTCCTCCCGTGAGACCTCCTTGCAGGACTGGCGCCTTATTCTGTTGGCGTGAGTCTTTGACATAAGCAAAAGGGGACGGAAAAACATTTACAAAGGTAGGTATGTTTAATTGTAAAACCATTAACATTGATGGCAAGGCCTCAAAGACAGGGGCTTTTATCTTTGAAACTGTGGGCTGGTCTTCACAGCTCAAGTTAGAACACGGGTATTGCCTCTAACTTGAGTCCCAACTTCACTCGAGTTGGCTTTTCACTCACGTCGGCTGGCCCCTCAGGGGGTGTAGGCTTCTGCTTGAATCAGCACAACTCATCAACTGCTAACACAACTCTGCCGGTGTCGTTCTGCAGTATAGCTGTTCTGACTCCAGCGTGGCTAACTCACTCAGGTTCTCTACACTCAAATTAAACTCTGCAGGGAAGCATCCTAGGCTAATATAACGAACTAGAGAGAACCTAGGGCATGAAAGAGCTGTGGATAATTTTACGGTTTCTGCAATACTTTCTAAACCATAGGAATATGGGTTTTTTTAAATGAAGGCCCCAATCCCACAATCAGGACGCGCATGCACAAAGGTATGCAAACCAATAGTCCTGTTAATGAAATCAGTTGCACGAATAAAGTCGCACACATGCAGAAGCGATTGTGAGCCTGGAACTTTTCATTTTTATCTTCTCGGCTGCCAATTCAGTCCTCAGAATAAACACTCACCCTTTTAGCCCAGTCAAGGGTGAAATTTAACATCTAATCGGAGCCATTTATTAAGTGCAGGTATATTTTGTTAAACAAGAGATTAACCGCAAAAAATGTGTTCATCACGCACAGCCAAAATAACATTTAACAAGAAAAATAGCAGTAGAAAAAAACCTTACATAGGCCATATTCTCAACTGATGTACATTCTCAGCTATAACAAAGCTATGAGGTGAGAATCTGGGTTCTGTGCAACAAGACCAAGTCAACTATTGCTGTGGAAACCTTTGCATTCCAAGTTCCTGCCTTTACCATGTTAACTGGGCAGATTTTCATAGTTCTGTTACTTCCTTTTTTTATTGCACTTCATTTAAAAAAACACATCCAGTCTTTTTTACATCCAGGAGAAAGCAGATTTCTTTTTAGAAGCTTTGTCCTCCAGGATAAGTTCATGGAGCCAAAATTTTGTAGTGTCTGGGTCTTGACTCTCCAGTGCAGTATTGATTCCTTTCAATGCAACATCACTCCATAATGACATTGTGGGAGATGGGCAGTATCGCAGGGGTCCCTGCTTTTCCTTCTCTTTTAAAAAGAGCACATGAATAAAGATTGTTCCTTTCTTTAAGCTCTTGCACAGAGTCCCACAAAGCTGTGACAATAGACCTCAGCCTAATATTTTCTACATAAATATCCATGCAAGATGTCATTGGCCACTTCCCTCTGGACAGCAAATACAAGGAATGCAACTGATAATTCCACTGTATGGGGAGAAGTCACTGGAAGGTGTAAGAACCTGTCCTTGAGTTTCCCCAAGTGAGGGCCCTGCTACAAAAGCAAAGGAACAGCTCAGCTGCCTTGCTCAATTCAACAGGGACTCTGTTGTAACTGAACTGAACCCAGGAGCTCATTATATATGTCATTCTGTCTTCGAATCTGATATCCTGTGGGGGAATCTTTGGGGAACATGATTTAGTTCAGCCTTGGGTCAGGGAGAGTTGACTCAACCTTAAAACAAATTCAGGCGATCTCAACCGACAAGCCACTGCCTACTGTTTGCACTACAGTAAAGTAAGGGATCCTGCCTCGTTAGAGGCAGTGTTAGCCTAAACCCTAGGAGAAGGGAACAACAACAATATTCCTTCACTCCATGACAAAGAGGACATTTTTTGTTGGCGCAGAATTCCGAGTAAGACACTTACCAAGTAGCATTCTCAGTGTCCCATGTGGTAAAAGCATCTCAATCCTGTTTAATCACACTGATGTCTTACACAGGCTGGCAATAAGAGGTCTGGGCTTGTATGCGTATGTGAAGGCTTTCTGTTACAGGCACTGGATGGGGCTCCTTTGTTTGCATACCGGGTAGCTTTCAGGAGGGGTAATTTATATGGATCCCCTTGGAAAGATCACAGAGGACACACTCTAAGCACAACTCGGCACATGAAGGCAATAACTCTCCAAGCATTATTTGTGGTTTATGGTTGAGGGAAGTCCAGACTGCACTATTTGAAATCCTGCCCCTGCTGAAGTCAATGGGAGTCGTACCATCGTCCATGGGTCCAGGATTTCCCCTCCTTCATTGTACTTTTTCCTTTTGTTGGATAAAGCTATTTGTAAATCGTCCCGCACGACTAGTCCCATATTGCAAAGGAGGAAGAGGATGTATGTGGGAAACATAACATAAAATTAAGAAAGAGGATTTTTTTCCTCTTCCATTTGCAAGATCTCAGGAAAAACTGGTGTCTCAAACCACCATTTTTGCCTTCTGATTGCTCAGAATGATGTTCATATTCATCTCAATGTTTCACCATCTATAAATGTGACAGAATTCTAAGGGATCATTTAGCTCATGATTAAAAGCAGCATAATATAAAATCTTTAGCTTACACAGGTGTAAGTCAGGAGTCATATTGCTGAGGTCAGTAAAGTTACACTGGTGTAAAACTATCAGAAATCGGAGAAGACTCAAGCCCCACAAATACAAGGAAAGAATTGCAGAGACTACTAAGGGTGCCTTCACTGCAGCATTAACTTGGGCTCTTACCATGGTGTGGCCCCAACTCTCCTCCCATTTTGTCCACACACAAAACCTTGTCATTGGAGTTTAGTGGCACTTTTAACCCGGGTCAGCTGGCTCATCTGGACCTGTAGACTAAGGCCTAATTGGAGCTTTCACTTGGGCTATTAACTCAGCCACTTTGGGGTATAAGGGTGCAGGCTAAATCACCTAAATGCTGATCGTCCTCTAGTTCCTTCCCACAATTCCCCCCACCCTCCATTTGCCAAGAAGGACAGAGAAGTTCTCCCATAATTCATTGGGAATCATAGAGCATCTCAGGTTACTGTAACATAAAGAACCATTAGATAAGCTCCCAGAATTCCTAGCAACACACACAGGCGACTGCAGCACTAGTGAAGGCTTAACTCAAGCAGGGCGTTGCAGTGTGATAGTTCACACCCAAATGCTGATCACCTGAGTTAACTCTGCAGTGAAGATCACATGGGCCCAATTCACTATTGCCCTGCCCTTAGTGTAGTCACTGTCACCAGTGCAAAATGGATGTATAACACTATCAAATCAAAATAGTTCTGCTTTATATCCATTTTGCAATGGTGACAATGTCTACACTAGGGGCAGGGCAATGGTGAATGGTGCCCTGTATACTTCTAGACCCTGGTGACAAAAAAGACTCTGTCTGCAATTGCTTTTCCTGGGGAATCTGCCACCATTGCACTACCACTGGTGCAGCTCCATCAGTCCTAGTGCAAATAGGGCACAGACATTTTCACTAACATCTCACCTAACTCTCCGCAGGGGAAAACTAAATAACATGGTCATGTCTCATCTACCTACGATCTGTGGAGCTGCACAATGCAATGGTGAGATGATTGCCCTGAAAATAATAGCATAAACAAGGCCTGAGTGTGTGGCCATTTTACAAACTGTGTTAGTACCTAGTAACCTCGTCTGTAAAACTAGCTGTTATAGGGCTGGGTAAAACTTTCAGACAAAACTTCTTCTTTTTTCTAAAAAAAAACAACCTCAGATTCAGATTGACCAAAATATTTTGCAAATTTGTGTTGAATTCATGGAATTGTTTCAGTTGTTTTTACATGTATATTTTTTGAAAAGTCAAAAAGACTTGTGCAAAATGGCATTGTTTCCAATTTTATTTTGATTTTATTACACTTTTTTAAAAAGTAAAAAATCCCAAAAGTTTCTTTTCAACTCAAACATTTGACCGAAATCTATTTTTTAAAACTCTTTTGGGTCACTGAAAAATTTTAAAAAAATTGTTCTGAATCTCCCCAATCCTTTTTTTTAAAATGATTTGTCAGTTTGGCCACTGAAGCAAAAAACGGTTATCTGCATAGCTCTAGTTTATAACGCACAAACTTTTTAAATTCTGAGCAGGGAATCTGTATCAGCATTTTCTATTAAAAGATATTTCCAGTAACCCCATCGCACACCAGTGCAGAGGAGACCTTTGATTAAAGAGTGAATTACTCCACTGTTTTTCCCCCACCATGTTCCACTGCATGGTTTCTAGTTATATAGTCCAATGTTTGGTCCTGAAAAGTATAAATTAAGCTAAACCGTAGAGTTGAACATTAAGTCAGGATTTTACTTGTTAAACGAAAAAAGATGAACTTGCCAAAGTAACGCCTCAGAGACTCTTGGAATCTTTCAGATGAGATAAAATATTTATAAGGGACACAATATTCAAACTCAGCATTTCACAGGTCTGCACATTTTAAACCGTTGATAACTTCACTCCTGAATCAAGCGAAATTGTAACTAATTGGGATTCTTTTACTACCAATGAGGAAACAGTGTGGGAATTAACACATTAAATTGCAATTAACAGCGTAACGCGGTTCATGCTTCCTTCCAGATGTACATTGTACATGACTATTCACAGCCAATCTGTGCAATTTAACAAAAAGCTTTTCAGTAAAGAAATTCACAGAGCAAATCTCTCCTCCAGAGATAGAGGGAATGGAGAGTACTAACATCCTCCCTACAACCTCACCAGCAGCTCAACAGGGCGTTATTTACTCTGAGGAAAGCAGCACTACATCAGCATCTGGTGCAAAGAGGTACTTTAGAACCCATTGTAGAACACTGGTTAGTTATCTCAGGGGCGTAGCCAGGTTTCAACAGCAGGGGGAGCGACCACCAAAAAAGAAGGCGCCACCAAAAAAAAAGCCGCGACTTCCAACTGGTGGAGCTGCCGCTGAAACTCCATCGCTGGACAAAGCGGTGAAGTGGGTATGGCCGCTGAAATGCCACCGAAATAAATAAGTGGAGCCCTTTCGGCGGCATTTCAGCGGACGGAGCCGCTTCGCTGCTTTGTCCGGTGGTGGCTTTTCAGCGGCAGCTCCCCCAGATCCTCCCCAGCTATGCTACTCAGTTATCTCCGAACTCTGTCCGTCACACTTGGATTACAGGGATTGCCAGTCCAGATCAGACCTATCTGATTAGTATCTGGCCTCCGGCAGTATCCGTTTCCTGCTGCTTCATGGGAAGGTGCAAGAAACCCTGCAGCAGGCAATTGTGAGACAACCTGCACCCAGGGAATGTTTCTTCCCAACTCTCATGAGCTAGAGGGTGATTTATCCCTTGAAGTATGAGGGTTTGCATTCCTTGCAAAACTCCTTGATTCATCATCATAACTTGATAGTATTATTCCCTAAGCAAATACCATTTTTTTTAATCCTGCTGAGATCTTGGCATCATTGATCTCCTGTTGCAAAGAGTTCCACTGGCTAATTAGGCCCTGTGTTTTCCTCTTATCAGTTGCAGGGACACCTGAAGCATGGGGTTGCATCCTTGACCATCTTGGCCAATAGCCATTGATAGACCTATTCTCCATCAATTTATCTAATTTTGTTTTAGCCCAGTTATACTTCTGACCTTCACAACATCCCCTGCCAATGAATTCCAGAGGTTGAGTGTGAATTGTGTGATGTACTTCCTTATGTTTGTTGTAGACTATTGCCTATTAATTTCACTGGGTGAACCCTGGTTCTTGTGTTATGTGAAGGAGTAAATAACACTTTCTTATTCACTATCTCCACATTCACGATTTTATATATCTTTATCATATCCCCCTTTAGTTGTCTCTTTTCTAAGCTTAACAGTCCCAGTCTTTTTAATCTCTCCTGATAGAAAAGTTATTCCATACCCGTAATCATTTTTGATTCCTTTGTCTGTAATTTTTCCATTTATAATATATCTTTTTTTGAGTTGAGGTGACCAGAACTGCATGCAGTATTCAAGGTGTGGGCATACTATGGCTTTATATACTGGCATTATGATATTTTCTTATTAACTATTCCTTTCCTCATGGTTCCTAACATCCAGTTAGCATTTTGGACTGCCATTGTACATCGAGCAGACGTTTTCAGAGAACTAGCCACCCTGACTCCAAGATTTTTCTTGAATGGTAACAGCTAATTTAGACCTCATCATTTTATAGGTTTAGATGGGATTATGTTTTCCAATGTGCATCACTCTGAATTTATCAACGTTAAATTTCATCTGCCATTTTGTTGCCCAGTCACCCACATTTGTGAGATCCCGCTAACTCTTCACAGTCTGCGTTGTACTTAACTATCTTGAGTAGTTTTGTATCATCTGCAAACTTTACCACATCACTGTTTAACCTTTTTCCAGATCATTTATGAATATGCTGAACAGCACTGATCCTAGTATTTACCCTGCTATTTACCTCTCTCCATTGTAAAAACTGACCATTTATTCCTACCCTTTGTTTCCTGTCATTTAGCCAGCTACTAATCCATGAGAGAACCTTCTCTCTGATTCCATGACTGCTTACTTTGCTCAAGAACCTTTAGTGTGGGAACTTGTCAAAGGCTTTCTGAAAGTCCAAATATACTGTATCCACTGGATCATCCTCGCCCACGTGTTTGTTGATTCCCTCTCCCCCACCCCTCAAGAATTCTAATAGATTGGTGAGGCATGATTTCCATTTACAAAAGCAGTGTCCTCACACTCCTTTTCAAGGGGGTTTCACCCCATCTTCCTTGGTGGCTGGTCAGGGAACCTAGGCCCTTCCTCTACTTTGGGGTTCCAGCCCAGGGACCCTGTATCTGGCAACCAAGGTCTACTCCCTCAGACTCCTCACTGCCTCCCTGGACCACTTCCTACCTCTTCTCTCCCCCCGAAAGTAACTACAGACTCTTTCCCTTTCTGCTTCAAATTCCTTGGCTTTATAATCACCACTGAGTCCCTCCCTAGCTAGGCTACATTATCAATTAGGCCTGGCTTTCTCTGTCACACAGGGGCAGCCAAGTATGTTAATTGGCCTCTGAGGCCCACATTAACCCCTTCAAAGCCTGTGTGGTGATACACACATCCTCACAGGTTGCTATGGCAAGGAAAAGGATGGTTATGTAACCTACTGGAGGTGGGGTTGTGTCTCTTACCTGTACAACACTCCAGGATGCACAAAAGGACTAAAAAGAGATCATGAAACACCCTCCTCTTTTATGTCAGCAAATGGGCTCCGCCTTGTCCTGCTAGGCAATAGTTTCTCCCACCAGGGCTCTGTAGACAAACGGAACACTTCAGCTTCCAGGGCTGCTAATCCAGCTCTTCTCAACGGCACTAACTTCACTTGGGAGGAAAAAAAAAATAAAAATAAATGTAATTGTTTTCAAAATGCAATATTACTAATGCATATCAAACAGGAGAGGTTCAACCAAGGGGCTCCATTTCCATCTTGCAGGCGCTAAATCATTTTCCACCACTAGAAGGTATTAAAATAAAAGACAGGAATCCTGACCTTAACTACACCAGAGGCACCTTTTTGGGGGGATGGGGAGTGGCACTGATCTGTGTTTCGTTTTTAGGGATAATCTTTCAAAATGAAAATTTGCAATAATTCCAGCCAAGTCGGTAAAGTTACAATCGTGGGAGTCAGAATCAGGCCCATTTAAGATATTTCCTTAAAAGTTAAAGCCAGACACTTGTATTTTGAGTAATGTTAGAAAGGAGACAGCAGCATTTTAAGGAATGGAAGGAAAGATTAATTTTATAGAATTGCAGGATGAATTTAAGAAGGCACTTCGGAAATAAATTCTTCGTTGATGAGGTGCTCGAAAGGAAACCACAAAGCAGTTTACTAACTCCTATTCTGGTGAGTCAAGCAAACATATTTGTAAAAACTAGCTACTAACAGCCCTGGAA
Organism: Dermatemys mawii; assembly: GCA_007922305.1. Lineage (NCBI taxonomy): Eukaryota > Metazoa > Chordata > Testudines > Dermatemydidae > Dermatemys > Dermatemys mawii. Next base: position 1,598,695 of record ML677394.1, on the reverse strand, counting down.
ATGCTGCCTCATTTTGCAAAGAATTTTACAGGCAAAAATCCACCTCTAAAGCTCTAGCCAGAAGTTTTTTGCTTGTCTGGCTAACAAAATAACCTTACATAGCTAAATGCAAACTACAGGCCTAAACCTGGAAAACTCTGTGGCCCAAAGAGTAGAACTGCTTGGGAATTTTCCAGCAAACTATTTCTTCAGCAGAAAATATTGTTTTTGAAACATGAGAAAATGTTGAATTTGCTGAAATGTTTTTATTTGGCTTCAACAAAATCACAGTCTGCCCTCTGGCTGAGCTGCCATAGTGCATTATGGGCAATGTAGTTCAGCCAGGGAACCCACCTGTTTGAGGAGAATGGTGGCAGGAGGCACCAGAACTACAACTCCCACAAGGCACAACAGCAACTAAGGCAGATGCCAAAACAACTCGAAAGGAAACATTTCAACATTTCAAAATTGAAATTTTGCAGAAGATGGAGCTCACTGGGACCTAAGCACATGCTTCAAGTTAAGCAAGACATTCCCTTCGAAATGCAGCTCAAACAAACTAGGAACAAGACATTCTTAGTGGTGGTACATGGCTATGGAACTCCTTGCCACAAAAGATCAGACTGAGCCTAAGCCTGAGAGAGTTCAGGTAATGGCATGAAACACACTCCATCTCCTGATACCCAGTGATCTGGATTGCTTGGGCTCAAGCAATCAATATGAATTTTAATACAGTCCTTCACGCATCTAGGAACAAAGGATATAGGCCATATTTACAGGATGGGGGACTCTACCCTGGGAAGCTGTGACTCTGGGAAGGACTTGTGGGTTATGGAGGATAATTGGCTGAACATGAGCTCCCAGTGCAACACTGTGGCCAAAAGGGCTAATGAGATCCTCGGATGCATAAACCTGGGAATACTGAATAGGCGAGTAGAAAGGTTGTATAATCTTTGGAACTGATGTGACCACTACTGGAGTACTGTGGCCTATTCTGGTGTCCAGAGTTCAAGAAGGATGTTGATAAACTGGAGAGGGTTGAGTGTTAAAGGATTGGAAAACATGCTTTATAGTGACAGAGCTCCTTGAGACTATCTGTTTAGCTTAACAAAGAGAAGGTTCACAGATGACTTGTCCACAGTCTGTAAGTAACTGCATGGGGAACAGAAATATGATAATAGAGGGCTCTTCAATCGAGCATACAACGTTATAACAACGTCCAACGGCTGGAAGCTGAAGCTAGACAAACACACAGTAAACATAAGCAGCATATTTTTAGCAGTGAAGGTTATTAACCATTGGAACAATTTACCACGGTTTGTGGTGGATCCCCATCACAGCCAATTTTTAAATCAGGACTGCAGGTTTTTCTAAAAGATCTGTTCTCGTTCAAATGGGAAATGAATTCAGGGAAGTTCTCTGGCCTGTGTTATTCAGGAGGTCAGACTAGAGGCTCACAGGACAGGGTTTTATTGTCTTTATAATCTCTGAATAAAGCCATTCCTAACACACAGTGTCACTCCTCTGCCCAGCAGGAATGAAGAGAAAAAAAAACCACCCACACAAGCACGCACACACTTATTGTGTTCCCTCATTTAGTTGCCACAGGGGTAAATGCTATATAAAAACAACCCTACGTAGGAGAAGGTTGGCACGGGCATCTACTGCTCTCTGATGTTCGGTGCAGCTCTCTGGAAAGCACCAGACTCAAGAGCCTTCAGTGTAGAGCCCCTGATCCTTCATATGGTTACAAGTTTACTCCCCACACACAGCCACATTGTACCTGCAAAGCCATAATCCCTGGATATACCAACCAACCACCAGCTTTCCAAACTCATCATCCAGGATGTGGTTTCCTGCTTCAGCAAGAGAACCAAGCTGGCCCAGTATAACATGAAATTACTTGGGTGTTTCCAGTGGGACTGAAGGGTGGGAATGATGTTGCAGGCTCTTCTCATGGTCCTGCCCCCTCATGCCTTGGCTGATACGGTCCTTCCTCCAAATGCATTGCATGGCTGGTATCTTCTTCTCATGATTCTGCCTGGCTCTGATGCTCTTTGCTCATAGAAGCAGAAGGAGCACTGAGTTCCCTGGCCAAATGCTCCAGCAGAGTTTTTCTGAGTAGGCTAGAAAGCCCTAAAGATATGGGTGTATAACATTAAACTGCTGACATTAATTGTAGTGGTGTAACTCATATGCCCCCACAGAAAGGTCCCAAAACCATCTGGGGTTATTTATTACTTTCTGCATACAATCAAGGGACATCAAAGCAGCGAGCACTAGCAGTGGGATATACAACAAGGCCGACTGTCACTTATGCTATTTATCCTAAACCACCGTTGCTCCCCATTTGGCTCCATTATCAAACAATTAAGGGCCAGATGGATGAGTTCAAGGCCAAAAGTCAAATCCAAGTGGACTGAAAGAGAGCTATCGAGTAGTTAAGTGACCATTGAAGAGGCCTGCCTGCCCCTCAACTATTATTGCACTTGTTAAACAAACACGGGAATTTTTTTTTAATGAGTTTTTTAATATTTTCTAGGGAAGCATCTTTTTTATTCTTCAAGGACTGTGAACAAAACTGCTGGCACTGATCTATGTTTGGTTTACAGTGACAGTCTTTCCCAGACAAGAACTAGCCATGGTTGGATAAGCATCTGGAGCCAATGACCAGTCAGTTTCATTACAACTTGTTAAACCAGTAAAGCCCATCCTGGGATGTCAAAAGCTAAACCAGAGGGAATTTAGGGCAGTAAAAGGGACAAGGCTTGTAATTGTTATTGAAAGCGTGAGCCGCGTGTTTACACAGAGTCAAGGTAACACTTATTGTGTTATGGTGCATCTTGAAAATCAGCTAAACTATCAATAATGCATTTTGATTTACTGCAAGTTCAGGACAGGTCAATGTGTCATGAACAATTCCTACATGAAGAAGACTAATGTTCCTCTGTGGCTGGTATTTACTTTATGCCATGAGCAATATAACCTCTGCCAGTTCTGCACGAGCTAATATAAGCAGACTGTGGTATCCTGATGGTATCTCAATCCCTCAAGATCTGTTTTGTCAAAGGACTGCCATGCCATGCGTTGCTACAAAAAAAACATCCACATTAAGCATGTGCATTTGAAAGGGGAATTATCTAGAAACCCCAATACCAAGGAAGAGAAAAATACCACTTCCATGTGTTTACTTACTGTGCAGCAATTCCAGGGTCTTCTTGTTCAGGAAAAAGGTCTGCTTCTATGGGTGTTCGTATGAAATCAGCATAGATTGTTCCATAATTTCAACTAGGGAATGCAGCCAGATGAAGCACTTACCAGGATTTTACAGGCCCCTCTGGTTCAAACTGTATAATAGGGATCTTGAACAGAACCGGGAAGGAAGAGTGGAATCTTCCAAGAACAGATCTGAAAATGAACCACTATGGTACAGGCCAACTTCCCTTAGTGTCCCAGTCATCAATAATGTATGGAGTCTTTACACAGGAAGAGGGACTTTCATGAAGCTTGCATAGTAGGGTCACAGAAGCTACCACTTCTTTAAAATAATTTTCACATAACTGGTAAATTAGTCAGGGCACACGGTTGGTACATGCTGGAGAGCTCAGAAAGTCAATCTAAGAGTGGAAATGGTGCTAAGACTCAGGATAGTGCCTAGCGTGAACTGAATGCTGATGATAGATCCCACCTTGACAGATCTGAAGAACAAAGTCCTTTATTTGGTCATAGAACTGGTACCATATGGGCAGCACTGGTGCGGGCTTCCCACACATGCTTCAGCCATGTTGTGGAAGGGAGTGGCTACGGGGACACAAACGCAACGCAGTCGCCATGTACATTTGGTCTTTGACCTCTTTGTTGAGCCTGCCTGAAAAATGTATTAGTCGGGATCATCATTTTTGTGGTGTGTAAACCTGTTCACTGGGAACTGAACCGAGACCACGAGCTCATGTCAAACACGCCACCAAATGGTTGTTAGGAAGTAGTGAGTGTAACATTGCTGGGAGTCACCAGCTGGTGCTGTTACAGCGAGTGACGAAGTCGGTTTATCTGAATGCATTGGAGTTAGATCTGGGCAAAATGCTTATTGCCAGTCAGAAGGCAAATTGTTTTAGATGACACTGAGTGTATCACCTCAGTGAACTATGGTCTCCTGGCTGAACCTATTCTGCCCTGGTCTTTCTTTCTCTCTCAGAACCACCCTTCAGTGTCACTGCTGCCCATGGGTTATAAGTAGGCAACTAAACACCACATTTACATGGTGGTGGGGCCAAAACATCATAACTAATTTGAGCCTTTAGCTAACCCCTGAGTAATGAAAAGAGGAGTTAACCACTAATGTACCCACAGAGGGGAAGGCCTTCTGACTTGGCCAATCATGAGAATCCAAGATAGAAGGAAGCACTAGCCTTGTGGTGGGGTCCTTTCCACAAACCAATCTCTTTTCTTCCTAAAGGAGCTGTGTTTGTCATTGGCTTCTCTGCCCATACCATTTGCAGCCTCCCCCGTCATTGGAGGGGATGGACACACACAGAGGATACTAGTCTGTCTCAGGAATATTAACTCCCACATGACTATCTGCTTGGCTAGCCATTGGATCTCAAGGGGATCTTGTCACAAAGCACCGGAGCCAGAGTGTGGCTAGAGAGTCTACTGTTGTCCCATGCTGCAAAATTATTGCCCCTTTCTCCATCTTCACCTGTGTTAACACCACATTGCCGGAGTAGGTGACCGGAAATATCAGCTGCATCATTGCTGTTCTCCACTTTCCTGCACGAGTTTCGGATGAGCTGTGCGGGTGTTGAAGACATCTTCAGGGACCCCCACACCTGGACATTTACAAATGTTTTATTGTGCTGTTAAAACATGAGAAGCAGTAAATTATGAACTGTCCTAAGTGATGGTGCATTCCCATGATGCACTTAAGGTATTTACGAGAATAATTTACGACTGTATTAACAAATCCCTTGTACCTTTAAAGAATTACTACCTCTGCTGAGAAATAAAAGCAAATGTAAATCAATGCAAGAGAGATGGTTCAGAGCTGCTGGCAATCTGGGTTTATGAGCGGGTTATGATCTTCAGTTAAATCTGTGGGGTGCACACCTATCAACTTGCATGCATTCTTCAGTTCTGCTGGCTTTATGTTGTCATATCAAATATAGAAGACAGCCTACAAAGGGATAGAGAGAGATGTGCACATAAACCAGAGCCTGAGAATTTGTGCACACACACTCATCAACTGCTTTGTAAGGAAAAGGAGGCTTTGCAAATGCAACTTTCCAACTTCTGATGGTGAGTTCTTGGCAGCAGCCAAAGCACTTGTCCCACATCATCCTTTCCAAGTTAAATGTTTCTGAAGTGGAACTCAATACTCACCACACTTAAAGTCCAGCCAGGGAACTCAGAGCACTATTGTCACTAAATAAGTGAAGAATGTAGGGAAATGTTAGCAGGCACAGGTGTTGTATTCACCCTGTATGTGTGGGAAGATATATAGATGGGAAATATGGTGATAGGTTCATTTCTAGCTATGAGAAGACAAGGAAGGGGAATGAAGGGAACTGGTAATGTAATACTGAGCTTTTTACCCGTAGGTCAACAGTTCAAACCTGGCCCCCATCAGAGAGGCCAAGAATGCTCATAGAGACTGAATTATGGTCCCCCCAGCGTAGCAGTGGGGCAGACTGGTAGAGCAGTTTAGAGAGCTGTCCCTCTGATGGATTTTTGTGCCATTCCTGTGCATAAACAGATGGCATAAGTTACATGCTGGTCAGTCCAATACCTTTTGCAAGCCCTAAACTCACTTTAAAAATATAGTCATTACGAAATCTACCATGTAGTGATGGTGCTTAAAAACAAAGCCAAATAAGGGACAGTGAAGCTACTAAAGAAAGGTACTCCTGAGTAAACTGTTTTAATACTGATTCATCTGCACTGGTCAGGGATGCAAAGCCATTCAGAACTTTAACTACACAGGGCAACATTCCTCCACAATGAATAACCTTTGGAAACAAGTTTCTCTTATTGCTCTATGATGATTCTAGGCAAGACAATACAGTGATTTACTGAGCTACACCACGGGGTATGGGAAACTGGATGACCTGGACTGTTTCAAGTTCTTTTTTTCTTGCAGCCTATATCACTATCCCAGGAGACCTGTCAGTAGGCACATGTCTCTCAAAAATGGCATGAAAATATAGTCTGCTTCAGCAAGGATATCTAAGCTTTTGTCTTCACTGAGAAATGGTGCAGTTTTACATTGAGACAGCTAACTCATTAAAGCTATTTCAATGTGAAACCCTAGTGAGAACAAGGCAATATAGTTTTGGGGAGTTGTTTTGTTTTTGTTTTTAGTTTTTTAACCTCAATGGCATTAGTCAAGATAAACCCTGGTGGATGATATAGGGATTAACTTTGATGTAGCTAGTCAAGAACTATCTGTGCCTTGTCTCCCTTAGAATTTTACAGCAAGTCAGTTCTCTCACATTAATGATTTAATGTAAAAACACACCTCCTATCACAGTGAAGATGAAACCAATATCACTTAGCTATAGTGCTGCCATTTATACTCAATGCAAGGAAATGTAGCCTTCTCAAACCCACCACACTAACTCTGTACAATTCCCTCCCCTCTGCATTGAAACGTCTTATATGTATAAAACAACCTTTGTTTGCACTAGAAGGCATCACTGTGATCACGCAGTCTGATTTTCTATATGAGGACTTGTTTACACTTACCAGGGAATCGACGAGCGGCCATTGATGCATCGATGGTTGAAGACCCACTAAATCAACCGCAGATCGCTCTCCCATTGCTTCCGTACTCTACTGGAATGAGAAGAGTAAGGGGAGTCGATAGGAGAGCATAGTGTGGGCCCCGTGGTAAGTAGATCTAAGCTACGTCAACTTGAGTTACACTACTAACGTAACTTAAATTGCGTAGCTTAGATTGATTTTACACCCCCATAGTGTAGACAAGGCCTAACACAGTCCATAGGACTTCCCTGAATTAACTCCTGAATTGAACTAGAGCTTTCTATGAAACCTGGAACAGGAAAAGACATTTTTTTAAATGTTAACTGCAAACTATGGGTAGTTCTTGCACTCTTCCAGGATTTCAGGTACAGTTTGTAACTGCTGATCTCACATAACGTGGGCAAAATGGAGCAGGATAATATTTGGATGAAATGTATTTTTTTCCTGAATGCACTTAGACCAGCTGGGTAAGCAACCGGAGGAGGAGAAGGAACTTCAGTGAAGCACAACTCTGCAGCACGTGGGCTGGATGTCAGCTTGAGAAGTGAGGTGGGATGCCAGAAGAATGCATTTTAATAGGTCTGCGGATGCTTCTCTTTTTCCACATTTATTCCATTTCTGAATGCTGTGATCCAGGTGGTACTCAGCTGAACTCCTCTCAGAGCTATCTCTGGCAGACCCAAGAAGGCAGTCATAGAAAGAGCTGTGTTCCAGCTGGTGCAGCTACTCTACACAGACATAAGTTAGTGCCCCAGCAAGGTCTGCTGTCTGAATCCAGATGGTTTAATTTAATGGTCGGTGTCTCTTCCTTAGCTAGCATTTAAATCACAGTGATGTTAAATTAGTGGAAAGAGATGGCAGATCACACTGCCGCAAATGAAAACACTTACCATCATCTTCTCCCACAGGGCCTGAGGCTTGCCACATTGCCAGAGAAGTGCAATGGGACTTCACGGCCTTGTATAGTTTGGTGTATAGATTTGATCTGCAGCCGGGAAGGAAGCATTTCATATTTCAGTCTCAGGGGAAATTGTAATGAGCCAGTGTTGGCTTTGGCGGGGAGGGGTTATTATATTTCTCTGTGTGGTTTATAAATGGTAGTCATGTAGACGAGTAGATTCCTGGTTCATAGATTTGAAGATGTCCCTCTCCCCTTTGCCTCCCTCCACTGGCTCCCCATCCTTGTTAACGTATTGGAGTGAACCCCCTGGCATCTTTCAGATCAATGGCAAAAATCCCAAAGACTTCAACAGCGTGGGATTTCACCCAAACTCACCTCCCTCAAGGCTCTGTTTAAATCTGTTCTCTCTACTTCTCTTTCTTTGTTAAGTGTTGCATTGCCTCCATCCTGCGCACTCCACCACTACTCCCCATGGCCTGCGTGTTCAAGACAAAGGCAAACCAGCGCAGCCACTTATATGTGATTGGATGTCCCCGAGCTCATCCATAAGCCTCCTACCTTTTTGAAGGGCCAAAATCCATTTGCTGTGGATGTAAGAGCTTAACTGCAGTTTCTGCTAAAAACTTTTCATATAGGCCCAGAGTCCATAGTTTGGCCTGGGCATGAGAGTCCACTAACAGAAGAACAATACATGGCTATGAAAAAGCTGAGGTAAGCAGATTATCTTGTGTGTGTTTCAAGTCAGTGAGCGGAGTCAGCATAACTCCAAATGTAAAAGGGCTTCCTTATTGTGAGTTATAGACATATGAAGCACTGAGAAAGGCCTCAAAGTAACTCCCTAATGCGGGGAGGAGATAGTGGTACAATACCCCTCAGATCCCAGACAGAGTTTGGCGAGAGGCCTAATATAATTGACGTGAGTTATGACACCTTCCCCTCCCAGATGAATGCTAATCTTAGAAATGCAAGAGTAAACTTATAAACAGTTGTTATTGTTAAGTACTAATTACTGCCTTCTTGCTTTAAATCTCCAGGAATGCACCAATGGATCAATCGGAAGAGCTGCTACCTCATTGCCCTGGGCCCCAAAATTAGGATTTAACCTACACACTTTAATAGATATAGTTTGGGGGTAATTACTTGTGTGTCAGCAATATGTTAATTTGGGCCAAGGGTGGAGCCATTATGTAATCTTTTAGAGTGACCATTGGCTTACTGTGCTTCTCTTGTGCTGCTAGAACCTATCCCAGGGCATGGGAAAAACCATCCCCGTTTCTCGTCTCTGCCCCATGAGCACCATGTATAACCTATTGTAATTAATTGTTCTGCAGTGTCTCTGAACCTAATAAGCAAAGTGACACTCCGCCAGCGCTGTGCATAATAAACTCTTGTGTTTGACTCTACATGGTGTGAATTACAGTTCCTTCACTTTTCCACTAAGTGTTTCTTTAAAATCCACTTCTTCCCTGCTGCTTGTAAGTTACACCTGTTGATTTGTATGGAAAATCCCTTTTGTTAGTTCCCTGGCAATTATCCACCTGTCTAGGCTATTCAGAGGAAGGGCTATTGCTTCTTGTATGCCCAGAAAGTGGCTTACACATTATGAGTGCTACCACCAACAAACAAATTATAGTAAAATAATAGTAATAAATAGTAATAATAATAATAAGTAATAATCAGATGGGACAGCTGCATAAGTTTTATTTCTTTTTGTGGTAACTCTTTCTATTATTTTCCTGTTACGCATATCATTCATATGTCACACAGTGGAGAATGCAGGGGTGGAATAAATGAACAGGTACATGACAGTGCAAATATAAAGCCTTAATAAATCACCTTGCTTCTGGAGAGAAATATTGCATCTGACCTGCATGCCTTCTGCATGTAGAACTTCCACTTAAACCACATGGTTCTAGTTCATTTTATGAGATCATCTGCAGTTACTAACACAGGGTCCAAACCTGGGTGGTGCTGAGTGCTCTCAGCTCCCATTGAAGTCAACAGGAGTAAAGGGCATTCAGTTTCTTCTAGAAGAGGGGCTTTAGGGATCACGCATGAATTTCTCAATCCACACAGGCGCACAGCACCACTAAGCAACACACTGGAACTGCACTGTGGCAACCAGTACTATTCTGGATCCAGTGGGAGTTTTGCCTGACTAAGGGCTGCTGGATTTGGTTTGGACATTCATCTAAAAAGCATCAACATTTACTAAGACTCCAAATGTTTCCAGTAGAGGACGAAGTTTAAAGATTGATCCTATACTCCTTGTTCAGGAAAACTACCAACAACTTTTGAGAAGACGCTGAGGGAACTGGGATTGTTTAGTCTACAGAAGAGAAGAATGAGGGGAGATTTGATAACTGCTTTCAACTACCTGAAGGGGGGTTCTAAAGAGGATGGATCTAGACTGTTCTCAGTGGTGGCAGATGACAGAACAAGGAGTAATTGTCTCAAGTTGCAGTGGGGGAGGTTTAGGTTGGCTATTAGGAAAAACTTTTTCACTAGGAGGTGGTAAAGCACTGGAATGGGTTCCCTAGGGAAGTGGTGGAATCTCCTTCCTTAGAAGTTTTTAAGGTCAGGCTTGAAAAAACCCTAGCTGGGATGACTTAGTTGGAGATTGGTCCTGCTTTGAGCAGGGGTTGGATTAGATGACCTCGTGAGGTTCCTTCCAACCTCGATATTCTATGATTCTATGAAGTCAACGAGAATGGGAACTGTGCCTGAGCAAGGACTGCAAGACTAGACTCCTTGTTAGGTTAAGAGTCCAGGGGCTGATTCCTCATGTCATTTTTACACCAGTGCTGACCAGTTTACTTCAGTGGAGTCACTCCTGATTTACAGTGGTATAAATGAAAATAATCAGATTTCATCACTGAATTCACAGATACACTGAAATCAATGGCAAATTCCCATTGACTTCAGTGAGGCCAGGATTACACTTCAGGTGAAGCTTAGCTGAACTATCCAAACATCTTCTCTTGGCAAAACTGGCTTGAAAATTTCCCATTAGGTTTTCTTAAAACATTTCTGGTTCTTTTGCTTCTGGGCATCCCAGAAATACCATGGAAAATCCCTCTTTTGGGGTTTCAGTGTTTCCACTTCTGGGTCTAGTAGAAAGGAAAGGTGCAAAGAAAGATTTTTTAAAAAAAGTTAACAACTTTTATAAACTGCCAAGCAAGTTTGGTTTTACTTGGGGCAAAGGTGTTTGTTGGTGGATGGTTGGAGAATGTTTATTTAACCCAACCTGCGTAAAATTCTGTCCCTAGAGACCTCATTGCCTGCTCTTTACTAGTTTTAGTTAAATAGTCATTTTAGATTCATTTTTTCCAATATTTCAAATTTTGAGTGACAAATTTAGAAATTATTTGGCCAGCTTCAGTCTGTACCATTTTGGTGTAATTCTAGAGCAGGAATAACCAGAATACAAGAAGGAAAATGAGAAACTGGTTCATGTATGAAGTTAACTGTTTTGTCTAGCAACTGTTAGAGAAAGGGTTAGACTTAAATCAACTGTCTTCATGGATTTTATTACATGGATTCATTGGATGCAATAAATTACATGGTGCATGGAAGAAACATTAATGGATTTATTTGGCTTTTATGCCCATCACTTGTGCAAGGTGTTTACCTGGCAGAGGAGAGGGGAGGAAAGGATGGAGTTTACTTTGCTTGGAGAAACGATGTATTCATTTCTACTGGGCCTAATTCTGCTACCCATACTCACGCGGATTAGTCCCTTATTCCTTGAGACGTTCAATGACAAACAAGATTATGTAAGGAAGTAAAGGACTACTCACATCTGCAAAGGTAGCCAAATCTGGCCCAAATGTGATTTAATAGTGTAGCTTTGGGATTTGTTTTTTAATTTACTGTGTGCCCTGAGTTTTGCTAATAGGAAGCATTTAATAAATCCATGACTTGTGAGATACAGGTGCATTCTGGTACTAAAGTCTATGCAGCTATGAAATTAAAATAAAACGCTGATTCTGCAGGCCACTTTGATAAAGTGCAATCACTTTGGTCAAAAGTTCATTAAGGGATTTTGTGCTCAGTGAAGTTAATGACAAAACTCCCGACTGACTTTAATGGTGCAGGATCAGCGGCTAAATCCTAAAATAATCTCAAAATTCTAGTGGCACTTGGCTGCCAATATGGCTAGTGAAAAAAATTCAACTTTCACACATCTGATGAAATTTCTCATTGAAATTTTGAACATTGATGGACAAAAAAAAGTCAAAATTTTCTTAATTTTTTTCTCCTGCCAATATTGATCAACATCAATTAGGATGCAACTAGAGCGAAAAGATTGGGAAAGACTATTACTAAATGCCCATAAAAATTTGCTTACAGGAAAAGAATGGGACTGTATTAAATTTGCTCCATTAATTCTTCCATTTTGCCCTTTTCTACAGGATGTTCTACTTCCTGCTGCTTGGCAAGTTCTAGAGAGCAGGATGGGCAGATGTTCACACCTGGTGAGGAGGTTTTGTGTTTTGAGGTTTTTGGAAGGAGCTGGTCTCAGTTATTTGCAGGTGAAGGGGAGCAGACTAGCCTTCATTGATTTCACCTGGCCCATATTCACCCAATGATCCATGCCGCAAGACATACAACTGCATTGTACTGTAAATCGACTCTAGCATTGGAGCATCGGTTACATCAACTGCTAAGAATCGTAGAGCTAGAAACTGTAGTGCTGGAAGTTGCTAATATTCTGGACAACGGGAAGGCTGTGGTAGCCACCAGATCCCAATCTGGGCTTCATTCTGCAAGATGCTGAGCACTCTGGCCCTGACCCAGCAAAGCTCATAAACAAGTGCTTAGTTTTAAGCCCCGGCCTAGTCCCATTAAAGTCAAACATGGGTTTAAATGCTTTGCTGGCTCAGGGCCAGCACGCGGCTGGATCATGCTCTCAGTGACTATTCGTCCCTGAAACATTGAAACTGAAGAACTTACAAAAAGCTATAACTGAACTGACTGATGATAATACTCAGGACTCCATAAACATTTCGTGGTAATAGTTATCGAGATGTAAGTGATATGGGTACTCCCCACCTCACCCCACCCCAGCACTGCTCAGTAAAACAATAAGAAAGAAAGAAAGAAAGAAAGAAAGAAAGAAAGAAAGAAAGAAAGAAAGAAAGAAAGAAAGAAAGAAAGAAAGAAAGAAAGAAA
>ML677394.1:717320-896610 GCA_007922305.1 Dermatemys mawii | reverse complement strand
TAGCAAATTATCTATTAGCAATTATCTAATTAGCAAATTATCTATTATCACTTTCATTAACCTTACACAAACTCAATTCTTTATAGTTTCACTTTCCAGTTCTACTGTAGAAGGAAAAAATGCAGTAGAATAACTGCAAACACTGGAGAATGAATAACTTTTAGAAAAAGTATTAAATGAAATGTTGAGTTGCTCCCCCATGCCCTCACAAAATATAGGTTTTTGACAAAACTATTTAACGTTTGTATTGAAAATATTAAATCTAAGAGACAGTGTTGAAATGCTTATCTTCATCTGTACAGTTGACAAACTAGGAAAAAGTACGTGTGTTTACCTCAAACATTTCTTTTCTTCCAGTAATAATGTCCACAGATCTATTACAATGCGTACTTCAGCCTACTTGTAGCTTAGGGTAGAACCAGACCTGTTGATCACCAGCAGCAGGGGAATGCCCCACAACCTGAAGTTTTTTCCAGTTAAGTCAACTTCCATAGCCAAGATAATTCAGTTCTACTTTCCCTAAATTAAGGACTGTGTTCATTATACTTTGAAGAGAATTCACAATTTATCCTACTAAGGATTATGGGAAATTCACCCTAACAAAACTAATATAAGTTCATGGATATCAATTTCCACCTCTATTCTGGTGAATCCATTTGGCTCTGAGGTGGGACTGATATGTGAACCTCATTATCCAAAAAAATGGAAATTTTGAGGTAAACATGTGCATTTTCCTATTCTTCTTTGTGCAATGGTTCAGAGATCCCATAATGGTATTTTTGTATCAATGTGTCTTTTGGGGTACGAAACAGGATAATGCAATACCAGACATATTGTATAACCTCCATCTTCCCTGGGAACGTGTTAAGACTGCCAAATATGGGAATGGCTTAATACTGGATGACCAACAGGTAGAATTTTGGTGAACATATATATTGATAGCCATGTGGCCACCTATTATCTCTCATACAAGAGACGTGAGTACTCTGCCCTGTGATCATCCAGTCCTCAAGAGCATGGACACTAATGCTAAACAGCAGGAAGGGGGGGGGGGGGTTGTTGGTGGGAGGGGGGTGTTTGGCTATCAGAAGAATATTTATTGAGTTTACTTAAGGAGCGAATGTTATGACAGTTCTGAAGATTACCTATCTGTATTAAAAGAACAATACTGAGTCTTAGCTGAGAAAACTCACAACTATAACATTCACAATATTGGAGATAGTAGCTACTAGAAGGAGGGTGACATCTGCACGGAATCAAGCTTGAAAAAAACCAGACTTTTTGTTCACAAACCCACATTAAGGCCCTCCAGGAAGAACTCAAGGCTGTATAGTTTAGCATGACAAAGTGGGTGAGGTAATATATTTTACTGAACCAACTTCTGCTGGTGACACACAAAAGAAAAGACTCTCTCTCACAAACAGCAGTTGATCCAATAAAAGATCCTACCTCACCCACCATCTCTTTCTAATATTCTGGGAGTGACAGGGCTACAACACTGCACACTAGTTTATCATGGCAGTTCAGCTGTGGAATTTGCACCAGACAGAACAACAAGTTTTATTTATTGACTTCAGAGGGTCCCTCAGAGCGATAAGTTCATCATCATCTATTTTAACCTGTTTGGTCCCAGATGGAGGATTGGTCTTGCAATATCAAATCTCAGAGAAAGAGAAATCCCAAAACCCAGCATTAAGTTAATCAAGTCTGAGAGCTGTAGCGTCTTTAGCAGAAATGTATAAACTGCTGCTCACTTGTTCCTATATTTTGCATTGTCTTCGGAACTTGTGAAAAACATGGGAAGGAATACTGCAGACACACTGTCCAGCTTTGCAAGAGCTCATTCACAACCTCACATCCTAGATCCTGATACACGGAAAGGCAATAGGGCACCTTTCCCAGAATCAAAGAGGTCAATCATGAGTGCACATATGAATGAAGATATTCCTGGGTGTAGTAGCCACTCTGATAATCAACTTCATGTCAGAAGTCTTGAGTCCTCCTCCCCCTCACTGGGCAATGCTGCTAGAGATAGGAAACTTTGTTTGCAAAGGTTAGGAGGGGTTGATTTTCTCCGTGGTAGAAATGACTGTGTTGTTCTAGATTATCTATGAAAATTCCAATAGACTTCCGGAGTGTCCTGAACACAACAGATCTGAGTACCCATGGAAGGAACAGTGATCTGTGACCACAATGAAACATTTTATTCCAACTGGTGAATGCTGTCCTGGCTCTTTTTCAAGGATCTATTCCTTTAACTCAGTTTGAACTGGAATGAGCCCCCTCCCTTATCTGCCTGAGTCACTAAAGAGTGGATCTTTTAAAAAAAAAATCTGTATTTGCTTACATCACCAGCTAAGGCAATTAAGAAAATACACTAGAACTTTTATCTGTGAAAATGAATATAATGGGGGCAAAATGCGGCAGGAATCACAGGACTTCCTGGGTATCTCTCATATGAACTCTGGATCACTGAAGCATATCTGTGTATGAAATCCATATTCCCAATATGTTCCAATAATATGAACTGGACTACTGTTTCTGTTATGCACTGTGTTTTCCTTTTCATCTTCTGTTAACGTTCTCCTAAGGCGACACCTTGGATCTGATAGTATTCATCCTGAACCCAGGCCAAGGGCTGATTTCACTGGCACTGTATGTCTGTTTATTACCAACACAAGATATATTCCACAAACCATATCACTGTGTTTTTGTTTCAGCTTGCTCTCTACACAAAGCCATAATCAGAAATATTGTCCCAGGAGAGTAGCTGAGTTTCCTTGTTCTTTAAAGCCAGTATGAATGCTGCCATGAGCCTGGAAGAGACTCAGAGAACGTATCGACGAAAAGGTCTTGATAAAGCTGGGTGGGGAGGGAACTCCTATCCATATGGAGGAATTGTCTGTGGGATGACAAAACAGCAATGTGCAGATAACCGTCCTTTTGGAACTTATTCAGATGTTGTAAGATCAGTGGCTTCCAACTGGGGGTCCGCAGACTATGTCTAAGATTTCCAAAAAGGTCTGCATATGCATTTCAAATTTTTTAGTGGTCTACACACGAAAAAAAGGTTGAAAACCCCTGTTGTAGATAGAGCCCTCCACTGCTTGTGCCCTACTGTCTGAGAAGAGAAATAATATGGAAAAAGGGTTATATTACTCTGATTATACATTGATGGATGGTTTTAATCATGTCCTGTCATGTCCCTGGGTAGCTTTACACTGGGAATGACACCTAGTTGCTCCTACTATTGTTGCACAACTCCATACAGTGCCTCCTCTAGACAACATCCATAGCTTAATTTTGTCCAAAGCTATAGGTAGACTTTTTCCTCCCAAATTGAATGAGTCTGAAATGTGGTCAAAATCCAGACAGGGCTGGCTGGGAATCATGCAGATAGCTCTGCAACAACTGAACATGTCTGTGAACCTCACATCAACACCCTGCACTTCTTCTAGCTATCAGGTGCAGAGTGGTATTTTCTCCTGTTGCATCTTAGGGACCAATACTCATTTCTACCATGCCTGATAGTAGCCAGGATCATAAGTCAATTTTTCCCATGACTCAATAGTCTCAGCTTTACATGAAGTTTCCCATTGTATCACAAAGATCAGAAAACTGATACTTGAGATCAGATGCTCAGTAAAAACAAAGTCCCTTATATCTGCCCAAAAGAGATTTCTGCCCTCTTATCTTTTTCAGAGGCAGTGCGAGTTTCAGGTGGAGGGAAACCATGTGTGTAATACTGTTCACCCTCATTGGCATTGCTTGTGAAAGCCCGAAGAGGCTCTTAGCAGCGTCAGACAACAATTCTTAATTCGTTTTTTTGTATTGGTCTGATAGCATGTGAGAGTTTTCATGCCCAAAGGAGGCAAGCGAGGCAATATCTGCCCAGACATGCCTTCCTATGACAGGCCTATATATAGTGAGAAGGTTACTTTATCAATCAACAATTTCCCCATTAGCAAATGAAGATCTTGCCACCAAGAAAATAGCCACTTTTACCTTCAGAAATGACACTTGATTGAAATTTGGACTGGTGCACACTAAGGGATCTTATAAACAAAATAGATGCTGGGACGGGGGGAAGCTCAAAATAAAATAAGTGGTGGGCCAACAGGCCCCTTACTGCCTGCTTGTTCCTTCACATCTGTACCACTGTTCTCCATGGCCAGGTGCTACAGGGAGGAGGCAGCAGCAGTGGCAAGGCATAGCAACCCACAACTGAAGGTAGGAACAACAACCTGGGCTTTAGGATATATTAGCAAGCTTCCATCTGGTGTGGTGCCCTTTTGGCTTTGCTCCTCTCATGGAGATGGGGAAGGAGGGACTGCCTCAGAGCCAGCGATATAGCCAAGAGTAAAGGCGGGCAAATGTACTTTACACACTTCAGATTTGGGGAATATGAAGTTTAGGTTAGCCACTGCTTATCACTACACTGCTGCCCAGAACTAGTTCTTTTCGATTCTGCCTGACTCCTGCCCACGCCAAGGTGAGCATGCCCAGCCTGAGCTGGGGGTGGGAAGGGAGGGGAACCTTCACTCACCACACAAAGCCAGCTGAGCTCCCCAACAAAACGATAACATTTTCCTCCATAAGTATCAAATTCAGATAGTATTACAATATGTATAGCATTTAATCATTTCTTAAATGTCAAACTTTATACCCAAGTATTTTATCAAATCTGGATAGCATATGATCCATGCATAAGAGCAAACACCCTAAAAATTACTGGCAATGCCACTTTGGTTACTTGACAAGAACACCATGCCATCCCCCCAAAAAGTAAACAAAACACTAAACAAAATACAATAAACCTGTCCTGTTGTGCCTTGACAGCCACCAACTTGTAATTTGAGTGCACAGAATCATGGAAATAGGTACCAAATGAGATAGCTTTCTACCAAGAAAGCTCTGCCATCCATCTTAAGTCCAGCTTCAGATACTAATGGCAAAAGCACTATAGACGACCTTAACAAAATGGCTATAGGGCAAGTTGCTGTCTTTCTACTTCCACATCCAACACAATCTGATCTGCTTAAAATACCTTAATAATTTACACTTGGGAATTTGTGTCATATTGAAGTTCCAGACAAACTGTTTCCTTCCACAAAGCTTCATTAACAAGGCAGCTAGTCATTCATGCTACCAGTTCAGTAGTTGTATCTGAATGTTATCAGATAGATACTCCCTCTCCACATTTTTGTGTCTCCTGCTTAAAGAGTTCAAACCATACAAATTCTCTCAGTCTGTATCTTGTCATGGTTTTGACAAGAGAAGACAGCTTATATTGTGAGACCTGATCAAACTGCCCATATGCCTTGATTCTCCATGCAATCAATTGTCATCAACCTGACAAGGTTAATACAGCCATCTGCTGCTTCACTCACGCCTAGGCCATCTGATTTACTGTACAATCTCTTGTTCCGCCCTCGTACCATTGCGCTATTTTGGCCTTGACTATTAATTTAAACCAAAACCCATGAATTGTACAGATATATTTCTGACATAAACATGGCAAATGTCCCTCAAGGGAACAAAGAGGAAAGAGAAGAAAGGCTTTTCAAGAAAAGACATAAAAGGCTTGACTCTTTTATGATTCTTAGAAATCCTCTTAGAAGCTTGCCTCTGGGTATCCCAAGGTCCCTTTCCTGTTCTTTTATAGGACAAGGCACTACAAAGAAAGCAATGGGTTTATTTCATGAATATGTGCAGCAAAAGGATCTTTTCCCAGCATAATAAGAAAAAAGATGGTGCTCTGAATCATAAAGTAAAAATGGAGTAAATTATATGGTGCAACAATTCCTGTGGTTGGGTTTTGCATGACAAAAAGCATTTTCAACCACTCTGTTAAATTATCAATTTGTAATTATGCATCTATTGAAAAGATGGGACCAATACACAAGCTACATAAAGTACATGTATAAATTATTATACACATACATAAAAACAACACAAAGGTGCATTTACACAATATAGTCCTCTGTTTGTAGATAAGGAATATTTTCAGAAAGTTTCTCAGCAGCATATTTGCTGTGGGTACTTATTTGTGCATTCCTGGGAAGGCTGAATGAGAGGTATTATGAGTTTCATACAGATCAGTGATTTTGTCTAAAGGTTATAAGACTATTTACAGTTTCTGTTTTGAAACAGATATTAATAAATAAAACTAAGTTGAAATGCCCAGTTTTTGAGAACTTGAGAAGCATTTTTAAGACACCTTCCATCCTACGCATCATTCTGTGTAGGGCATTCTGTACTAGAGAAAAAGTGTAACCTAATATTGAATTAGGACACTGGTGCTCAAAAGCATGAATCCTTCAATACTTATCTTACTGGCAAAGAGATGGGGTGCAGATATCACAAACATTTTGGGCTTAGACATACCTGAGAAGTTTACTTCATTTCCCTCTCTTGATTGCACAATAGATTTACAGTGAAAATCAATTTAAATCTAAACCAAGTACAGTCAGATAAGAAACACACATTGAGACCATAGTTGGTTTGTATTTTCGAGACAGACTGCAAAAACACACCCTTTACTCTGTGCATTTATAAATTTGTTACAAAATATCCAAGAAATAATCTTTATATTTGGAACATCAAGCATCTGAGCACATAACCCTCAACTCTTTTCCGTGGGCTCGCTCTTTAGCATAAAACTTAAGCTACTGCTAGGCTTTCTAGAGTTGTTCCTTTCTTACCACTTCCCTTCCACTCTGTGCTCTACCTAATCTATAGCCCCTCTTGCTGTCTTTGACTTTCCAATATTGTCGCCTCAGGGCATTTAGCCTTGGAACTGCCTCCTTCACCCCCATACCACCCCCTCCCTTCCTCTCAATATCTCCTTAACACTGCTTTTCACTTATGCTTCAATGCTGATCCTTCCTCAATGCCATCTCTTTCTACTCACACTTAAATATTAAATCATTTATATTACAGTATACCTGTTTAGAGTCAGACTGAGCTTATGAATGCAGAGGTCTTATCCCTCTCTGATTGTTAAGCTCCATATAAAATGATGATGGTGGCAGTGTAAATTAACAAGAACATAAGGAATAAATTCTTCCACAATATCCAGTAGATTTAATACTCAAAGTCAACTTCAAAATTGTCATTATTCTGCTTTATTTGGGGGGAGGGGAAGAGGTAGGAAGGACAGAGATTCACATCACTTTCCTAATTTTCTTTTTGTTTGCTCTAGAACTTGCATCAATCGTCACTGTATCACTAGTGCAAGAAGGAAGAGAGAAAAGGAAGTTGTGCCATTACAGTATTGTTCAAATACACTTGTTTTGATTTTCTCTCCAATGTTTATTATAAAATCATCTCTACTCATTCGCTTCACTCATCTGACATTTATCATGAAGCCAGAAACCCAAGTCATTCAACAGAGAATCACTTGAAACACATATTAAATGACCTCCTGAACACAGGCTGATTCCTGGACTACCTCCTGATGAACCCCAATGATATTTATTCTATCACAAACTCAAAACACATTTTTTTCAAATACAGAAGTGACCTCCCACATACTGTTAACCATATTTTTACACTTCACTGATTTAAGTTTAGTCACAAAACATTGTGAAAAAAAGAACAGTGACATTTACTACCAACTTATCACTAAGTGAGATGAATTTATAAAAAAAATGAATTGGCCGTAATATGAAAAGTAGTACAGAATTTATGCAGTTTGACCTTCTCACACCACACAGAAACATTGTTATAGTTCCTTAAAAAGGTCCATTTACATTATACTTCAAAAAGAAAGCAAACATCCATTAGAAAAGCTGTCAATTCCTGTTTATTTTGCTGTCTTACATTCGGAAATTGTAATGGAAAATTGAATAAATGACTAGCTGCCAATGTTTATGTGCAATCCAATTCAATTCTAAAAATACAGAACACGAACAGATTTTTATGCAAACTGCCAGTTTTCTGTTTTAGGCGCATATCTTTTCCGTCCAAACAAAAATGCACAATGGAGGAAAAACGGTTACTCACCTTCCCATAACGTTGTTCAAGATGTGGTGCTAGTGTCCATTCCAATCAGGTGTGTGCACACACACATGCATGGTAGCCTAGATACTTTTTTCCTAGCAGCGTCCGTCAGGTAGGTCCAGACGCCCTCTAGAGTCGCGTCTTCATGGTGTTTAGTATAGAGCCCTGCCACCCCCTCAGTTCCTTCTTGCCAGCTACTCTGACAGAGGAGAAGAAGGGGGATACTGGAATGGACATGAACACCACATCCCAAAGAACAACAGTTATGGGAAGGTGAGTAACAGTTTTTAATTTGAGTGCTTGTTCATGTCGATTCCAAAGAGGCGACTCAAGCCCAAGTTTAGGTGGTGGGGTCAGAGTCTTCCACTGATTGCAGCACTGCACATCCGAAGGCTGCATCATCTCTGGCCTGCTGGGAAATCGCATACTGTGGCGAAAGTATGGATGGAGGACCATGTTGCTGCCCTGCAGATTTCCTAATTGGAAACCTGAGCCAGGAACACTGTTGAGGAAGTCTGCGCTCTGGTGGAATGCACAATGATTGGATGTGCAGGGACACCTGCCAGGTTGTAGCACTCACAAATACAGGATGCTATCCATGAGATGTGTTGCATCAACAAAGGCTGACCTTTCATTCCACCACTGACACGAATAACTGGACCAATTTTCTGAATAATTTTGTTCTCTCGATGTAAAAGACTAGTGCCCTTTGGACATCCAGAGAGTGGAGTCTCTGCTCCCTGCTGCTGGAATGAGGCTTAGGGTAGAATACCAGGACAAATATGTTCAGTTGATGCAAAACTGGGAGACAACCTTCAGGAGGAAAGCCGGATGAGGCCCTGATGTTAGGGCCCTGAGCTCAGACACCCTCCCGGCCAAGGTTCTCACTACCAGAAATGTCACCTTGTAAGAAAGGTAGAGCAGGGAGCATGCCACTAATGGTTCAAAAGAGAGGTTGAGGTCCCTAGCAGACTCAGGCTGACGGACATTCAGTATAGCCTGTCAAGCCCTTTTAAGAACCGGCTGAGCATAGGGGTTAGCACACAGAGCGGCCCTGCACACCCAGGTGAAACGCTGAGAAGGCAGCTAAATGCACACTTATTGATGATAACGAAAGCCCCTGCTGCTTCAGATGGAGGATGTAGTCCAGAATAATTGGCATGGAGGCTAGGGTAGGGGATGAATTGCGCTGTGCTGTCCAGACTGAAAATCGCTTCCACTTGGCAATGTATGTGGTTCTCAGAGGATTTTCTGCTGCAAAGGAGGACTTCTCTAACCTGATCTGAATAGGAAAACTCCATCCAGTTCAACCATGGAGCTTCCACGCTGAGAGGTGAAGTGACTCAAGGTTCAGATGTTGGAGGAGAAACATATCCGCACTGGAACTCAGGTTGTGATTTTGGAAGGAGAACTGCTGGCACTTCCTGTTGTGTTGCATGGTGAAAAGGTCTATCTGGGGAAAGCCCCACAGCTGGAAGATTGAAATTGCAATGTCTGGACGAAGAGACCACTCATGGCTGTGAAACAACCTGCTGAGGCGGTTCTCTACCCCAGTGAGGTTCGAAGCTTGCAGGTGTATTGAATGTTCCACACAAGTCCCACAGCATGAGGGATTCCGGGCACAGGGGAGAGGAGCGTACACCCCCTCGTTTGTTGATATAGAACACTGATGGTGTATTGTCTGTCACGACTGATACACAATGTCCCATTAAGCATGCCCAAAAGGTCTGGCATGCTACATGAACCACTCTAAACTCTCTGTCAATATGGAGAACCAGGCCCACCTGAGACCAGACACCTTGAGTCCTACAGTACTCCCAGGCCCAAGTCTGATGCGCCTGTCACGAGTGATGGGGACAGCTGCAGTGCAGCTAAAGGGACCCCATAGCATACCTCCTGAGAGTCGAGCCACCACAGGAGAAAGTTGAAGACATAGTGAGGCAGGGTCACAATCCTGTCCAAGCTGTCCTGGACTGGGTGATACACTGACCCAACCTGCTACTGAAGAAGTCGAAGCTTGAGTCTAGCATGCCGCACCACGTAGGTACAGGAAGCCATGTGTCCAAGAAGCTTTGGACAGTTTCTCGCAGTGGTGGTGGTAAACTGAGGCCTCAAATAATATCAGTCAGGGCCTGAAATCTTGCTTCTGGAAGGTTTGTCTTGGCTTGGGTTGGGTTGAATCCAGTACTGCCACTATAAACTCCATCTTCTGGACGGGGGACAAAGTGGATTTTGCTTTATTTAAAAGGAGATCTAGGTTGTTGAATATAGCTCCAATGCATCTAACCTGAGCTTCCACTTGGGTCCTGGAGCAGCCCTGATCAGCCAGTTGTCAAGACATGGAAACCCCTATACCTGATGCCTGAGCAAGAATGCGGCGACGACTGCCATGCACTTGGTGAAAACTCAAGGTGCTGGTGACAGGCCAAACAGAAGGACGGTAAATTGGTAGGGGATACTGTTGACCACGTATCTGAGGAACTTCCCGTGGGGCTGAGTGATTACAAAAGGAAAATGTGCATCCTTGAATTCGAGGGTGGCATACTAGTCTGCTGGATACAGTGAGGGGATGGTGAAGGCCAAGAGAGACCATGAGGAACTTGAGTTGCTTCATGAACTTATTGAGTTCCTGGGGTCTGCCACAGGATCATGCTAGTATCCACAATAATTTTAAATTGTAGTGCAATACAGAATGGTCCTGAGGGGGCGAGGATATCCAGCATGGGACCAACCTCCTGGACCACCTGCTCAGCCTTAATGCTCAGATCCTTCACAGCAACAGCTTTAGCACCCTTCTGTCCTCAAGCGCCAGGGCTATGGCTGTGCCTACCAATGTCTCATCCAGAGACAGCGCAGAGGAAGCCCTATAAGCAGCGACTGCTCCCAGTCATCAGCTCCCAAAGGGCCCTACCACTCTCAGGGGAATGTCGGTGCCAGTGTAGTGCCCCTCAGCACCAGGTTTGTCAAAGCTGAACTTGGCTTTGGTACAGGCACTGGTGCCACTGATAGTGTCACTGGTGCCGAACCAGGTGCCTGAGCCAACGAAGGCAGCGGGGCCATTGTCCATGCAGAAAATGCTGTTGGCACCAGAAGAGCAGATGGCGCCAAGACAGCTGTTAGCTCCAAGGTCGAAAGAGTTGCCGATGCCGAAGCCAGTGATGGTACCACAGGCAATGGCAAGCTAAGGCAAGGTGCATGGTTGATGGTGGACAAATATGGCTGAGGCCACCTAAGGTGCGGAGCGGTGCTCTTGAATCCCTCTCCCGGGCTCTGGCGAAAGGCCCAGAGAGTCCAGAATGGCCACTGTGGGGGATTCTAGCAGAGGTGGCCACTCCTGGAGCTCTCTCCTGTCTTGCTTTGACCTTGACTGTCAGCTCCTACTCCTCAGAGGGTGATAGGAATCAGACTCTGAGGTCTCCAAGACCGAAGACCACTGAGGAGCTGAGTTTCGGTGCATCAAATGTCCAGAGCTTGGGGAGCGACTAGACTCTCTGTCCGAGTGGGCCAGTGACAAAGGACATGGAGAGGGGGAATGCCTGGCTATCACTGCCAGCTTCCCTCTTGACTGCACCCTGGGGTGCAGTGGGATCACCAGCCCTGGAGGTTCCTCCCTTCTAGCGGGCGGCATTGTAAGGTGCAGAAGATCCCAAGCAGCTTCTAAAGCTTCCAGCATTGAAAGCAGCAGCAGCTGCTGGCCTGCAGGAACCAGTGAACGTGTGGAGCCCAGACTCAACTGCCTCGCCTGGGCAGAAGTTGACGCAGCCCTAATGGGCGATCCAGAGCTGTGGCTCACCTGGGGTCTCGGGACCTTAGATTTAGCCGGGCATGACTGACTGTCCAGCTTCTTTTTCTTCTCAGGCACTGGTGGGTGAGACCAGTGCCTGCTCTCTGCTGGGCCTCGGGAGATGCCATGCTGGAGACGAGTCCTTAGCATACCACACCTCTGGGGAGTCAGAATAGGAGTAGGAAGGAAATGAGGGTGTGGCGGCTTGGGAGGGCTCTACATTGAGCCCCAAGAAGGTGTGACTCCAGGGGGCACCCAGATCGACCTGAAGGATGCTGCTATGGGAAAAATCTCCCAGCTACCATGTATGCACACACCTATTTGGAATCAACATAAACAAGCAATCTAAGAAGAGCCATAGCTCTAAAGCACAAAAACTGTTTTAAAAAGCAGAAGTTTTTTTACAAAAGTAAATTATGTCATTATTTTTCACAATGATGTATTTATTTAATCTAATGGTTTCTTCTTCCAATCACAGTTCATTTTTTGTTAGGACAGACTGTTTCACAGATTTATTTTCCATAGTCGAGCAAAGAATGAAAACTTAACAGCACATATGGTTCTAATTTAAACATTTTCTATTTGTCACACAGATGCACTACCCACCCACAAGACATGACAGAAAAATGTAGAGAAACAGGCAAATGAATCTAAATACTTAGTGCTTGTACAAAGATACATAAGTAGCTTAGGTCTAACATGACTAAAGATCTAAGCCTCTAATGTGCTGAATTTTCAAAGGATTACCCTCTTGACAGAAATACATTTAAAGATACATAAATGAACACTGAAGTATTTTTCAATAACCATTAATTCTGACTGCAACAGTATCATACTTGTGCTGTTGTACAGTTAACTAGCAGACTTCTTTCCAAAAGAGTTTTAATACTCCTATCAATACATAAGCAAGCAAAACAAAGCCTTACCTATGTTAGGTAGATGGTAAATGATACAAAATACAATAGAGCAAACACAGCAAGGTTAAATTTTCCTCCCATATACTACAGTAAACATAAGGTCTGGACATCTGAAATCATCTCCATCATGGCATATCAGTTTCATTTTAAACTTGGCATGGACTTCTCTATCAGAAATGGTGGCATAATACAATTATCTTTTTCTAGTTGCCATGTCTATGGTTAATCTAACATAGGGATCAGCAACCTTTCAGAAGTGGTGTGCCCAGTTTTCATTTGTTAACTCTAATTTAAGGTTTTGTGTGCCAGTAATACATTTTAATGTTTTTAGAAGGCCTCTCTCTAGAAGTCTATAATATATAACTAAACTATTATTGTAGGTAAAGTAAATAGGGTTTTAAAAATGTTTAAGAAGCTTCATTTAAAATTAAATTAAAATGCAGAGTCCCTCAGACCGGCGGCCAGGACTCGGGCAATGTGACTACCACTGAAAATCAGCTCAAGTGCCATCTTTGGCACGTGTGCCATAGGTTGCCTATCCCTGATCTAATACTTTTCTGAATTCTAATAAATTCTCTGCCTAAAGAGCATAAAGTGGTTGTGAAAAGCCCTACATGCACTGCTGCAAAGCAAAGCAAACCAAAAGAACATTTTTGCATTGTTTTTAAAAAGAGCCTAACTAAACATTTTTTAAAAATTCTAGATAATACAACATATTTTAAAAAGAAAGTGTATTAACATATTTCCTTGTCATTCAGCATAACTGCCAACAGACTGATCTCTTTTAGAGAAAGGATGGTGGTAACACCATGGGGGCTAGAGGCAAGGGATATAAAGTAGAAAAAACCATGAGGGGAAAGCGAAAAGAGAATTATCGGCAGGCATGTAAGTAGCCCCCTTCCATCAACATAAAAGTGGAAAAATTAAAATCAATTTACTTTGAAACAAAGCACTTCATAAAAGGTGTCAAAAGATGCTGTACGTGATTTCTGCAACTTCCCACTAACTTGTCCAATTCTCCCCCATTAAGCAACAGTAAAGCAGAAAGGAAAAGACTAAGATGCTAATCGGCATCACCCAGACCAAACTTCATCTTCACTAAGTTAAATGTGTCATCAATGTTCCCAGCTTTCTTCTGTCTCCACATAAGGAAACTGACCCCTCATTTGTTCTCAAATTATCAACCAGATGCACAGTATGAAGTTACAATTATACCTAGTTTATGGCTACATATACCTCCATTAATCTTTCCAATCAATACTGTCTGGATGGAGAGGCTACAAAGTGTGCTGTACATATAAATCTGCAGTGAGATTTCAAGTCACCAGAAAAGATCACACTTCTGAAGCAATAATCTATTTTAACAAAAAACTCTTGAAAGGATATATTAGGTTGCAGTTAATATTTTTTTAATTATTTCATAGGAGATTCTAATCTAACACTTACAAAATTATACAATTAGAAGTAGAATTCAGTTCTCTCCGCAAAGTTTTACTAAGAGACTGAAGACAAAACTTTCAAAATGTATTAGTTGTCAAGAATAAAATATAGTGTTTGAAAGATATAAATAAAGCAGGATTGTTTATTATGGTAGTTTGTTTTTTTAAAAAACCAAAATAGAAGCACAAGAGACTTTCTTATCAAGGCATTTTGAAGGGTGGAAAATTAAAATACGACTGGACTGCCTGCCTCAGGATTTCAGGAAAATTCTGACATTTCAGCATTGGCAGGAACTGTTACTCCTGGGAGGAATTCTGCACCAAAAAATTAAAAATTGTGCACCAAAAATTCTGCAAACAATATTTTAAAATTCTGCAAAATTCTGCATATTTTATTTGTTAAACTAATGCAGTATAATCACTCTGGTTTCAATTATTTTGGTAATTTATTTAAACTACAGTACAATGGATGGAGAATGAGAGTGGGGAGCACTGGAAGAAATCACCAAAGCCCCTATGTCTAATAGTAATGTAGCTAGTATTGGCACTTTACTTCCAGTTATTAGTGAATATATACAGCCATATGCTCAGTGTTATTTCATAGGCAGCTGAAGAGCAAGAAAGGGCTGGGCACTCAAACTCTCAATTTCTATTGGCTACTGAGGTCAGTACAAAGGTCATTAGCAAACAGTTCATGGAGCACATTTTCATACGAAATGTTCTCAGTCCAAAAATGTAGACCAGTTCTAATCACTAAAGCACCATAAACATTTATAAGGCCATACCGTTCTTTAAAATAAGGCTTCTTTACAACACACTGGCAATGTAAAGTTGCCTTCAGATTTTTATACCGTTTTATACTCCTGGGGGAATTCACTAAGAACAATGAGAACAATTCATTAAGTAGGAAGGCTGCTATATTATGCTCTGCCTGAGAGTATAGTGCCTGCCCCACTCCCACCTCCTCAGAAACACTCCAAAGTCCTGCCCCTCCACACTGTGTGCACCTCAATAGCAAGCAAGTGGGACAGAGTGTCTCTCTCTGATCACATGCATGACTGCCCATCCCTTCCCCCTCAGAGGTGATTTACATCTCTGCTTGCTGCTCCAGGCACCAAAACTGACCAGCCTGCACTGCTGGGGGGAGGTGCGTGACCACTTTTTGCTTCCTTAGCAGAAGCCACTTTTCTGAGGGGAAGCAAAGAAATCTGCAGAGGCCATGAATTCTGCGCACGCGCAGCTGACACACACAACTCCCCCAGGAGTAAACTGCTGATCATCATTCATGCGGAACTCAAATAAAACAAGCATTTAATTAACTAGAGAGTTTACATAAACAACAAAGTTAACAGCCAGACAATCCATGTGGTACACAGAAATCACTGAAAAGTAAAACAAACATTGATTTTGTATGTTATTTTTCATTCATGTAATATCTGAAATGAGGGCATAGGTAGGGAAGGCAAGAATAAAGGGACTGTTATAGCAACAGAGAATTACTTTTTTCAGTTTGAACTTAGAGACACATTTTTAGGTAGGCATTGAGTAATTATGAATGGTGCAAGTGCTATGGCTCAAAACGGAACATCTTTCTTAACTGAATTTCTTTGCTCTGGCTAGCAAAGCTTTCTTGAGGAGTTTTTAATTTTCACTATAAATTATACTGTTTCTCTCATTTAAATTAGATTCTACACAATATCTGTTCAAGTAACAGTAGTATCAAAGGAGAAAAACATCACAGACAGGGATCTTGGTTTCATGATGCTAAATAAACACTGAAATCAAGCCAGAGTCATTTATCAAAAATGTGATACATTTCAAATCACAATGATTTGTGTCTGAGATCCTACAACTGCAATGGATTTACTACTCTCTGTTGTTAGACCAATGCAGTTCTTGACTGATAGGTCAATACAATACAATAAAACAATATATTCTCTTATACTGACATAAGTTGTTTTACCACTCAAACAGTGCATGTTGATATACGGGGAAGTTAAAAAAAAAAGAGAACAAGTCTCACCTAAAATTCTTTCCACAGCCAAGTCATTCGGCTCTATCAGGCAGCATGACTTGATTCCAGTTGTTTGCTAGGTGTGCGAGCCAATAGTGATTCTAAGTGCCTCCTCCCTTTTCTTATGGTGGTGGGTCACCTGACTTGTGCAGGTGCCTGAAATCTAACATGCATCTGCCAGGGGAAACACCATAAAATTGTAATCTTTCATCTGGCACAAGACATGCAGGCTTGTAAATGAACCTTTTGATTTAAGTGCATGTCTGTTTTCAAAGACTATTTAAATGCAACTATTAATGGTGCAGAGAGCAGACTATTTCAATGCCACATAAGCCTATAAAACAAATCAGAGGCCCATGCAGACTCCAAGTCAGTGCAATCTATCGGTTTGTGGTTTTTTTTGGCCAGAAAGGTGGTCAAAGTGTCCTGTTTTATATTCTGTCTGAAGGGGGATAAATGTTTATACTATAATGACCAGAAAGTCTATGGATAAGACTTGAGAAATGAGTAGTGACTGTGGGAGGAAGCATCCCTTCTGAAATGTTCAACCTGAAATAACTAAGAAGCCTGAGTTTTTACAGAATGAGGAGAGCCCACAGTGGGAAAAAAAATCAGACTTTTAATGTGTCTCAGACTGGAGACCCCAAAGTTGAGGTTTTCAAAGTCACTAGTCACTGCTGAAAATCTTGGCCTCTTTCTTTCATGGATGCAAATATGCATATGAAATTCTGTAGCATTAGTGCATTTTTTCTTAAGCACAGTGTACTGAATAGTTATCTTCTCACAGTCAATTTTTATGTAATGCTTAAAAGTTAGTGATGACGATAAATCAATATAATGGGATGGCAGAAATTTTTTGGTGTCATTTGACACAATAAATGCAAGTGGTTATAATAAACTATATCAGAACTCAAGGAGGTAGCCGTGTTAGTCTGGATCTGCAGAAGTGACAGAGTCCCGTGGCACCTTAAAGACTAACAAAAGTATTGAAGCATGAGCTTTCGTGGGCTAATACCCACTTTGTCGGATGCATGTAGTGGAAGTATCCAGAGGCAGGGAGAAGTAAGTAGGCAAGAACCAGGTTAGTGAACTAACCCTGTTATCTCTAACCTGGTTCTTGCCTACTTACTTACGACCTGCCTCTGGATACTTCCACTGCATGCAACCGAAGAAGTGGGTATTAGCCTACGAAAGCTTATGCTTCAATACTTTTGTTAGTCTTTAAGGCGCCACAGTACTCTGGTGCTTACATCAGAACTAACTTGTGCCTTTCAGAAAATCCTTTTTTTTAAAAAAAAAAAGTTATTTACAATTATGATTGGTATTCCCAGAGTACCTACAAGTCCTAGTCATAAGCCAGGCCCCCCCTACTATACGCACTGTACAAACACAGAATAAAGATGGTCCCTGACCCCAAGAGTTAAGAGATGACAAACTGAGACAGCCATATGGGGGAGTACCAGGAAACAATGAGACGATACTTGTCAACATTATGGTCCGTACATTATTGTCTTAACTAAGTTTTTTATTGGCATCACAGAAAGGAGAGGGGTCTGAGAAGGAGATGGCTTTGCAAATGTTTGCAGGAGGCTCCTCCCAAGCGTGAGGGGCAGCATGAAGATGATTGTTTAAAAATTTAAGAAGAGGGAGATGGAGGCGGCCATCATGTATCGACTGGAGATGTGAGCAGACATGCATGTGAATGAGAGATGACAGAAACCATCAGAATAAGTTGTGAAAGGCGGTGAAAGGGAAGAAAGCAGTTTGTGTGTGTTGCCATAAGGGCAGGAGAGCTAGCGGAGGGATTCAAAGAGAGGGTGATGTGGTCAAAGCAACAGGCTAGGAGAATGATCTTTGCAGCAGCATTTGGAATGGGTATGAGCACTGGGTTGCATTTGGCAAGACCAGATAGAAAGAATACTACAGCAATTGAGATGCGAGCTGATGAGAACCTGGAGGTGAGCTCTAGCTGTGTGGCTGCACAGGAAGGTTGTATTGCAGAGCTCCTGCACAGAAAAATTTGGCAACATTTAGACATAGCCAGGATACGAGGACCAAAAGAGATCTGCATCTGTAAGACAACATCCTGATTACAGGGCTGGATCACAGGCAGGGTTAGTGGTGGTGTTTACAGTGATCAAGAAAGCAGGGAAGAGTCAGAGCTCTGTTTTAGCCATGTTGCACTTAAGGTACCAGACTGACATACATGAGATGCAGAGAGACAGGCCAAGATTTTAGGTTGGACAGAAGACAAGTTTGGAATAGAAAAACAGACCTGTGAGCCATCAGCTGTTAAATTTGTGGACGAAGTTACTCAGACTAAAACTGTAGTGAAATAAAAAAACGGGAAAAAGAGAGCCCTGTGAAACCCTATGGAAGGTTCATGGCGGATATGAGGATCCTCCGAAGGACAAGCTGAAGTAGTAAATCAGGAGATAGGCTGAGAACCAAAAGAATCACAGAACCCAGGGGAGGACTACATTTCAAGAAAGTATGAGTATAGCATTAGTAAAGTCAAAAAGGATGAGGATGAAATAATGGTTCTGAGTTTGGTTAGAAAGACGTCAGAGACTTTGGTGAGACCAGTTTCAGTGGAGTGCCCAGGATAGATGCGTGAACAAAGAGAAACTCTAGAAAGCAACTGTAGATAGCACATTCATTGAGATGAAAGATGGAAGGGACAAGGGAGATGGAGCAGTGGCTGGAAAGGTAAGTGGAATCAAAGGTGGTAGAGGCTTAAGCATGTTTGTACTATGAGGGGAATACTACAGGAGAGTGAGAGGTTAAGGAAAAGAGTGAGGAAGGGGATACAAATGGGCGTATTCGGTGTATTTGTATTCGACTCCAACGGAGATGGGATGGAGTCTCTGGAGCAGTGGAGAAGTTAAAGAAGCAGATTAGAAACTTCTGCATCTGCAACAGGAGCAGATGGAGATGACGTGGGAGAGAAGGAAGACAAACTGAAGGCAGTGGGGTGGAACTGAAGTAATCAGATTTTGTGTTGGGGAAAAGATGGTGAGATTCTGTGCAGAGGGAGCTGTGAAGGCTGAAGGAGGGGAGGGTTTTGAAGAGTGAGTTAAAGATGATAACAAGGTGCCTAGGATTGCAGGTGCGCCATTCAGTTAAGATGTAGAAGTAGAGCTATTTACCAAAAAAGGTGGCAGAAGTTAAGGAGAGAACAAATATAGAGTGGAGGAAGTCAGCCTGGTCTCAAGATTTCTGCCAGGGATGTTCTATAGCATGAAAGCAGGAGCAGAGGAAGCAGACGCTGGCTGTGAGCCAGGGATGGTGGTTGGCAGGGCAGAACTTGCCATGTGAAAGAAAAGCTGTAGAGTCAAAGGTAGAATGGAGTGAAACATGGAGAGAATTAATAGAAATATAAATGGAAGGGAAGAGAGCAGTTGTCAATGACGGCGGACTGGACGTCACAGAAAGGCAGGGCATGAGGGAGGGGGCTGATGCATGATGCTGAAAGAGACCAGGTGATGGATGAGTGGGGAAACTCAACAACACAAGAAGAAAAGCAGTCCTTCATGAAGATGAAATCAAGTCAACAACCCACATGGTGAGAGGGAGAGTCAGACAGGTAATCAGCATGGAAGGTGAAGTCACCAAAGAATGTTTAGAAACATTATTGAAATGTTTTTATGTGGAATAAAAAAAAATCCTTTTATTCTTCACTTCGAATAACTGTGACAGGGTCAGACCAGATGGCTACAAGAGAGTGATAGAAGGCAGATATATTTTGGACCTGCTTAATCTGTGACTTTTTCCCTGGGTAACGTAACAGGGTTGGTTCCAGAACAATCAGGAACTTGCTGGAAACAATTCAGGCAGGCAGGCCAATTAGAATACCTGGAGCCATTTAAGATGCTGCTAAAATCAATTAAGACAGGCAGGCTAATCAGAGCACCTAGTTTAAAAGGACCTTCCTTCAGACAGTGAAGGGCACGTGCGAGGAAGTGGGAACAAGAAGCACAAGGAGCTGAGAGTGAGACGGCGTGCTGCTGGAGGATAGAGAAGTACAAACATTAATCTGGCATCAGGAGGAAGGTCCTGTGGTGAGAATAAAGTGTTGTTGGGAGGAGGTCATGTAGACAGCTATGATCCACAGAGCCCTGGGCTGGAACCCAGAACAGAGGGCAGGCCTGGGTTTCCCGTATCTCCCTCCCTCCTATTGGATACAAGAGGAGTTGACTTGGACTGTGGGCCCCATCAGAGGGGAAGGCCCCTGGCCTGTTCCCTGGCCCACTAGGTGAGTCTGCAGAGACTGCGGGGACTGTTCTCTTTCCATTTCCCCATGCTCGCCAGTGATGAGGTTAGCTGAGTGAACGGCAGATTTGAGCCAAAGTGACCGAACTAAGGGCTGCCATAAAACTCTGAGGCGAGAAAATCTGCCAGTAGACGCAGGACCCACAAAAGCAGAGGAGGAACTTTGTCACATAATTAATAGTGATGTTGTGGAATTGGCCATCACATTCCACCCCAGAGGTAGCTGTATTTTAGCAGTAGTGTGGTTAATATACATAGAGCCAAATTCTGCTTGTCGAGCCACGTACATGCCAGTCACTGTGGTTATATAGGTGTGAGGGAATAATCTGGCGTAGGGTCCAAAGGTTTTCTGCATAGGCAGTGCCTGAGCATTTGAAGACATTCCTCCTAAAATGGTCTGTGTGTGACTAGAACGAACCATAATAAAACCATTGTTAAAACTGTAGAGAAGCATTTGATCAGTCCACTTTCATTCATAGTCTTGCATAGTTTGAAGCTAGTGTAATGCAAACTGATTTTAAAAACACAGTTCTTAAGATTGCAAAAACAGCACACACACTAACCAGTCCACCTCAGGACTTCTAGGTACAAATTTAAAAAATTATTACTATTATACACTATCATGTGAGATGTCACCATACCTAAGACTCTGCAGTATACTGACGCAATAGGCTGAATTAATGAGTTAGTCTTAACTCTAATTCCTTGATCAATTCATAGTTTATTTTTAATGCTGTTTAATTTGTATTTTATTAGTAAGCTAAGTTAGCTTTTGAGAGCTTTAGAGAGCTACAGAGAATGAGCCCAACACATTAGCACTCTTGGAAAAATATTTATTTTCTCTATGTAGAGAATTATGACTTGTTTTCAGAAATCTGTTGTTGTTGTATAAACATTTTTTAGTATTCAAGTCATGTCTCAGAGATTGCAATGCTGGTTGTCAAAACAGACTGTCTTTTTCCCTGCTCATACCGTATGTAACTGTGAGCCCAATTTCCCTAATTTGATATAATTCATGCAATGATTTGGAGACAATTCCTGGAAAACATACAAATGAGAACAGAGAGCAGCGCAGCAGGAATAATCTTATTCTCTTCTTACATTTATTGGCCTATTGCACAGCTGACTTGGTTAAAAAAGGGGTTTCATCTAATGTCAAAAAATGTTAATGCAATCCAGCTCTCTCTCAAAAGGAATTAATATTGGGTTGGAATCAGTGTGAAGGACTTAGTTTTATACCAAAAAGGCAAAAGTCAAGCAGGATAGAAGCATCAATCCTAATGGTAAGAACAGAGGACCAAGATCAGGAGATCTGGGCTCTACTTGAGATTCTGATAACCGACACCACATTTCGGGCAACTGCTAGCCTCTAAGCATGTAACTTTTTTATTCTTTTGTAAAATTGGTGCCCATTTGACCAGTGATCTTAGAGCCTTGGATGACAGACACTGCATAAATTCAAAATATTCTTGCAGTCCTGGCATTGCTCTTTCCATTCGAGTGGAAAGCAGGATCCCAAAGCAGCTGAACAACTAGCTGAGATGGGGAAGAGATGCTTGGGATGGCTATTGTCTCATGCCTCACAACTACTTGCAATAATTCAGTGAGTGAGTCCTATGGTTTGACTGAACAACTCAAGGAAAAAAAGGGAGACTTGTCTGCATTTTTTCCACCTGTTCATTGAAAACACACAGATTGTGGTCTTTAAGAAAACACCACCGAAAAAGGGACAATTATTTACACAAAAAATACATTTTAGAAATAACAAAAAAAGCATGTGCTAAATAAATGTTCCTAAACAATTCAGTGAGACCATGTAGTCGTGCATAATTTGTAACACAGTGCATCACAATCATTTTTATTGCCCTTGATTTCTACATGGAACAGTGTAGGCATCTTTCAGTTCTCCTTTGAAAAAGAAGATTTTGTTTGATTTCTAAATTTATTAGGAACGTTAAGGTAAGGACAATCAATAGCTACTTAGCTACAAAAACCTTATTTTACACCTATCAGCCTCTGTCCCTCAGTTCTCACATCACTGACTGCAGTATTTACACTTGGGGAAGCGGTCATGCTGACTGTTCAAGTGGCAAGGGTGTTCATATCACAAAGACTATTCATTTCCAACCTCTGTGGCCATGTGAAGCATGAAAACAAACATGCTCCTCTTCCCAGCTTCTGTGATGTCACATTAGATGGGGGGAGAGGGTGGGAAATCAAAAGCACTGGGTATTCTTATAATTGTTATCCAAGTCTGTCTAGCAGTCAGTTTAGGGTGTAATGGCTGATTCAGACCTCCTGCCCCCTTCCTTTTCTCCTCCCCTGCTTTCATACTTCCCCCTCCCTTAGATGTAAACTATTGACTCTGCTGGTTTTATAGTTTAAATATTAAGCCCCTGCAGCCGGGGCTGACCCAGCTTCAGGAGCAGCCCCTGCAGGGCAAAAAGAAGTTTTATCCCTTCCCAGCCCATCTGGGCTAGCATCTTTGGTTTTTGGAATTTGGTTAAAATGATTTTTGCATATGTATGTTAACAGTATCCTGCATGTTACAAATGATAATTGTAAGATTAGAGAGTTCCATTTTAAAATTTGTTTTCTTGTTGGATTTTGTGTGATTTGAAAAGCAAAAATTAACTAATAAAAACAAATTCTACTGAGAAAGAGATTAGTGGAATTCACTTGGCCCTAACCAATCCACTCCTACCATAAGTTCAATATACATGCCCAGTTAGAACAACCATTGCACCCAAATTATGTCCAAATGTGACAATTACACATATTGCTCATCTCCTACTTTAAACTGAATTTCTACTGCTTTTCTGTCTGAAAGGGGAACACTGTATGACCAGGGTTGAGCTTTTCTAAAACTGGAAATATTTCCTAAACCCTAAAAAAACCTTTTCCTTAAGGAGAAAACACTCGATATGCTTGGAACAAACAGCGTAAGAAATAAGAAATAGAGTGTACGAAGTTATCATCCAGCTAGCTTTTCATTTTCATTTCATGGCTTACATGCAAAGAGAAATCGAGTACAATTTCAAAAGAACGTGAAGATCCCAATACTCACACCTCAGACAAAGCTTATTTTATAACACTATTCTTATAATAAATCTCTTACAAAGAAATTATGATGTTGGAGATCAGAGACCACCTTTAATTAAATGCATGGTCCCTCTATTTCTTTTTCACTGATTCTACAAAACAACTTTAATAATCTGAACCCCAACCTTTTAAATGAGACTCCTTCCCCTCATTGTTTGTACAAATTATTTTTTTATATAATTATCCTCTCTCTTGCTCTCCCTCTTCTAAGTAGATCTCACACCACTATGTAATAAGCCAAAATATAAACTGATTCCTTTCTAAAAAGATTGTATCCCAACACTGCAGAGATATAACTCTCTCTTCCAATTCTGTTTCTTATAAAAGCTATAGCCATTCTCCTTTCCTCTCCTTCCTTTTCTTCTCCCTCAGATAAGCTAGCAAGGCACCTATTTTCTGTTATTTCCTAAACATACTAATGTATTGGAAACCTTTTGTGATTATGTAAAAAAGTGTGCTACTGGTGATCTGGAAGACCAAACTTCAGGAAGTTTTATGTAAATGTAATTTGAGGCACTAAAGAGGATAATTTTTATGATGATGATTCTTTCAGCTTGAATTCCTTTAAAGACAAGTGAACCTGAACACATCTGGGCTTATTCTTAGAACCGAAATAAAAATCCCAAAATATTTTTGTAGCAATACAGCGGAGAAACCACCACACACAAAATGAATCTACCAACTCTAACATCACACTGACAGCTATGGAGACCATAGTCTTCTACATATCCAATAAACAAGTGGATGGAAAGCTGCACAGCAAACTACACCACTCTGCTCCTCTAACATATTTTGAATTAGAGGGATCACCACCAAGTTAAGTTACCTTGAGATTTTTTTAAAAAATCCAAGTATTTCTTGAATAGCCTTATCAAATCTTAGACAGACAACAGTTTATCACCACCATGGTATCCCAAGGTCATAGTACATGAGGTGGGACTGGAAGTCATGGTCTCCAGATTCCCAGGCCCTGCAGCTTCTCCTAGGCCAAAGGCTCTTAAAAAATGCATCCCCAGCACCAGTGAGTTAAAGAATTCACATTTTCCCCACTGTACGGATGGGGAGCTGAGGCAGAGGGATAAAGTAACTTGCCTAAGGTCAGACTAGGAGTCTGTGGCAGAGCTAGGAAATGACACAAGAACATTTCAGTCCCAGAGACTGGATTTAGCAGACATTAAGGCACCCCAAAAGTAGCCTTTGAATGGAGGTAAGGAAAACAGATAATCGAGAAAAGAATTTCAGCTTACCAATACAGACAGTTCAAACTAAACACAAGGCAGAGGTTTCCAATACAAAAGTTTTCATCAGGCACATCGTGTGATCAATACGAAACAATAAAGAACTTCCAAAATCAACTCCCAGTAGCCAATTCTGCTGTGACGTCTTCGTTTAAAGAAAGACCCAAAAATGACCATTTTAGCTTCTAAAAAAATCACACCTATGGGAACAAGGTAAGGGAATTATTTGGATTTTACTTAGTGGAAATGTATGTTCCTTTTAAAAAAAAAAATCAACTCCCTGGTATAGAAGCAAGTTGCAAATTAAAAGGAATCAATTTCTTCCCCGCCTAAATAAGTGCAAAATGGAAGAACCATCTTCAATAGAAAATTTGTTGATTGTGAACGTAGAATCAAAAGCCTCATTATCCTCTGTTCTAAGTCGCATCTTATTTGGCAGTTCCTCCACTATGAGTAGGACCCTACCAAATTCACTGTCCATTTTGTCCAATTTCACAGACATAGGATTTTAAAAATCACAAATTTAACAATTTCAGATATTTTAATCTTTCATTGTTGTAAGCGTGGGAGGTCCTGACACAAAAGGGTTAGGGGGGTTGTAAGGCTAATGTGGGGGGGGGGGGGTCATGGTATTATCACCCCACAGAGCTTCCTGTAGCCTGGGGAAGTTCCTGCAGCTGGGGCTGACCCGGCTTCAGGAGCGGCCCCTGCGGGGCAAGAGGAAGTCTTGTCCCTTCCCAGCCCATCTGGGCTAGCATCTGGAGCCTGGCACACAGTAAGAGCCCCCAGCCCTACCCCATCTACCCACACTAGCCAGATTTCACGGGGAATATCAAATTTCATGGCGTTTTGCTCAGCCATGAATTTGGTAAAACTCTAAAAATTTGTTCTTCTGGAGGGACAGAAGACCACACTCAGAACATCCATTTATTCTATCAACTGTGCACATTGCAGCAGCTGAAACAATTGTAGCTGATCTCATCATGGCTGTGTCAATATTTAACTATAATACAGTAGCTTTAGCATCCAGAACTAAAACAAACCAAAACCAAAAATGGGCTTCACAATCTCACTAATTACAGGGACTCAGCTCTTCAGGAAGGAACAATAAACCATTACTGTAGGAACCAAGAAATATTTTTAGTACTTTCAGCAGTATCATAGAGGTTTTGCTGGCAATCCAAATAGTCAGACGATGACTTGCTGTGTATCATCATGAGAGAAAAACACAGTGGGAAGAAGGCTTTTCATTCCTTGTTATGCCACAATCAGTAGGTGCTCACAGTTTAATTTGACTTTGCTGCCCTTTACTAGCAAATCAGGGTTTATTGTGGGCTTGCAATTTAACCAGATCATATCAGATATTAACACCCTCCTAGTAATAGAATCAGAACTGGAAGGGACCTCGAGAGGTCATCTAATCCAGTCCCCTCCACTCAAGGCAGGACAATGTATTATCTAGATCATCCCTGACAGGTGTTTGTCTAACCTGCTCTCAAAAATCCCAAATGATGGAGATTCCACAACTTCCCTAGGAAATTTATTCCAGTACTTAACCACCCTGACAGTTGGGAAGTTTTTCCTAATGTGCAACCTAAACCACCCTTGCTGCAATTTAAGCCCATTGCTTCTTCTCCTACCCTCAGAGGTTAAGAACAATATTTTTTCTCCCACTTTCTTGTAACAACCCTTTATATACTTGAAAACCTATGTCCCTCTCAGTCTTCTCTTTCCAGACTAAACAAACCCAATGTTTTCAATCTTCCCTCATAGGTCATGTTTTCTAGACCTTTAATCATTTTTGTTGCTCTTCTCTGGACTTTCTCCAATTTGTCCACATCTTTCCTGAACTGAACACAACACTCCAGCTGAGGTCTGATCAGCACAGAGTGGAAGAATTACTTCTTGTGTCTTGCTTACAAAACTCCTGCTAATACATACCAGAGTGATGTTAGCATTTTTTTGCAACAGTATTACACTGTTGACTCACATTTAGCTTGTGATCCACTATGACCCCAAGATCCCTTTCCTCAGTACTCCTTCCTGGGCAATCATTTCCCATTTTGTATGTGTGCAACTGACCCCTCCTTCCTAAATGGAGTACTTTCCATTTGTCCTTATTGAATTTCAGCCTATTTACATTAGACCATTTCTCCAGTTCTTCTTGATCATTTTGAATTTTAAGCCTGTCCTTCAAAGCACTTGCAACCCCTCCCAGCTTGGTGTCATCCACAAACCTTGTAAGTGTACTCTCTATCCCATTATCTAAATCATGGATTAAGATATTGAACCCAACTGGACCCAGAACCGATCCTTGCGGGACCCCGCTTACTACTCCTTTACAGCATGACTTTGAATCACTGATAACTACTCTAGGGGAATGATTTTCCAACCAGTTATGCACCCACCTTACAGTAGTTCCATCTAGATTGTATTTTCCAAGTTTGTTTATAAGATCATGTGAGGCAGTACCAGAAGCCTTACTAAAGTCAAGATATACCACATCTACCGCTTCTCCCCTATCCACAAAGCTTGTTACCCTGTCAAAGAAAGCTATCAGGTTGGGTTGACATGATATGTTCTTGATAAATCCATGCTGACTTATTTATCATCTTATCTTCTAGGTGTTTGCAAATTGATTGCTTATTTGCTCCATTATCTTACCTGGTACAGAAGTTAAGTTGACTGGTCTGTAATTCCGCAGGTTGTCCTTATTTCCCTTTTTATAGATGAGCACTATAGTTGCCTTTTTCTAGTCATCTGGAATCTCTCCTGTCCTCCATGACATTTCAAAGATAATTGCTAATGGTTCAGATATCTCCTCAGTCAGCTCCTTGAGTATTCAAGGATGCATTTCATCAGGCCCTGGTGATTTGAAGATATCTAACTTGTCTAAGTAATTTTTGACTTGTCAATGCCCATTAGCCTGTTACACACAACTGGATTTTACTACTACTCCAGAAACAACTACTTTAAATACATTTGTGTCTTGGATTAACATTTTGTAACCAGGCATTTTGTATTCTGCTAATGAAGTCAGCTTCGATGTTTGCAGCATACACACAGCTGTAGGAGGGATTTTAAATATGAGTTATATATACACCTTTGGCTTCCCCCCTCCCTAATTACACAGAACATCTTAAAATTATTCCCCCTTTTTCCATGAATAGTTCACATGATATTTTAATCCAAGTCAGTCAGAGACCTACCAACATGAACTTCTATTCAGTTTCTATTTTCAAAAAATAACTTCAACACAAACCATTACGAATCCTCATTCTGTACCTGCTGTCAACTTTGCTTACCCAACTAAGCAAATCTACATACATCTGATTAAAGCTATCAATACATTTAACAATTATCTGAACTACACACAATTTTAAAAGCTTGAATTTACAAAGAGGTTATAAATGGGGTTGAGGTGAGCTGGTTGATTATTTTTTTAAGAGGGAAAGGGAACAAGAGATATTTGCCAACAGCCAGAAAAACACTAGCTATGTGGAAAATATTTGTATTCTTCCAAAGCTAATCTATCAGCATGTTCGTTTCCTCCAAAGCTCTCAAAAATCTTATTTTGGGGGAGAAAAAATTACATCAGAGAGCCTAACCATGAGAGTTACAGGAACATCTAGTAGCAATCATTTCACTTAGGTGATTTAACAACTTCCACTATGCAAGATTTTTAAAAGCTCTAAAATCTGTTTGCAGCAAGTGTTTGAAATGGAAGGGAGAAAGGGCTTAGGCTAGAAAAGCACCTCTTATTTGTCCCATGAATTTCTGTTCAGAATGGGCTGAGATAAAAACTATTAGAAACTGTATTTCCCTCCTGTGGCTGTGTGCCTCAGTGTTTCAACAGCATGCCAACATACAGATGACTAAAGTTATGTGTGCTCTGCAACATAAGTCCAGGAATAGTAAAACTCAAATGAGCAGACCTTGGAGGGCTGCTAACCTAGGACTTAAGCAGCTTCACTCATTTGCAACCCAGGTTAGGAATTGTTGAATCCTGGATCCCAAAGTGGGGCTCCAGAGTATACACTGCATTCTGCGGGTCCAAATCCAAGCATGCTATCGCAAACTTCCAAGCACCCTCCTAAAACTTGGCCACTCTTATCCTTTGTTCATGGTGCAGCCCGGAAAAACTGGACTGTCCACCACACTGGACTGTCCAGAGGACAAAGTCAGCCTGTGGGATTCTTTTGTCAGACTTCCAGAGACAGAGTCCAGCAGTTCTGCATCTACACTGCAAAGCACTGGGGTCCCAACTCGACTCAGGCTTGGACCCTCTGCCACAGTATTGCCCTGGGACCCTGGGTCTGAATCCTGGGTTAGCACAATTTCTTTGTGGGCAGAAGGGAATTAGGCTCAAACCTGAGTTTGAACCCTGGACTTACACTGCAGCGTAGACATACCCTAACATTTTAAGGCTGAGCCCGTGCGATTGCCACTGATGCTGTACTAGGAATGTTTGGGAGCTGCTGGGACAGTGGGAGGACAGAGGGGAGAGAGCTATAGCTCTTTGCCCCAAACCACCAAATGCCCCCTACTATCCTATCCACACTACATGGGACAGGAACACTTGGCTCCAGTGCACTGCATTCTCACGGAACTCCGATCCAGCCAATTCCCAGATCTAGCACCCTGTGTCAGCAACTCTTCCCCCCGCTTTGTGGTAAGTGCCCTCTTCTGCGAGCAGCTAAACTAGCTCAGGTGGTAGCAATTTGTACTGCACTGCTGAAGGTTCAAGATTCAAACCCTGCTCTTGATTCATGGAAGGAGGCGGGGGGCTGTTACAATTGTGCACAATAGAATTTATTTTCTTTTTTAAAAGCTTGTGATATTACATACAAAGAATCTACATTAAAAGTGCATTATTTAGGTTGCTAGATCGTGTAGCTGAAAGTCAGTAAGTGGCAGATTTACAATTGTACATGCAACCTTGCTTCTGATCCCTTCGGCACATGGATTATATTACAGTCTTTCATTACATAGTAACCTACTACTTTTTCCACAGCACAATATTCAATTCTCAGGTTTGACGCACAAAGGAGCAGAATTAAGGTTCAGTGAGCAGCCCTAAATCTGACACCACCTAACATTCAAGGGCTTGGCCTTACAACTTAAGTTCATGTTGTATTTTTATGTATAGTGTGCAAGATTAAAAACTGAACTGCAATAGTTAGTACAGTTCAATCTTTTAAGAGTAGCTACCTGTGAACTCATGGTTATCCAAAATTTCTCAAGGTGACTGAAGATATCTCTATTAATAACAATCTTATTTAAGTGAATGTTAATGAGCAAAATCCCAGGCAATGAAATATTATGACAGACAGCGGTTAGTTACCCAGCAAGACTTCCTTAATGCCCTGCATAATCGTTGGAGATCCTGGACTTTAATTGTACATTTTAAAAATCAACAAAATAGGAAAAAAAATAAAACTATTTTCAGTTGTAGCTCACAACACATTAGCACCACATTGAAGGGCAATGAGAACAAGTGCCTTTCCCAACTTACACTACACAAGCTCACTTCCTTTAAGCTCAGATAGGGTAATGTGTCACCTGTCTTACTGAGCCAGCATAACCGAGCGATTAACAGTCTAAAAGGATAATGCATAATAATAGCTCACACAGCTCTTCTATTGGACTATATCCATCTTTGAAATTACTACAGCTAAGTTTAAGTCAGATCTATATGATAAACCTACATCAATATAACTACATTGCTCAGGAAAAATCCATGCCCCCTGAGTAACACAGTTGTATCGACCCAACCCCTAATGTAGAAGTGCAATGTCAACAGGAAGACTTCTCCCTTCAACATAGTCATGGAGGATTAACTATACCGACAGATGCTCTCCCGTCGACATAGTAGCGTGTTCACCCAACCAGTGGTGCATCTGGACCTCTGCAGCCTTTTAACTGTAGACCTGCACTTAGTATCTTCTAATGTCTCAAAATTATGTGTGGAACAGATTATCAATGTCATATGCTTTAGGTATGATTCAAGAATTATGTGCGAACTATTGCCCCCGTCAAAATAAGATCATTTAATATGGGAAAGGACCAAAGGAAGGGTATTCCAGTTGTTAAATGTTTACTACTCCACCTTAAGGCTTAGGCTATGTCTACACAACAACTTTTGTTGGTAAAATTCACGTCACTTAGGGGTGAGAGAGAACTACACCCTTGTTCAACCACACACCCAAGTTATACTCACAGAAGCACCAGCGTGGTCAGCGCTATGCTGGCAGAAGACGCTATCCCACTGACATAGCTACCACTGCTCATTGGAAGTGGCTTAATTATGTCAGCGGGAAAACTTTCTCAGCTGACACAGAGCAGCTACACAGGACATCTTAGAGCAGTGCAGCTGTGCTGCTGTTAGGTCTGTGGTGTAAACATGTCCTTAGTTGCTCCAATGCAACAGTTTTAATTACTTAAATATTACCAAGAGCCAACCAGGAACACTCAATTCATTGCAGAATCTGTGCTTGCTACAAGTACTAAGATTCTTTGCACTTGAAAATCAAGTCCACAGAACACTTAGAGCAGGATGATGTATACTGCACTAAAAACACACTTCAGCTTTATCATCATCAATAACCAATCTGTTAAGGGGTGAAGACAGTTGATTCTTCCTTCCTCCTTGCTGACTCTGCCAACAAGGATGTAAGTAACAGAGATCCTAGGGTGTTTTCTGATAAGTAAATTGAGGCTAACTCACTGACAGACAAAAGAATCAGAATATCAGGGTTGGAAGGGACCTCAGGAGATCATCTAGTCCAACCCCTTGCTCAAAACAGGACCAATCCGCAATGAAATCATCCAACAGATTTT
Organism: Dermatemys mawii; assembly: GCA_007922305.1. Taxonomy (NCBI): domain Eukaryota; kingdom Metazoa; phylum Chordata; order Testudines; family Dermatemydidae; genus Dermatemys; species Dermatemys mawii. Next base: position 865,000 of record ML677394.1, on the reverse strand, counting down.
TGCCCCATATCCCAAAATGGCCCCCTCAAGGATTGAACTCACAACCCAGGCCAATGCTCAAACCACTGAGCTATCCCTCCCCCCAAACTATCACCATATGGTCATTCTGTCCCGACTCATCTTACTGTGTTCAGAAAAGGAACCTGAAAAGGACAGCAGTGAAACAGAGGATACTTAAGTAAATTTTCTTCAGATCACTTACCAAAGAGGGCTTACCAGTTTGGTTAGAATAAACCTGATCTTACTTCATAATCCTAGTACTTAACTGATGCCATGCTGATACCACATCTGATAAACATCTTGCTCAACGCTGTGTATAAGTTTATAGCATTTTATTGGTACTATAGTTACATCACACTGAGCAAGATCAGATGGTAATTAAAAATTATATTTAGTTATTGCGTATAAGCAATTAGGCAACCAAATGGAATGAGCCATATTAAGGTACTGCCATTTCCTCTGGTAGCGGTTGAGACTAAGCACTCAGCCAAATTAACCTAAATAGATTTATCACACTGACTGTAAACAGTGCCCAGGAAATGGGCTGTAATTTCATGGTGGATCTACCATCATTGTCACATTAAACAATAAAGTTGATGTTCAATATCTACGTAGACTTTCATTAAAATTGAACTTTCTTTGTAAAAAACAGACCACAGGCATCTGAAAGTTTGAAATGTCGACTTCCTCTCAACCCCTCATCCCAAATTACTCCTCTCTCCAGATTTCACATAAAATTGTTACTTTTTAGTGAAAGGCTTCATTAGAGTTCTTTCAAAGCCTATAAATTCTGCCTCTAAATTGGACAGATGTTTTGTTTAAATTATGAGCAGTGAGTTGTGAGACATTCCTTAAATTACACATATTGGGACCTCCCAATCAAGTTATTGTTTATGACTATATGGTGAGCATAGTTTTCCTCTCAATACAAACAGGTATATTTTTGGTCAAATCTTCAAAGGAAACACGTGCAAGTCCACCCCAAACCGTCCATTCCTAATAGATGGCTGCGTCAACATTTGCACATACATACTCCAACTTGCACTTATGCATTCAGGTCTGTGCATGACTAAACTGTGTGCGTGCTCTATTCATAGCAACCATAGAAATGTAGGCCTGGAAAGAATCTAATCCAGTCCCCTTCACTGAGGTAGGGACGGTATATTGAGGGTTTTGATCTTCTAATGTATATAGGAAACAATCACTGAAAATAAAACTATTTCATTCCATTTCGAAGATAACTTTAAAAAAGTCACTGAAATGGAACATAAGGAAGCTTATCTAGCAATTAGCTTTGTGAATGACTACTCCTAAAACAAAACCAGAATGGAAGAGCTGCTCTTTAACAGACCGCCCAATTATTCTTAAAAAGACTAGGGCATCCCTTGTGCAAGGTTCATTGATTTAAATTAAGGCAATTTAAATCACCAAATGGAAAGCCACAATTTAAATCACCAGTTTTTATTATCTTTTTCATTTTATTTCATTTATTTTCTAAAGAAATGTGTCTTCTAATTGATTGAGATAACCTCTGAAATATGTTGATTTACAACTAACTGGAGCTTTCACACTCGATTTGGTACATCTTTTCACTACCTAGGAAGATACAGAGTGAGTGAGTGAGTGAGTGTGTGTAATTATAACAATATTTTCAGATGTTTATTAATTGCATATTTTAGTAAGTTTGAAAATGGTGAATGATATTGCTTATTTCTAGATAACTAATTTTCTGCTCGTCATTTGTGTCAAGCCGCATTCGAATGGTAACCAGAATTTGTTTACATACACAAAACAATATATAATTTATTTTTATTATACAAATCAAAGGTTTTGGATACATAAACTTTCTCTTACCAAAACACATTTCACATTTCCAACTAAATCATAGTAAGAAAAGAGTCTTAACATATTTTGTATTAAATTCAGATTTCATTTTAAACTATTTTTAAAAAATAAATATAACTTAATAAAATCAAAAAATCAAATTTAAATTAAAAAATTGATTTTTTTTTTTGAAAGTCTATTTTTTGTCCACCGTGCCGTGGTGTAGTAGAAGCAATAGAAAGGCTCTGAAATGCAATCCCACACAGAGGTGAACTCCTTCATTAGAGACTCCAGTAGTAGGAGCATAAGTCAACTCGGGCCCTCTGAAAGAGAATCTGGGGAAGAACTTATTTTTCTGAGCAGTTCCATTATGTTGTGTACTCAAATAGAATGGGCTTATCCTTTCTGCCGCTGAATCACATTTCTAGATGTGATAGTGACTGCCAAAGAAAATGGGGTTTTAACCATATCATGCTTAACTGATCAAAAACCTGTAGTACTCTATACCGCACATAGTTAGGCTTCTTGGGAGACAGACCAGATTAGCCAGTCATCCAGGCTGGGGAGATGGATGCCAGTTTTTACATTGAGAGGGCTCCAGCAACTCCCACAATAGGTTTTGCAAGTGTTGCAAAGAGATTTAAGTGTTATCAGATATTCACACACAGCCCGTGTAAGAGCTCAAGTGAGCCCTATATGAACCTTGATCAGCATTTGGAGCAGCATACAGGAGATGATGAATGCACACATCTTCGATATTGGCCAGCGCCTAGCTGTCTCCCTCACCAGTTGTTAGTATCACAAACTGACAGTCACATCCTGAAATGGATTTTTACTACAAAGTAGATGAGCCACTTTAGGTCAATGCAGGTCAGTTTCCCTTCTGCTCTGTTGGGGACCACAAAGAGAAATGATTTCAAGATGTATACTATGGCCCTTATGGGTAAAGGGTGAGATGGCAAACTAATTCCCCTCCACCAGAGAAAAGAGACTGATGAAGCAATATCATTAGGAACTCCACTACAAGGTCCATACTGGTGTGTGGCATGAAGCCTACACCTTCTGGAAAATCAGCATACAGCATCTCACAGAACCGTAGGAGAAACAGCTTAACAGTCAGAGACAAAATAGCCTAGTCTACACAAGAAAGCTGGTTTAACTTCAACTGTTTTTAATCCAAGTTATTGAAACCTAAGTAGTGTCTACACAAGGATGTGGACCAGTTATGAGTGGTTTATTTTGGCTTAGTTCACACAGATTCCTAATGGGATTTAAACTAAACCATAATAAACCTGGTTTAAAACTGAAAGCATGTAACAGAGTTTTGCACCAGTCTAACTAAAATCAGTTTAAAAGTCACCCTTTAAATAAAACTGGTCCACTTTTCTCATGCAAAGAAGGCCTTAGGTCAGCGGTTCTCAAATTTTTGAGAGCCACGACCCATTTTTCCTTCCTTGCAGCGGACGGCAGACCCTTGTATGTCCGCCGAAAAGCCACCGAATGGATTACTTCCGCATTTGGTGGCTTTGCGGCGGACATGCCGAGTGCTGCCAAATGCCTGCTTTCACTTTCAGCAAATGTTTCGGCAGCGCTCAGTATGTCCGCCAAAAAGCCGCTGAACGTGCAAGTAAGCCATTCAGCGGCTTTTCGGCGGCGGCAGGAGCTCACGACCCCCCAGGAAACAGCTGGCAACCCCCAGGGGGGTTGCAACCCCCGGTTTGAGAACCGCTGCCTTAGTCATCTGTTGAAACACACTCTAGAGCTGGGGTTTTCATACTTTTTCTTTCTAAGCCTTCCCTCTCCAAACATGCTAAAAAAAACTCCATGGCCCAGCTGTGCCACAACTATTTTCCTGCATATAAATGCCAGGGCCAGAATTAAGGGGTAGCAAGCACAGCAATTGCCTGGGGCCTCACACCACAGGGGACACTGCGAAGCTAAATTGTTCAGGCTTGGGGCCCCAGGTTGCAGTCCTGCATGGCTGGTGGCTTTATGCTCCTCGGCAGACCCCCTGAAACTTGCTCACAGCCCCCCAGGGGCCCTGGACCCCTTGTTGAAAACCACTGCTCTAGAAGACAACAGCTACATGGAGCATTTCCATTCTGATCAACGAAAGAACAGAGGAGATCTATGGAACAATTAACAGTCTGAAGAAGAGATTCTGTTCTGAAGAGAAATTAAGAGCAAAGGTATTTTGTCTTTGATATAGAACAACATCAAACAGTCTCCTTTCCTTGAATCGAGGAGTCATACACACGATTTTATAGATTCCAGAGATTCCAAAACCTGAGGAGATCATTGTGACCATCTAGTCTGAGTTCCCATATAACACAGGATCTCTCGGCCTGCTGGAGTAAGTCTAATGGTCTATCACTTCTGGAAGCTGGTATAGTGTACAGCACTGTTTTTTAGCTCTAGTACCTCTCAAGAAACTATCTTCCAACACTAAATCAGAACTGAAGTAAAAGGCAAAAAAAAGCTAGATAGTAATTAAACCATGATTATAGTATGATCTCACCAAAATAAACTTCAGAGATTTCAATACAATTAAGGGTTTTTTTAATTAAGCCGCAATGGTCTAAAAAACTGTTGATTTTAGAATCAATGGTCCCTTATTTTACCAAAGTTTGTGCAATAAAGATCAAAAGCGAAAATAGCAAGGTATGGATCTTGGAACATCACAATATTCACTCCAACTCTTCCACCAAAAGAGCATCCTAGCCACCACAGTGCTTGACATAACCGAGGATGAAATTTGTAGTTCATTCTGGCCAGTGCTGTAAATCTTGCACATTACAAAGAAAGTTTTTCTTTGTGAAATCTAGGGACAAGTTACCACCATCCCTGTCTTCAATCTCTGTAGCTGATTAAAGGACAGTGATTAGCTTACTTTTCTTCTCTTCTGGCATTGAGCCATCTCAGAAATGTGATTACCTTTGCCATGCAAAGAAAACACTGGACGAAAGAAACCACAACATGAGAAGCCAGAGAGAATGCCGAGTGGGGGAGAACAACAGAAGAACACCTTCTGCTGCTCAGTCTCCCGGAGAACAGCAGCAACACAGCTATTCCATAATGGTACACAGAGGGTACAGAAATCAAATGAAACTAAAACAGTCAAGACATAGCTAAGACTAAAGAAAGTCTCTTTTAATGTTGACAGGTGGAAATATTAATATTTTAATGAAATAATTAAAATACTTTACATTTTCTGATTGAATTTTGTATTAACAGTTTTTTATTAATACCAGTGTGAAAAAACCTCTCTTCCTCCTTGACCTCTCTCCTGTCTGAATTATCTGAGTTTTACAAAGGGGCATAATTTGGTTTTATGTTGTTAAAATATATCCACACTTCCACACCTTTCAAAAACATTATTGCTTGGAAATATAAGTACCATGTACTAAAGTAAAAGAAACAGTAAGCTAAGATCATCAACTATACTTTCACTGATGTTAAAATTTCACCAAAACCTATTCAAACATGCATAGCCATGCTGGAAATTCTAGCAAAAGCTGCATAAATGACCAGAAGGGACATGAAGAAGTGTCAAATATATAGTATCTGCATGTGTCTATATTTGAAAGCAAACACTGTATTCTGTTTACCATTCACTTCTGATTCAGAACAGGATAGCATACTCACTTGAATTTCAAACACTATTTTTAAATAAATTTCCAACTTATCACTCGAGAAGTAGTCACCAAAGCAAGTACTTCACTTGTCCTCCCATTGCAACTCCTCTACATCATCAATCATACAAGGTAATCTTACTATACTGTAGTTCAATTTAGTATTTGCCACTTAAACATCCCCCCAAAACCCAAACAAACTGAGGTGTGATTCAAAACATCATGCTGAAACTAACTCTACTGAAGATTACAGTTAAGATATGAAATAGCCACTCTCTTTCAATAAAAAAAAAAAAAGAAAAAGAGTCAATGTCCAAACCCACAGGTGAGTTACTGCTGAGCATATAATTGCTGCCTACACACAAGTAGTAATCACCGAAAAGCACACAGCCCACTCTTATAGGGACTCTCGATTACAATGTGTCATTCTGCCCTGTGGTATCAATCACCATTTCAATAATTTACTTCAGAAATAGAATTCATTACTTTGGAACACAATTTGAAACACCCTGAGAATGAAAGCCATCGCAGAACAACACATTGCATTTAATGTTACCTTGAATAAAGCATAGAATTAAATTATGATTTGTTTCACAAAACTCACTTTCACTGATGTACACTATAACCCACATTATCTGCAGATACACTCCCAATAGTAGCTGGAGTGTGGAAACACAGTGCTGTGAACCTTTGGAAGATGCTTCTGACATGGTACTGAAATGGCTCCATTTCACCAGCTAAAAAGCTATGGCTAGAGTTGACATCATACAACACCAACCTCTCTCATTCTGCTAGGATGCGAAACGCCTAGTACTGCATCAGTAAGAGGCAGAACAATGGCTTTTATAGTTGGAGCCCTCCATTAAATTTATTAGTGCTTGCCTACAGTGCCTTAAATCCCCATTGTACTGTGCACAATGGGAAGTCAAACAGTGAATTAGATAAACTTCAGCAGCTATTGGTTGAGAAAGCTGGAGGTTTGTGAACTGTAAATAAATGGATCACCTGATCTCCAGCATCTTACAATTAGCAGCGTCTCTCACATACAGAGCACAGAAGCAGGTGGCAACATACAAAGGTATCCAACATGATAAAGATATAAATCAACTACCCAATTATTCTATGCGTTATAAACAAACCCACTGGGGAAGATCTGAATATACCTCATACACTTTCTAACACCAAATAAACTGCTTTCAAATATAAATTTATTTTAATGAGAGAACAGCATTTGGTGTAGTTATTCCTAAAACCTGATACCTTCCCAGAAACTGAGAGACTTCTGAGTGAGCGTACCTTGTCATCTTACCTAACCAACGATCACATTTACGCCAGCTTTGCTGAGGATTTAGTTTCCGCCTTACTTCATGGGAGTCTGCCACATATATGCCCAAGCAGCAATGACAGGAGGAATAAAGGGAGAGGGTCTTAAAAGTCCAAATGATTTTCTCACTCTACTAGAAAGAATAAGACACAAAACATGAAATCTAGTTAGCTTCCTTACAAAATTTACTAAAAGCAGTTTCAGTTACTAGACCTGGTCCAGTCCCCTGACAATTCTAATGGTTTTACAACCATATACAGAATTTTCTCTCCTGTTCCTCATAGCCACAACCACCCAAACATCAGAAGAAATTACTATACTGAAATGGACTAAAGTGTAATGGCTATACACCTAATAGCAATAAGTGTAACCCGAGTACTTATATTGTTGCAGCACTTTATTTTATTATAATCAAAGGAAAGCAGTGGGGATGAGGCATGGAATGGGACTGGTTTGAATCTGCGTCTGTACACTCATGCTAAACCCAATCATGCTAAATGTAGTGCGAGGAACTCGGACAGATGCACCCAGAAGATGGCTATACTAATAGAAGCTTTGCCTTAATAAAAGTCTCAAAAAAGCAGCTCCCATAAAAAATTAAAATATCACATTGTACATTGAATATTAACCTCATTCTCACTAAGGAAAGAACTTAGCTAAAGATTCTGACTTGCTGGCTGTTGAGTCTGCTTTTACTGAAGTTACAGAAAGTCACTATTACACACATACAGTTCTGTAGGTTGTACACATCCTCAGCCTGAGAGCTAAGCCACTAAGAACACAGGGAGGAACATAGGGACTACTGAGAGTAGCTCGCTCTCAAAATAATCATCTAAAATACAATCTTTTAACATAATCACAGGGGAACAAAATGTGGGTGTGCATGCTGATGTAATGAAGGTTAAATGTCTTGTTGAAATGTTACATTGTCATAGCAGCACCATCAGATTGGAAATTTCTTTAGGAAGAGCACACTACCTCTAGACTTGCTACCCAGTAACACACACCCTTACACCATTGACCCCCAATTTGGTAAGGCAACTGCCATCTTTTCTTGCGCTGTATATTTATGCCTGCCTACTGTAATTTTCACTCCATACATCTGAAGGAGCCATAGCTCATGCTCTAATAAACTTGTTAGTCTTTAAGGTGCCATGAGACTCCTCCTTGTTTTTGCTGAAACAGACTAACGTGGTTACCCCTCTGAAACCCTAAACACTGTTTCAAAGATATGCTGTTTAAAAATGACTATATTAAACAAATAATTGCATGTTATGTTGGGGGTACTCTTTCTTCACATTCCTGGGAGCAGTTAGGCCATTATCTCAGGTTTTTGTATACAATACCCCTGGCTTTAACTATGTATAATGATTTCTGGAAAGTCTTGAAAGAGAAAATTTAAGTCTACCCTTTAGCAAAGAGTTAAAATGAGGCACAGGAAGGTAAGCATAATAGCACTCTTAAATAATTTGACCTAATAACTCATCTGACAGACACAGCACCCAAATACACACAATTTTTTCTTTGACTAACACTGATTTTCTCACAAAGGGGAAATACAGTGAAGTCATATGCACTGACCCTTGCATAAAAGATAGATACTACCCAAAATCATAGATTCTTACAGACACAGGCTGGTTCCCTGCACAACTTTTCTTACCACTGCTGGCCTCACACTCATAACACAGCAAAAGTAAGATTACCAATTAAAACATATGGATAGGTGAGAGATAGAGGTTTTAGTGCAAAAGAGCACTACGATGCCTACTCATCAGGTTGTGTTCGTTCAGTTACACTGGTACCACAGAGCACAAAACCACCAATACGTGTATCTAACCATTCTGATAAAATGTCTAATATTGATGTCCAATAATGACTGACTGTTTACAGGTATGGTTGACAGAACATTGTCCCGTACTGCAACAAAAAATTACCCTAAAATGCAGATAATGCAAGTAGCAGTAATCCCTAATCTACCACAAGTCCCATGTTCAATGAGCTTGCCAGGAAAAAATCTGTACTCTTGACTATAGTAATTGCACGTGTTTAATCGAGTTATGTTACAAAGCATTTCAGACAGAAACAGAATTTAATTTGCATGTCTTTTTTTAAAAAGAAAAAAAAGAAGGAAACACTGAAAGTAAGGAAATTCTTCTTAGCTGTAAAGTTTTCTTTTCTTGTATACCAACCCAGATACAAGGACTCCACCACAAACTCTGGATGACACCATACTCAGATAACACTGCTCTACAGCCAAAATGCTTCTGAAATAAATGTAGTCAAACTTTACTAATTCTGGGTCACTGAGAATGAAAATTATGCTTAAAATTGTTGATTGGCTCTAGTTTTCAAGATATGCTATTGGGTCAGTATATACGACCTTTGACATGGGAATGGCGGAGGATAAGTGAGTTATAAAGGGAAGGGATCTCAATTTAAACCAGAAATGAATAAAATACAACTTTGACTGGATCTATGAATAAATCTATGACTGGGTTTGGACAGTACTTGCTTTTCAAGCAAAAACAATGAATGATGCAATCTGAAGCTGGTATTGCGTCATACATTATATGAATTGCATCATGTTATTCCTAGAAGTCATGGATGATGCAATCGTAACAAAGCTTACATCACTCTGCTGAACAAATTGCCCTATATCAGCTCTAGAAATCATACAGTGTCGTGCTCTCATTTGTCAGTGTTTGATTTTGCAAAGGGACACATTTCTGTTTAGCCAAAGTGAGCAGAGATGCCTCATACTTGTATGAACAGTGCAGATAACTTCCGCTATGTTTGTGGTGAAGTGACTTTTGCATCACAAAAGCGCAGTATAACCACTATGGTTAAGAAAGCCTATCACCTTTATTTTGGCTGCAAAATTGGAGATCAGGACAAGAGGTGGGCCCCACACATATGCTGCAACACTTGTGCAACAAATCTTCGCCAGTGGTTGAACAGGAAAAGGAAAATCTGTGCCTTTTGCAGTGCCAATGATTTCGAGAGAGCCAACAGATCATAGCAGCAATCGTCACTTCTGCATGGTGCCTCCAGTTGGGAAAGGGGTGTCAAAGAAGAACAAAGTGGACCGTGCATTATCCAAACATTCCATCAGCTATATGCCCAATACCCTGGTGCATCAGGACTGCCGGTTCCTGATGCACCAGAATCATTCTCACTTGAGTCAGACGAGGAAGAGGAAGAGGATGAAACTTCTGGTCCTGAACCATCAATGTCACAGGACCCACATTTTCTCCCATCCTCCTCCTCTGAACCACACCTCATAACACAAGCTGAACTGAATGACCTTGTCAGGGATTTGGAACTACCCAAGAGTAAGGCAGAACTGTTGGGCTCCAGACTACAGCAGTGGAATCTCCTGGCAGGTGATGTTAGGGTTTCCATGTTCCGTGACCGTCAAAAGGATCTTGTCCCATTCTTCTTCATGGAAGGTGATCTTGTAGCCTGCAACAACATCGATGGTGCGATGGCAGCCCTCAACATCGTTCACGATCCAGATGAGTGGAGACTCTTCATTGATTCATCGAAGACGAGTCTTAAAGCTGTTTTGCTGCATAATGGCAATGTTTTGCCATCAATTCCAGTTGGTCATGCAGTCCATATGAAGGAAACCTACGACAACATGAAACAACTTTTGAGGTGCATAAACTATGACCAACATCAGTGGCAGCTTTGTGGCGATTTGAAGGTTGTTGCTCTCTTGCTTGGTCTGCAGACTGGATACACAAAGTACTGCTGTTTTCTCTGCAAATGGGATAGTCGTGCAAGAGATTCCCACTACATCAAGAAAGATTGGCCACTCCGACAGTCATTGGAGCCTGAGAGGAAAAGTGTTCAGCATCCACCGCTTGTTGAATCAAGGAAGATTTTGTTACCACCCTTACACATCAAGCTGGGTCTGATGAAGAACTTTGTCAAGGCCATTGACAAAACACAAGCAGCTTCCAAGTACCTCCGTGGAAAATTTCCAAGGTTAAAGTGAAGCTAAGATAAAGGAAGGTGTCTTTGTTGGTCCTCAGATTCGGGAACTTCTTCGAGATGATGCATTTCACCATGCACTGCGTGGCAAGGAAAAGACGGCATGGAAAGCCTTCCAGTCAGTGGCAATACATTTTCTCGGAAACAACAAGGCAGACAACTACAGGTTGTTGGTGGAAAACCTCCTCAAGGCATACAAAAGCCTTGGTTGCAACATGTCACTAAAGATACATTTTTTGCACTCTCATCTAGATGTTTTCCACCGAACTGCGGAGCAGTGAGCGACGATCACGGCGAGCAATTTCACGAGGACATTGCAACAATGGAGAAACGCTATCAGGGCAAATGGAGCCCATCAATGCTTGCAGACTATTGCTGGACAGTGACAAGAGATGCTCCATTTAATGAATACAAGAGACAAGCCAAGAAGTGCCGAGTAGACACTGAATAGGACTAAACTATGTACATAACAGTTTTTTGCCTTTTGTTTCATAATACATTTTATTTATATAACCCTTTTGCTGATTTTTCAAGTGTTACATAAACAGGACAGGTGAAATATTATCATGTAAAGCAACCATAAACACATGAAAAGACCTAGGTTTACAATTTATGATTAAAACTCTACTATCTACACAACATACATAGACATAAAATGTAAAAACTTAAATGTCTTAGAAACAGTAGCCAGTTGTTTTGTCATATTTGACTTCAGCACATCAAAATACATAATAAATATCACATTTTAACTCTGAAGCAGACGACTTCTAAAAAATTGTAGACCAGTGTAATAGTCTAACTATGACAGTCTTCTGTTATTCGTGTCCAGTGAGTCAACAGTGTTCCTAAAAGCTATTTTAATTGTTTATTTGAACCACAATTTTAAATAGCTAATTGAGCAGTTCCCCCATTTTAATTTTGTATTTTTTCTATCAAAACTGCATTGTTCATATTGAGGTTTTAATTTCAGTAAATGGCAAGAGATACTAGGAGAGCTGTATATAAAGAGAACCCTTAGAATAGGTTGAGATGACGGGAAGTTCTTTTTCTAACAGTAATTCACTGTACTGTTAACATACTTGGTTATTTATAATCTCCACAGAGAAATCACCACATAGATATACAAACAGATCCAACCAACAAATACTAGCTTTAGCAATAAAATATTTTTGTTATTAAAAATCATAATTGTGATCAAAGCAAAAACACATATTCAAACCAACAGCACACTGACAGCCCCAACTGAAGGACTAAGTCAAATGTACAATGCCTACAAAGACTATATTCTGTACTTACCTCAAAGCACCAACAAAAATCTATTACAACAATACAATAGACAGAAAAGACATTTCTGTTCTTTAGATGTACATGTAATACAGCAGATGTTTATGGTATGAATACTACCCTGTTTTCATATGCTAAATTTCGTCAGTATGTGACTAAAGCAATTAAAGATAATATGTCACAGGAACCCTATTTCTCATCTTCTGTACACAGGTTAACCTGTTCATGCTCACATATCGCATCCCAATACCTGTGTTTTCAGTACTATTTTCAGTTCTTCACTGAGTAGTCTTCTGCTGCAGAAGAAACAAATACCTAGAGTTTTACATTGAATTTCTTTAGCAAAAAGAAAAACAGACATTTTTGTTGAGGTCATAGCTCTCTTGCCAAATCTTTTTTCTATAAGGCTCTAACCTGAAAGATTTTGTTGGGGTTGTTCTTTTAAAAAAAAGTATGCATCTTTCTAAACCTGTGCCAGCACACAGGATGGTGCAAAATTGTAGCTAACAAAGGACAGCAAGTGTAAATAAACAAACCCAGCACTATATGGGAAGACGACAAAGGCACATTCCTAGAATTATTCTGGAGAAAAGAAGTTAAGCTAGTGGAAGAAAGAATGAACTTCATACAATTAATCTGTACCATATAATACTGGGGTAATGGAGCAGTTGTATACTACAAACCACTGAAGTAATTCCATCTTTTCTTAATTGTATTTGTTTGCTCACAAGTTTATTTTCACAAAGGTAAAACACTTAAGCTGGGGGATGGGCAACCAGTGAACCCCTCTGGAAGGGCTGTGCATGACACCTCACTGGCCTGAATGGAAGGAAGCTAACAATTAAATGCTCCTTTGTTTAATGATATCTGAATCAACGGAAATCCACTACTCAGTGACTAGACCACATACCAGCCTGGGTAGCAGATGGACCATGTGATCCAAGGGGTTTCCTTGGAGGTCTAACAACAAATGCAGCTCTATGTCTCCAAACAAGACGCAGCCAGAAAGTAGAAGAAACCACAGATGTACACATAGAAAGCAGTAAGGAAGCACCAAAGACAGCAAGAGCTAAACATTTATAGTGTGACCCTGAGGCCATGACTACACTAGGAGTGCTTTGTGGATATAGGAATCCCAGTATGCTATACAGGTGAAACACCCCTAGGTTGCCTCTACATTCATTCACACTCCCTGGTGACAGAGATTTCATCTCTATGGTATCAGTTGCAAGTACTGCCTAGTCTTGATTTGGCAATTCAGACATTATTTCATCAACCTAACATTGTTTTGCTTGGCGACAATTAAATGGCAAAATTGGTGTCCATTTGTTACATTCACCAGAGCAAGTTAACTAAAACTTTAAAATGTGGGCTGCCAAATACAGTCAAACCACTTTATAAAAGCCAGGACTATATAGACGGATGGCAAGGACTGCATAATAGCTAAAAACCAATCACCTCATACACCTTCCTGCACATATTTTTAGGGCACAGTGCAGGAAGTCTGTTGTCCCAGGCCTCTTATAATTTCCAAATGAGATCATATGGGGAAAAAAACAACTTTATAGCCTCAAGCTGGATGAGTTATCCTATCAAACTGATAAATTTAACTCCTTAAACATACAATTGGTTTCCCAGTGTCTTGATCTCTTCAAAGTAGCTATCCTTTTGGCTTGAACTTAGAGACTAAGTTCAGTGTCTACAGGTCCTGTGTTAATGCCAAGGATTTAAATTACTGTAACATGCTTTTCAGACAAGCATTCTTTGGTTTTGTCAGATTTACTGGCCTCTGCGGAGAAATGAAAGACTCAGTTACAGGCACTAAGTGGCTGCAATGCAGCATAATTAGCTCTACATCTGAGGTGGGTTCTTTTTAACCCTCCTGCCCCTCCAGCCACTTCCTTGCTTCAGGTTAACAACAGAACTGATGCAAGTGTGTTGGCAGCCAAATAAGTTAACAAGTTAGCCGAGAGCCAAAAATTCAAAGACCACACATGTATGTCTGCTGTTGGATCATTTAACAACCATGAACAACTAAATTTGAGGTATTTAAGTACTGAAGAGGAAACAACAATTAGACATTGGAAAGGTATAGTAGGAGCATATTTAAGCTTGAGTGCACAATCAACTGCAAGTAGCACTAGCAGATTCTGCTTTGGGAATCACCAACTCTGACTATCTATACGATTACATGAAAGAAGGAAAAAATATGAAGGACCCAGAAGGGCCAAACTTTCAGCCTAGCCTTAGGAAGGTGTGAAGTAATTTTGAGCCCACAAATGTGCAGGCATAATTAATGCTACTTAGACATCCAAGGACCTAACCAAACATCCAAATCAGATGCTTCGACATTCAAGTGAGCTTTATTGTGTCCACAAACTGCAGACAGAAAAAAGAAAGCTAATGTCTTCAGTACCTGGTCCTTATTTCAGGATACATATTCAGGTCCAGGTTGCTTTTCTATATCTTTAGTTTTCTTTTGGAGGAATATAAGCTATTTTAATTGTCACTGACATATTGCCTCCTCCCCTCCCCTCTCTGCAGTCTCTCCCTCCTGCCATGCTGTTCAGCGTCATTTTGTGTTCTGACACACACACACACAGTAGGATGTATCCGTACTAAAACTTCTCCTTCAAGTAACAACAACTCTGCTAAGGATAAAAGGCTTAGTAAATATCCCTTCATTCACTTCACAGAATGGAGTGAAGCAAAACAGCACAACTGGGGAAGCGAAAACAAGATGGTGAATAAAAATGAAGCATCCTAAATGACCAGGGACCTCTCCGACACTACAGGTAGCATCTACACAACCTGCAAAGCTAGGCAACAAGGTAGTACAAACACCTGTCCCATATCTACGCCGCAGCTCCCATTGTTGACGGCACAAATATAATTGCCTTGGTGCAGAAACCTGTTTTCCTAGTGTAGAGAAGGTCCCCCAAAGAGGTCCTTAAAGGTCAATGTACATGGACTTTGGGTTAATGGAGGCTTTGAATCCAAGTTCCTAACCTTTCATACGAGAGAAAGGGACTGAGATACAGACAATCATGAAACAGAATTTAGCTTACAGAGATCACTGAATAAATTAATTCAGTGGAAGAATAAAAGCTCTCTCTCTTTACCATGTTTATTTTCATGTTGACCAAGACTCAAGTAACTTCAGGCTTCCAAAGACTAAAACTCAGAACAAATTCCTGTTAATTTCTTTATGTTCATTCTCAGGCACAGCATCACACTGCAAAGTAAGAAAAATAATATTGTTCTCATTTAAGGTAATTCCATGCACTTTTAGTAATTAAAAGCAAGATTACTTCCATTAAGCAGCATTGATTTTCTTAAACTAAATGCATATGTCTGTAGCAATAAAAATTTTGAAATGTCATATTTTAAGATGCATAATAAAAAACTATTTTGTATAACAATAATACTTAAACATGTGTAAGTCCAAACCAGACTAGTGTTGGCGAAGTCAAATGAAATACTACTGGCTGACGTGACAGAATTTAGTATTCACCTAATTTGTTCTATGCATCATGGAGCACCATAGGCTATTGCTCTTCACTATCAACAGTTAGATTAACTGCCCAAGTGGAATGCCTTCAGTGAATAAAAATACAAAAAGTTTCAAATGGCAACGAGTTAAAAGGAAACCACATTATTCTCCATGAACAATAACTAAGACAAATGGTGCATTTTCCTCGGAAGCATTATCAAGCCAGATGCACAGCAGAGTTGACTGCACAATCAGAAGCCTTCCATTTGGGCTTGGCGACGCTGACATTTTATAACTCTCTAACTTGCTTCCTCAAGGGGGTGAAAAATCACCCCGCTGACTGCAGCAAGTCTGAGCACTTTAAAGCGTTAGTGTGGACAGGCTCCGAGCACTGGGAGCGCTCCGAGCTCGTGGAGGTGGATTACCAGGAGCGCTGGGAGACCTCTCTCCCAGAGCTCACGCACGACCACACTCACACTTCAAAGCGCTGCCGCGGGTGCGTTCCCATAACAGCACTTTGAGCAAATCATTCGCAAGTTCTATTTAGTCCTTGGTTTATTGTGTCATGTTTATTGGTTTATTGCGTTATTCCTGGCCATTCCATTAAAGACTTGATGGTGTCAGTTCTGAAACAGAAAAACTTCCCAAACAGACTCCAACGAGAAACTGAGGAAATGGAATTAATTTTCAAATTGGACACAATAAACCAAGAACTAAATAGAACTTGCAAATGGTTCGCTCATTACACTAATTGATTGCATTTCCCTAGTTAATTTACCTTCAATAGTTATCTCCTGATATCAATTTCAAAAGGTACTTTTTTCTCCTGCTGACAATGGCCCATCCAAATTAAATAGCCTCTTAGAATTGGTATGCTAATATACAACCGTTTGTGGGTTTTTTTGCTTTCTGTGTATATAAATGCATCTTTCTTCTGTTCCATTCTATGCATCCGATGAAGTGGGCTAGAGCCCACGAAAGCTTATGCTGAAATAAACTGGTTACTCTCAAAGGTGCTACAAAGTCTTCCTCATCTTATTTACAGATACAGACTAACACGGCTGCTAATCTTAAACACATCTGGAATGCGTATTTAAGTAGCAAAAAATCTACAGTTTTATAGTTGACTAGCTGTCACTCCTTACTCTGAACAGAATCTGCGTTCTTTCTAAGAAGGGTATCTGTGTGGGTTGGAAAAGGCCATTAACTGTCAGATACCTTGGAACGCTGTATTTACAAAATGCGTTCTTCAGAACAAGACTCATTTAACTTTATCATCCTCATCTGGCATCTCATCTGGCATCCAGCAAACCGTCCTAATTTATACAACTATACATGGACATAAATAGTTGTGGTACTTTGCTACGTAGTTAACTCCTTCATACCAGAAGTCTGCAAAACTTAAATAGGTTCTCAGATGGGAGATTGCAGACACAGAAATCCTTTAAGAAATTTCATCATCACAGTGTTGAAAAAAAACTATTTCCCTTGGCTAGGTGGATGAAATATGGATACTACTGTGAAGTGAACTGAGTACCAACCCCAATTCCTAAAGGTGTAGCAGGTACTCTAAGACAGGGGTTCTCAGAACAATTTTTTTGGTGGCCTCAGAGTACAGCCACCAATTCTTGCTGGTGGCTTTTTCCTAAAATATTTAATTACCTTTAGGAAAAAAAATAAATATGCACATATACATAGCCAAATCATTGTAATTTATTTATTGCTACCTAGTAAATCCGTTGTGAAGAGAGAGATTAACAAACATACAAGAATCACTATTCAAAGCAGACTTACTCAGCCCTGTCAGCAAGCCTGGGGACAAATTAAGCCCCAGATGGGAGATCTGGGGAGGCAGCAGGGGCCAGGGGTTACAGGGGTGGAGGGGGATGCAGTGGAGGGCAGGATCCCGAAGCCCTGTGGCCATAGCCTGCCGCCACCCTCGGGCTGAACCCCAAGGCCTGAACCCCACTGCCCCTGGGAAAGTAGGAAAATCATCAGCTACCTGGTCCTCCAGCACTGTGCCACAGGACAGGGGGAGCAAGGCCCAAACACTGCTGGTGGCCCCAGCACTCAACACCACAGCAGGGCATCCAGGAGTAACAGGAAGCGGCTGTTACTTTGGCCCCCCTTACCACATCACAGCCCAGGGGGTTGTGGCCACAAGAAAAGCCCTGGGTGACCGCATTTGAGAAACACTGTTTTAAGATGTCCTGGATGGAAGCTCCACTGGCTGGGTCTCACAGGCCAAGGAGCACAAGGAAAACCTCTTCCACTTCACCAAGTAGGCCGTCCAAGTGGAAGGTCTCCAACTCCTAAGAAGGACCTGCTGGACAGCCTCCAAACACTACTCTTCCTCCTCATTCAGACACACAGCACCCATGCTGTAGAATGAATGCCAAGTTATGAAAACCACCACAAAGAGCTCTGACTCCAGCTGATGGACAGTGAGAAGGAACTGAAGGGGGTTGGGATGGTGCCACCTCATATAGACAGGGGTGGGGCTACACATAAGGGGCATGATCACCGCTTCTCTACGACTACTGCTAGGCAAAAGTCTCCATCTCCAGTGTGCGGGGCGTGCATGCACCCAACTGGAATACATCTACATCTACTCAAAGAAAAATCTCAAAAATATCAGTGCAAGAACTTTGGGGAAATAGATGACTCAGGGCACCCTTACTGTACCCACTTAAACTCTACCTCAGTCGGCAGGAAACTAAAGACATTACCAATTTATTCCACCTAAGTCACTTAGGCAACGGATGGTGAACATTTATCACATCACCAAACTACCATCACAAGACGAACAAGCTGGTAGCCTAACTGAAGGCTAGCTGAATGGTTATGTGCCTCTCCAAGAGACTGTTTCTTTTGGGGGGGATCTAATTTTGCAGTGTAGTGGGGAGGCTCATACTGTCGCCCATAAAGTACTATAATTATTTAGAAAATGAACTGAAGATTTCAGCCTTTAGGGTGATCAATCCACTACTTTTCATGAACACTGATTTCCCTTTAACAAAGCAAACCCTGCCTCTGTCCTCAGCCAATGAGATTTCCACAGCACAGGAGAAATATTAAAGTTATCCAGAGCAAAAACATGGTGTTTTCCTGATCTTACAACCTTAATATGCATAATAATGCAATTGCTGTTCTGTGTTCTTAGACTAGGATCAGTTTGCTGTGGGGAACAGCAGCAAGAAAAGCAAGAGGTGGTTTTATAGCAGTAACACAATTTAGAGCACAGTAAATTCTTAGTTTTTGACTTGTCATAGGATAAACACAAAAATCACCATTAATGACTAAATTAAATGGTTAACAAAGCAAAAGAGGGATAGTTTCTCTGAATGCGAACTACTGGAAGTAAAGACAACTCTCATAATTTGCTCTTCTTGGCCAGACGAAGACCTGCGTGTAGCATGTTTTATGAAACTCAAAGCCGCTCCATTTAACTAGTGGAAAGCCACCAAACTATGAAAAGTGCGTAGATGAGAAATGGACAAAATAAAGATTGCACTATTCCTTTTATACTGGAAATACCTTGGCCAAGAATGTACTGAATGCCTTCCAAAACAAGGTAGACGTTCATTCCCTTTCTTCCAAGCAAGTGGCTCCTGAACAGCTAAATAAAGCAGAAGTGATGGATGCCAGGCTCTTTGATATCTGAATTTGAAGACTTTCCAGGTTATTGAACAAATTACTCTCTCTAACTCATTTATTTAACTATCAAAATTAAAGAACCCCTGAAAAGAAAAAAGCATCAAACAATAGAGAGATGTCAGGGAAGCAATTAAACAAGACTCAGCTCACTCACTCTCACTTTACCATTGCCTAGTGCTTAAGAATCAGAGAATAAGTTTCAGGTAATAAAGAAATGGACATTTTAACAGAAACACATTATGTTTATTACAACTGTAATAGTGAAGTGATTGACAATATATTGCTTACTTTAACAATAGTACACAACTTTTATTTTGTTTTAAATTGTCCGTGGCAGCACAGGCTACAAGGCTCAAGCTAGTAAGTGTCAGATAAATTTTTCAAGTCCTGTGCATAATAAAACCAACTTATCAAACATTCTAACCAGGCCTGAAGTCCAATTTTAACAGCTGAAAGAGAGTTGACTCTGAACAGCTACAAGCTAATTCTCATGTTCTCTGTTAACACAATGAAATATTTTCTGCATGGGATCTAGGGATTGAGATGGAAAAGCAAGCTCCCTCGCCAACATATATAAAAATGTTTATCAAACCAGAAAATTCCAGAATGAAGCAACTGCATAAGGAATACTAGGGGCAGTGTCCAAGTTTCTCAATCAGTCATGTAATAATAATGTCCACATAAGAACATTTTTAGTCAGAATAATCATCAATAATTCTGAACCTCTTTCCTAAAATGACTTTATTTTCAGAGAGTCAAGGGGCATAGCTTTCTTCTCAACTGCCACACTCAGTGGTCAATAATGTTTACAGCCCACAACAGAACAATCTGAAATTAGGGCTTAGCACAGTACAGTGATGACCAAAACATCAGGCTCCTGGGACATGACTAATTTGGAGGATTGCCCCAGTAGACACCACTATGTTCATATGTATAGGGAAACAAATTTGCTAAGCGTCCGTGTGCTTGGCACTCAACAAAACAGAGGAAGCAGCTGTCCTTTCCCCAAAGGTGTATATACTATGTACCATAAGGAAAGACAGTCTCAAATCAGAAGGTAGATTTTATGTGGCACTCTCCTGCCTTAATAACTAGAATAACCGCAATGATTATTATCATGAAGATACGTGGCCAAAACTAGCACTAGTGTTATGAGAATCACCTCTTCTTAAAATATATTTACCTGGAGGTTTCAAATTATTAAGAGTTTGAGTGAACAACAGCTGCTGGGAAATATTTCTGGAAAACTTGCAGTATTAATGGGCTATTTCTCCAAGTAACTGGACAAGCCCACCAACAAGTTCATAGCAATGGAAATTTGAAGCAATCAGTGCATGAACAGCAGATCAGAAACACTGGAGCTGGTAGCAGTCAGCACAGTGCTTTCTGCTCTCCACTTGTGATTCCTGACATTTCAAATTCAGTCGTGCTTCAACAAAGATTAGCATTTAACACCTCGGATAAGATAGCAATTTGCTTGAAATCTGTCAGTGGACTGTATGTAGAAAGAGGAAGTTTAATTCATACATATCCAAAACTGGGAATTTGTCTCCCAAGTGTCCCTAACCCTGAAATGGAAAATAAAAGAACGTAAGACAGAATTACATATGCTAAGAAGCTTGCATATGAACGGCCAGTAACAGATTCTTTCCAGGGATTGCGTTCTTAGTTTATTGTTGCTCCAGAGATAAAAGGCCACATCCATAAACTGTTCTGATCTCCTAAACCAAAATGTCCTTCATCACTCTATGGAGGTAATTGAGGCTCTCAGAATTAAAGTAGCAGGAGTCAGATTTTGGCTTAGAAACTAGTACATAATTTTTAACACATTCTACAAAATCCTAATTTATAAAATCCAGCTTTCATGGATACAGCATTTGTGCCGTGTATCATCTAGTAATTATAAATATTTTATTATAACATTTTTCCGCAATATCTTAATACTGATCCCAAATGAATTTTTACTATCATATGATCTGGAAACATGACATGTCTCTGTTTTAGAAAGATGCAATGCAATAGAAGCTATGCTTACAACCCTTTTAAAGATGAGCTAACCTATGTCCTTGTCTTTAAGAGCTAGTAAGGGAAACAATCATGCTATATAATGTTTCTTGGGCTTAGAGTTCTTCCAGGTACATGCTATACAACTGAGGGAAGACGACCAGGCCTTTAGAGTATCCTTCCAACATATAATAATGATGTTCATTGTTTTGGTGACTACAATAACTCTACATCAAGGTAACTTTATATCAACTACTGAATCCTTAAAAAGCATCCTCAACAACAGTAAATTACAGAAAATTTAAGAAGTTATAATCAAAGTGCTGTCTGTCCCTTATTCGTGAGTTTCAAACTCACCCTCACACAGGTCATCAGGTGCAACAGTATACCCATTGCTTTTCTCACCAGGATGTTCATGTGTACCGGTAAAGAATTCAATTATTTCCTTACAAAACTTGCATGTGCTTCCATAACTCATGGGCCTCATTTTTAAAGGTGGAATACCTACAGTTCTTGTTGAATTTAAATGAAGTTATGATGTTAAGCAATCTATGAAAAATTAGGTCCTATATGCATTCTTCCCATGATCCTGGTATTTTATTCACAACTACACAAAGCTCCAATAAAAATAATAATGAGAAGTTCCGGCTTACAAATTAATATACTGTGCCAGATTACTAGGTTTGAGAAGAAATTAAGGAAGTGACACTTTCGAAAGCCAGAGTGCATACCATGTGTTATCACAACAACATTAACCTTGCTGGATAGTTTGCTACAAGAAACATTTGGAGTTATTTTGTACACACTGTGGAATTATTCGACAACAAACATTGCAATTGTACATGTGTTAGAAATATTCAAACAGAGTCAAGCTAACAGTTTATTTTTAAGGTTCTTGAAGATAACTGTGTTCCTCAGAGAAAATAGATATCTGCTTTTCAAGTTAGATTTTAAATGGCATTCTTTTGCTCACATACCAAAATGTCCACTCTGGATTCTTTTAGCATATAAACCTCCCTCTACCGTACGTTTACTGAAGTTGCCTAGAGAAAATCCTAACAAAGGGCAAGAATGATACATTACTAATCTTTCATAATGCTCCTTTTTATATTTAACCCACATCAGGAATTAAACAAGCCCACAATGCACCAGCAGTTAATTTGCACCCCCTACAACACACTTATTTGGAAACATAACACAAACCCAACTGAAGAATAACGTTTCAATATAACTGTTCCATGTTAAACTTCTAAATATTGCATTTGGCATTAATGGTGTGAGAACTTTGGGTATGGTTACACTTACAAGATTATAGCGCTATTGGTTATAGCGGTCCCCTTATACAGTAATATGTATAGCGCTATTGTACGTCCACACACAGATGCGCCAGCGGTATAGCATGGCCACATTTGGGGCATTTAATGATGCATTAAGAGCAGCACATTAGGGCAGGTATCCCAGCATTCAGCTGGGTGCAACGTGCTTTTTAAACGAGAGGGGTGAGGGGGGACGTGTTGTGTGTATGCGGAGGGAGAGAGACAGTGGTTTTTCCATTTTTCTGAAAGCCTGTCAGTGAGCCTCGGTTCACAGAAGGCTTTGTTTTCACACAGGCTCCCTCCTTAAACATTTGCATTGCTTATCTGCCGAGTTAAGAGAGAAACTCTAAAGAGGTACTTCCGCATTCCTCCAGCCGAGTTCAAAACAAAGGGAAGAGACGTCAATTGCCTTAAATGGCTCTAGGCATCTCAAGAGATCACTTGTAGCACAGTGGGTGTCCACATTCTTGATGTAGCGCTACAGCAGCTGCGCTACAGCCCTTATTCCCCATGCGGAGGTAGATTAACAATAGCGCTATAACTGAGCAGTTATAGCGCTCTACGTGCCTTGCCAGTGTGGACGGGGAGGAGGTTATAGCGCTCGTGGGGGCTTTATAGCGCTATAAAGTGCCAGTGTAACCAAGCCCTTTAACACTGATAATTTCTCAAGTACAGATATCTAGAAAATTGGGACTGCTAACAGGTTACATAAAATTAAGAACAGAGTAAGTTTTGGTCTCAAGGAATGTGAAATGTCATCAAAATCAGAAGGGCAGCCGTGTTAGTCTGGAATTGCAGAAGTAACAAGCATCCGACGAAGTGGGTATTAGCCCAAGAAAGCTTATGCTCTAATACTTTAGTTAGTCTTTAAGGTGCCACAGGACTCTTTGTTACTTGTGAAATGTCAGTTAACGATAGCAATTAAATGGTTTTCAACACTAGCTGAAGGGGGAAAGGGTGAACCAACAGTTGTCAGCAATGGGTCATTTTCTAGTGTCAACAGGCCGTAAGTTTTTAGAAACTGCAATAGCCTGCACCACACACGTTTTAAGTTCTCTATCAGCAGTGTTCAGTCAAGACTGCGGCCCTGAGCAGAAAGTTACACAGCTCATAATGCCATTCATTTAGCTACTGACTTCACTCAAGTTAATACAGAGCAACCTTAGAAAGTAAAATGTGTTTTTTGTCTAAACAGAAAATGTGAAAATCACCACTGCTGGCAACTGGTATAAACTTCATTAGTGCACAAACATTAATCTATCCCTTTCTCTCTAATGCAGCCAGTGACCTTAATACCAGTTCGATTTTTAATCTTCTGGCTGTATCAGTACAGCTGGCATCCACTCTGCCTGACACAGAACCTCCCCAATAAATAAAAATAAAACCTCTTAACCAACTCATGACGATGCCTAAGATGATTAGAATCCCTTTATCACTTGGATTTTATTTTATCATGACAATGTCTGGACAAAGCCCACTCTCTAATTCAAACACACAGATAATCCTTACAGACTAGAAAATTACTATGGAAATAATATTTTCCAGCCATTTTGTTTTTGACCCTGATCTAAACAACTGAGATGTAAGCACCCCTAGCTCAAAGTGAGGGTCATTCAATACAAGCTTCTTGGAAAGAATGGGGATTTCTGGGTCACAGCACAAAAGCAAAAAATTAATGATGTAAACTATGGAATCCGATGAAACTTCCCAAGGTCTCTGACCTAGAGAGAAATTTCAGGTAAGAGCTTGTAAGGATAATCAGATCTCAATAGCTCGTTGTGATCTGGTTTATCATCATCTCCAGTACAAAATCTCTAAGTCCCCAGACTCCTGCCTTCTTGGTTGCTTCCTTGACCTTGAGTGGTTTTGCTTTAGAATACACAAATACATGATTTTGTCTAAAAATTACCCAAAAAAAAGATGCATATGAAAACAAAAACCATGAGTGAGCTAATGACTAGCTCAATATGCAAAGCAAAGCATCACAAAATGTGGGGTGCACACATACCTCTGGAGGGCAGATGCAAACCACCATCTAAGTGGCAAAAAGGCCTTTTTTTTAGTCAATTCTTTGGGAAAAAATGTTTTCCAAAAGCACTGATGTGATTTATGAGCCTAACTCTTAACTTTCAATGCGACTTAAAGCACACACTTTTCAAAAGCCTTTAGGTCTATGCCCAAACAACAGTTGAGATGAGAACTGCACTATCCACTTTAATGGCGGTAACTCTGAGGCTGGTGATACTTTGAATGCCAACATGAACCAATTCAGGTTGTTCAAAGCATGTCAGAAAGAAGAGAAAGTATCAACTCATGCATTTCCCAGAGCTGGTTGGAAGGGAGAAGAGGTCAAGGCAAAGGAATCACCGGAATGGGTACAGAACTTCACCAGCGCATAGTAGGATTGCAGGGAGCACAACTGGTTCAGTTTTCCTGAAGGAGGCTTCACCGCTTAAAGTCGGGAGAACACTGACGTAAACTATCATTCCCTAACCTTGGAAAGTAATTGTGCTTTAAAATGTTTTTCTATCCTTCTATTGCTTTAAAAATTTTAGAAATTTGAGATTGCCAGCCAAATACATACTACCTGGAGACAACCAGCCTATATTAAAACAAAAGTCAAAGAAAATGTTCAGTAAACACTGAATGATAGGTACCAGTTTCCTTTCCCTTATACTGGTGTGGAAGCCATCTGTTTTCTTACTCATTATACATGCCTTAGACACACCTTGTTTTGGTTCAGCATTTTGTCTTAACATATAAAAATACGAACAAAAAAAAAAAATCTATGCATGTTTACCAAAACTAGAAATATCAACCCTGCAAAATAAGATTAATAGAAAGTTGAATTAGATGATACTAAAGCTGAATAACTTAAGTTCTCGCTACCAAAAAAAAAAAAAAGAAAAAGAAAAACTCCTTCCAGCACACATTGCTCCTTGTGATGTTTACTGCTGGTCATTACCTCAATCTCTGATTCCCATAACATCTTGATGAATTAAAATATCATTCGGTGTCCACTAAAAACTAATGGCAGCAAAACAAAGGTTACATTAAGGGTCAGAGTTGAACTATCAGGAGTCAAAGCCTGCGGAGTTAAGGACTGCCACTCCATTCTTATCTTGCCACAGTCTACTTATATATTGGAACTTATTTGACATGTCAGCTCCAAAGCCATAGCAGCACCCAAAAACAAAGAGGGAAAGTAAAGAACAACATTAATTAAATCTGAATTTCTTGGCATTATACTCAGAAGCACCAGCCCAAACTGAAAACTAAATTCAAAATGTGGTGGGTTTTTTGGAAAGTATTTTGCTGGTAGTAACAACAAAGAAAAAACACCAACAAAAAAACAGCATAACTGAAACCAATTACATTTTCTGGAGGAGGATCGAGTAAGTATTGGAGGAAAAACAAAATAAACAAAAATTGTTCTGATTTTAAAACACACACACAGACCCTCCAGGATTGAACACTCAAAAATGGGACAAAGTAAGCAGCGCATATTTCACTGTATTTTCATATCTATAGTACAGTAAAACAACTTTAGGTAGCGTAAGAATTAGCCCATATTAAGGTTTGCAATTATTTTAAAAATTTTCACCAAGATTTACGGTATTTGCATTTGGAAAAAAAATCTCATTGGAAATATTTTTTACTTAACTAACACTGCACATACCTCTTTAAAAGATAAACGAGTGTCCCTTTCTTCTTACATATTTACCCCCAATGTAAGCATCTTGAACTTTAAAAATACATCTCCGTACTGTTAGAACATCATAAGTTACATTCCAACCATTCTGGCATGAAGCGAATACCAAAGGCGGTGTGAAATTAATTAATTTCTTTATTGTAGTTACTTTATCTTTACAGAGGTTAAACCACAAGTTACGGTAGCATTTGCTACAATCCCACATGGACATATTTAACATTTTATTGATATGCATGAAGTTATTAGTTGCATACACTACAACTTTGCTATAATGATGTCCACGACCTAAAGAATACAAAACTGTGGGCCACTGGATCTGCAACACTTGGCTAAGAATGAAAAGTTATAGTACTATTACTTCCTCAGCATAAAAGAACACCTGTATACACCCTGGCAACATTTTATACTGCACGTGCAAAGAAAAAAAAAACCCTTTGTCTGTGGAGGTACAGCAGTTGTAAACTACTATTTGTCCATATCTTTTTTCTTAATCTTTTTGGGGTATTTTTAGTCTAGATGTTGATATAATTAATGTCATATTAAATCTATAATTACCGATTAAAGTTCCAGAAAATAGTGCTACTAGGAGATAAAAAAAATATGGATTTTTACACTGATGCTGCATAACAAATTCAAGTTGAATTTTAACATCTCTTTTTGAGTGAACAACTCATTCCAGGCCAGATTTAAAAAGATGGCCTTACAAACTGCTGTCAGTGTAGGGACTCTATCCCAACTATTCCACTTACTTTCCATGAATTTTAAAGGTAGTTTACTTTTGTATTCCCAAAAGATTAATAGCAATAAGTCCCAGAAGTTGTCCCTGTTATTTTCTAGGTAAGTTTATAATACTTAACTACAGCCAGCTCGAATTTACATGGAATGTGTAAAAGGACTATTTCACATTGCTGATATCTGCATGGCTTTTTAGCTTCACCAGCCATCTCTGGACAAACACAGGCACTTTGCCTGTCCTCATTATCAAACTGTTGAAATAGACATACCAATATTGGAAGTATTCTAGAATAGACTTAACACAGTTTTCTTAATACACCAACTGGTCAAAAGGATTCTAAATCACAATACAGCACTAAGTGACCTAGTAACCTACATAAAAAACCAACACAGGCATGCTTTTCTCCCTTCTATAAGAACTAGCTGCACTTGTATCACATTCAACTATCCTGGCACTGAACAAAGCTACAGGAAGGTGTTTCCTCACTCCTTATGCAATCTGCCTGCATCATAAGCAGTTACCTCTTGCACCTGAGCAGAAGATGGCAAGCAGCGCTTAATACTATGCAAGTGAATGAGGGCAACGAGATTAAGAGGAGCAGTACGAGATCCAGTGAATAGCTCCTCATCAGAGGGGTGCTATTATTCACCCCGCGAGTCCCACCCCCGCCCGGAGCTCCCCGGCAGACAAGAAAGGGCACCTTTGCGGGGCGAGCCGTTGATGCTCTCGCTGCTGGACTGCACATCCGCGGTGGCTCTCCGGAGGCTGCTGAAGTAGCCCCTGGGCCGGGAGAAGCTGCTCCTGGGGGAGCGGCCGCCGGGGCTGCCGAAGGGGGTGGAGGTGCCGCCCCTGCGGGTGAAGATGCCGCTGAAGAAGCGAAGCAGCCTGTGCTCGCGGGAGGCGGCGCCGCTCGGGGGGCTGCCCCAGCCCAGGCGCTCGGAGAGTCGCTGCAGATCGCTGTTATCCAGGGTCCGGTTCTTGCCTTTGCCACGCTCCCAGCGCTCCAGCTCCGACAGCGGCTCCGCCTTGCTCAGGACCTCGCCCACGTCCAGCGTGTTGCGCTTCTCGGCGGCGGGCGCTGGCGGCTCGGCCCAGGCGGCCGCGGCCGCGGGCGCGGGTGGCGGGGCCAGGCAGCCCGAACTGCGGTGGCGCTTGTCCCGGCAGAGGGCCCGCGCCAGCTCCCCGCCGCTCCAGTGCCGGAAGCTGAAGCTCCGGCGCAGCCGGCCCGGCTCCCCCAGCCCCGGTTCAGGCTCCGCCGGGCGGCCTGCGGGATCGCCCCGCGCTGCGAGCCTGTCATCCCGGGGCGCCCCGGGGCCGGGACCCGAGCCCGGCCCCGGGCTGCTCCCGTTCCCCGCCGGCTCCGGCCACCTGCGGGTGGGCTCGGGGGGGAAGCGGCGCCCCGCGCGCCGCGCCACCTGCAGCCGGCCCAGCTCCAGCTGCCCGGTGCTCAGGGTCCTGAAGGTGCGGAAGCCGCAAGGACTGGGCGGCAGCTCCTCGCCCTCCTCCTCCGCCTCCTCCAGCAAGAGCCCGGCCCGGGGCAGGCTGGCGGAGCCCGGCGGCTGGCCCCCCGCCCGCCGCCGGGGGCGAGGCGGCTCCAGGCCGGGGCCGCTGCCCTCGGCTGCCAGTAGCTCCTTCTTCACCATGGTCACCGAGATGCGGTAGACGGTTTTCCGCTGGGGGGTTCCCCGCTGCATCCTCTCGGGGGAGGCGGCGGCGGCGGCGGCGGGCGGCTCGGTGCTGTCCAAGAGGTACATGGCTCCCTCCCCGTTCCTCCCGTCAGGCAGCCGCCGCCGCCAGCCGAGCCATGCCGGGGCCGCCCCGACGAGCGCTCCCTTCGCGGCCCCGCCACAGAAACCGCGGCGACGCCGACCGATCCCGCCGCAGCGGCCCCAAAACCAAGTCAGTCGGCGGGGCTCTGGGGCGCGCAGGCAGGATTCACATCGCCGACCCTCCGGCTCAGGGCGAGCAGCGCCACGCCGCTTCTCGGCACCGCTGCACCGGCCTCTCCATGGCGCCCACTTAGGCAATCTCCAGCTCGCTCAGCCGCCCCTAAAATAACCCGCACCCCCGCTTAAAATCCCTTTCGGAACTGCACGCATCCTCCCGCAGATCCCGAAATGCATCGCTCAGGAGCGGCGGGCGCTGCTGTTCACAGGATCGGAGCAGACGCAGCCTGCAATTGCATTGTTTACAGTGGAGCGCACGTCGGCAGATCTGGTGTCCTTTGCGCTGATCTTCCCTCTGCTGCGCGCTCCGAACGGGAAATCGCGCGCACTCGGCCGCCCCGAATGCAGGCGAGGGAGCTGTTTAAAATGAGAACGCCCGCCGCCGCCGATTGCAGAGGGTCAGAGTAACCCGACCCCAGACAAACATCCCCTCCAAGCGCATTCGGGCACCACCGAGTCCCCCCGCGTCGGGAACAGCCGATAGTCCACACCGTGTGCGGGGAGAGCTCAGCCTCCAGCAGTGGCGGCAGGATTGAAATGCTGGACTGGATTCCCGCTCTTCTGCGGACTGAGTAGGCTAGACCCAAACACACCCATTGCACAACTGCAAGGGCTGGTTTTTTTCAAGTGGAAAGGAGAACACGAGAGAGAGAAAACATTGTTCCTCTTGCCCTAGCCAGACCACTGCTTCCAAAGTGAAGTCACTCATCTAACTGTCCTGCAAAATCCCAAACCACCTCCAATCATTCCTCCTCCACTTGTTGATATCGATAGTTCAGGCATTTTAAAAAAAAACCTGGAAACCACAGTGGCAAATGTAGCTTTTTACCTGTTGGTCTCCAGTTCTAAACCAGTCCTTGTCAGTAGTAATACACAGTCATTAAGCAAAGGCTGATGATTGGTGGGTAAAGCAAGCTGAGTCTGTCACATACTCTCAGTGAACTAACTGGCATTGAGGATAGTCTCTAAGAAGCCAAAAATGGAAAGGATATCCAGAATGAGCTATTTTCTCATCCCTGTAGATGCCACCAGGTCAGGGTTGAAAATCATTGGCAGGTCAAAAACTGGGAGATTCAAGTGGTTCTGCTCATGGCCTGTCTGGCACATGGAGAGTGAATTCATTTTCCAATGCTTCTAAATCTGGCACCCTTCACAAGTAACACATTGGGGGGGGGGAGGAGATAGAGTAACTAGAGATACTAAGAAAATGTCATTAACACCAAGAAAGCAAACCAAAACTTGGCAGTCAATAGCCCCTATTTTGCCTTATTCAAAACTAAATCAAAACAGAACCTGCATGCACCTAGTCCAGTACTACAATAACCTTAGTATTGTGCAAACTGCCTCACCTGCACACAAAGTACAGCAACTTCAAATAAAGGGATTCTGTATTACAGCCACTACCTGTGTTGTTAATGTCCCTATGTACTGTAACACATCTAATAGATCAGGGGTGGCCAACCTGTGGCTCTGGAGCTGCAGGCAGCTCTTCAGAAGTAGGTTAATATGCGGCTCCTTGCAGAGGCGCTGACTTGCTGTCCTTGCAGAGGCTGGACCTACAGATGCCAACTTTCCAATACACTGTGGAGTGTTCACTGCTCAACCCCCTGTGCTGCCCCATGTCCTGCCACCATTCCACTCCTTCCCCCAAAACCCCTACCCCTGTTCCTGCCATGCCCTCACTCCACCCTGGTGACATCAGAGTCTCCTGTGCACTGAAAAACAGCTGATTACAACAGGCAGGAGGAGTGGGGAGGCAGGGTGAGGTGCTGATTGGCAGGGCTACCAGTGGGCGGGAGATGCTGGGGGTTGGATGGGGTGTTATTCAGGAGGGGTTGTTGATGGAGGGCTGCTGATATATTACTGTGGCTCATTGGCAATGTTCATTGGTAAATTCTGGCTCCTTCTCAGGCTCAGGTTAGTCACCCATGTAATAGATCATTCACTAGTTGGAAGTTCCAACTTGGAAACCACTAAAAGAACTTCACATGATAGGGTGAATTAAGGTCAGTCATCCTTGCCTTTCAATGTAACCTTTTTTTTTGTAACATTAGGATTCATTTTATTTTACAGCTCACTTTGCTGCTTGGATAGTGTTTGCACACTTCACTGCAAAAAAAAATATCAAACATTCACAATTTCTATTATCTTTTCTGGGTGGATGTTTGCAGCTCTACTCCCAGAGTAAGATAAAAGTTTTGAAATCTATATGAAATTTTTCAGAATATTGAAAATACCACATCCTCCCCTAAATGGTCATTTGCTTTAAGTCCAAGTTACAGCACATTTAATCATTTCACTCCACTATACTGCAAACCATAACAACATTTTTAATATTTCCAGACTAATATTTCTAGCTTTTCAGGGCTAAAGTAGTCCTAAATCACAGTATTTGTGAAAGCACACAATGCCTTCACTAGGTAATACAGTGTCACGAAATATTAACATAACACTAAGACAAAGTGAGTAAGGTAATATCTTTTATTAAACCAACTTCTGTTGGTGAGAGAAGCTTTCAAGATTACACATCTTAAATTACCTCACCCACCTTGTCTTGCTAATATCTTGGTAGGGACCAACAAAACTACAACACCACTTCATACAATCTAACACTAAGACATTTTAGCATTCAGCATCATTGGTTATTGCAAATTATTATTATTCCAAAAAATAATCCATACCACAATTTCCACTGTGCTGTACCATGCAAGTAGGCTTCTTACTACACAGTGGAAGAATCCATTTTTGTCTGCTTTAGGTAACTGAATCTTCAGTGGAGCTACTTTCAAGCACAAACGAATAGTCTACAAGTGTTCTTTCAACCTCTCTTTAAACACACTATTCTTGTCAACTAAAACACAATAGTTATATCCCTTGTTAACTGTATATTCCACCATCTAGTCACAAGCCCCACTCCTCTTCACCAGAAAAAAAAATAGTAGGTCCCAATGCAAAGGATGGCACATGTGAATAGCTCTTGTCAGTGTAAGCATATGGAAATTAGCAGAGGGGTTTTGGATTTTGTAACAATAGAATTTATCCTACTTCAATTGCATAAACGTTCTTCTTGTGGGTCTGTTACAATCTACATCACTTATGAGAGAACATATATTAAAGAGTAGTTCAGATACCATTCTACACAGAACAAACATAATGCCTTTCAAAGAGACCACCAGTGGTGGATGGACTCATCCGCTGTTCAGACTGACTAGTCATGCATTATTTACCATCCTTCAAGTGAATAACACTTCTTTTAATGCAGCGAAGTTTGCTGGCATTCAAAGATGTATCATCTGAATGTGCAGTCACTGCTCCCCTCCATAACTGACAAAGGATTTCCCCATGTCATTATCAACTTCCTTGGAGCATTCTTGAATATATAGGTATTTCACCCTAACAACGTACTGTACAGATAACCATAGCAGGAATACAACTTTGTAAACTTTACATTTAGTTTTAGAATGCACACATAGAATTTAAAAAATTGCTGCACACCACACAGTGAAGTCTAAACATATGTCAACCAAATAGTAAGATGTCAAAGAACATACCAAAAGCAAGAAATAACAGGAAAATATTGCTTGCTAAAGGAGTCATTTTCCCTCCAGGGAATTCCTTCCAATGAAGTAATATTATAAAAAATGAAATATTTCATAAATATGTATATCTAATAAAAGCATCACTTCTTTTGGCCTGTTGACCAAGTTCAAGGGCAGTCCATCAAGGTACTTCTACAACCTCCATCAATTTAGTATCTGAGCACAACAGAAATACTGGAAATCTGTGGCATATCCAAGAACTGAACTAAAATATCCAAACCCAAGTCTGCTGGCTTCCTCACAGATCTCCCCCTCCTCTACCAAAAATCACCATGGATACATGTTCTAACAAGGATAGCCTCTTTCTCTTGTACTTGAAGATGTGCAACAGTGATCCAACAGATCTCCTTTAGCTTCTCTTCAAGGACAAAAGAACTACTCTACTAACATTTACTTCAAAATAAACTGCAATGATACCTTAAAATGTTAACGCACACAATTAGTCACAATAGAAACAATTCTGCTAGCTATATTATAGGTGGATATTAATTGACTTTTAGTACATATTAATTTATGAAACCATCCATTATATGCTACTTGTCAATTACTCCAATATTGCATCTGTTTAAAAAACAACAATTTTTTGAAGAGCTTTAACTGCCCAGTATTTTGATGTGTCTTTTGCCTTACACAAACCGAGTTACTTTACTATAAGATTAGACTCAGGTAACAACTCATTACACTTGCCTGAATTGTAACTTCACACTTAAACCATGCTGCACAGGAGAGACTTAGAACTAGAACACATTAGATAAGCCTCAGGTGGAGCAGCATAACCATATGCAGGTTTGTCATGCACCCCTCCAAAATGTGCATTGCCTCTGGGCAATGTTATCAATCTCCCACTTCCAGGCACACAATCAAGTTTAGTTTTCAATCACTGCTGAATATTAGCCTCTAGCACACTTTACTTTTTGAACGTTTAACATTAATAGCAACATGATCAAAACACGAAGCTCTGGCCATTGATAGTGCCCATTGCTACGGACACAAACTGTTTCTAGAGCTATTTTTAACTTTCTCAGCATCCCAGGTTATCAGAGGCTCATATTTTAAAATTATTTTTAACTTGACCTTTACTGTTTTCCATCTGAGACCTGGGAAGGATTAAAAATGCTCATAAAGCTATCCCTTAATAACAATCAAAGCCATTTACTCTTTTAAAGGTTGCCAGAAAACTTATTTTTCCATGTAACAGCCCAGAAAGGTCTGACTGCTCAGTCCTTTATAAATATATAAATATTTATATATTATATTATATATATTTATAAATAAATATATTTCCACTGGGCAGCTGATTGATTGTAGATCATTTAAGCTCTAATTCTGAAAGGCGCTCTGGGTGGGCAGACTCCTACATACAGATGAATCTCCTAGCAGAGAATCTTCTCTGCATTTGAGTTAATCCTTAACACCTCTTCCAGAAAACACTCCGGCAGACTGCAATCATTCTGAAATTCCCAGTGGTAAGACACAATCCAGTTATTCAGACTGCTTCTAAAGATGTGTCATTCATTTCTGTAACAGTGCAAAAGCCATACCCTTTCTGCAATACAGCATTGTAAAAAATAGGCTTTAAGTTGTTTTCAGATACTAAGGCAAACATCTATATGTCCTGTTAAATCTGCAAATAGAAACGTCCAGCTGATCTGACAAGATGTCCAACAATGAGCGCCTGTATGGGTCGCATGACCAAACCTATTAGGGATAAACAGGTGACAGAAGAAAACACAATATACTGAATTGCAAGCCAAATGAAAAATTACAAGGAAAAAAGGCAGTTGTACTTTAGTAGCAGTCAATTTCCAGACTAGCATACATTCATACTCAGACACTTTAAGGTCAGAAGAGACCATCATGATCATCTCGTCTGACCCCCTGCACATTGGAGGCCTCATAATCTCCCCCGACTCAACTCCTATAAGAGACTCAACCTCAGGCAGAGTTACCTAAATCCTCAAACCATGGGTTAAAGTCTTCAAGTTACAGCAAATCCACCACTTACACTAGTTTATACTTGCAAGTGACCTGTGTCCCACACTGCAGAGGAAGGGTGTTTGCCAATCTGACACAGGGAAAAATTACTTCCCGACCCCAAACATGGTAATCAGTTAGATAGACCCTGAGCATGTGGGCAAGAACCACCAGCCAGACACCTGGGAAAGAATTCTCTGCAGTAAGTCAGAGCACTCCCCATCTAGTGTCTGATCACCTACCACTGGATGTATTTGCTGCTGGCAGTTGCACATTGGCTACAGGCCATTACAAGCAATCTTATCATCTCATCCCCTCCATCAACTTATCAAGCTCATTCTTGAAGCCAGTTAGGGTTGCCCCACCACCGCTCCTCTTGGAAGACTGTTCCAGAACTTCACTCCTCTGATGATTCACTTGAAGTCTAAACTTGATGATGTCCAGTTTATATCCATTTGTTCTTGTGTCCACATTGGAGCTTAAGTTAAAGAACTCCTCTCCCTTCTCGGTGTTTACCCCTCTTATATATTTGTAGAGAGCAATCACATCTCCCCTCAACCTTCTTTTGATAAGCTAAACATGCCAACTCTGCGTATCCTCTAATAAAGTGGGTTTTCCATTCCCCAGACCATCCTAGTAGTTCTCCTTTGCCCCATTCCTGTTCAAATTAACCTTTCTTAAAAATGGGAGACAGGAACTGCACACAGTATTCCACATGAGGTCTCACCAGCGCCTTGTATAATGGTACTAACACTTCTCTCTCTCTACTGGAAATATCTCCCCTTATGCATCATAGAACTACATTACCTTTTTTCATGGCCACATCATATTGGTAGCTCATGGTCATCCTGTACTCAATCAAAATACCCAGGTCTTCCATCTCCTCTGTCACGTCCAACTGAGAAGTCCCCATTTTATAACATTCTTGTTGTTAGTCCCTAAATGCATGACCTTGAACTCTGCACTATTAAATTTCATCCCATTGCTTTTATTTCAGTTTCCAAGGTCATCCAGATCTCCTTGTATGATATTTGAGCCCTCTTCTGTATTTGCAATACTTCCCAACTTTGGGTCATCCACAAATTTTATTAGCAAACTCTCACTTTTTGAGCCAATGTCAGTTATGAAAATGTTAAATGTTAGAGGAACTCCACTAGTATCCTCCCTCCAGCCTGACAGTTCACCTTTCAGTGTGGCCCACTGTAGTCTCTCTTATAACAAGTTGTTTATCTACCTTTCAATTCTCATAGTAATTCCCATCTTCTCCAATTCACCTAATAATTTCCCCTGTGGAGCTATATTACATGCCTTACTGAAATCCAGGTAGATTAGATGCACTGCATTTCCTTTATCTAAAAAAATCTGTTATCTTCTCAGAGAAGATCAGATTGGTCTGGCACAATCTGTCTTTGCAAAATTATATTGTGTTTTACCCCAATTACTGTTAACATCTACGTCCTTAACTAATTTCTCTTTCAAAATTTATTCCAAGACCTTGCATACAAGTGAAGTCAAACTAATTGGTCTGTAGTTTCCAAGATCACGCTTTCTTAAAAATAGGTACTCTCTTAGCAATTCTCCAGTTATAGGGTACAGTCCCAAAGTCTACAGTTTCATTAAAAATCCTTGCTATTGGGCTTCTAATTTCATGTGTCAATTCCTTTAATATTCTTGGATGGAGATTATCCAGGCCCCATCAATTTAGTCTGTCTGAATTTGACTTCTATCTCTAACGTGATAATTTATACCTCCATATCCTCATTTCCATTAGCCACCCTGCCACTATCCTTAAGCTCTTCATAAACTTATTAATAGCTGAACTGAAGTATTTGTTTAGGTGTTAGGCCATGCATAGATTATCTTTCATTTCCTCCACATCCTCAGTGCTTAGCAGTCCCAATTCGTTCCTTGTTTCTCTTTTGTTTTTTTGTTTTTTGTTAAATATAGCTATAGAACATTTTAGAATTCATTTTAAATCCCTTTTCAAGGTCCAGCTCCTCTTGGCTTTTGGCAGGTCTCACTTTATCCGTACGCTTTCTGACCTCTAAGAGGTACCTTTCCTTGCTGATCCATCTCACTTTCCATTCCTTGTAGGTTTTCTGCTTTCTTTTAATCACCTGTTTGAGATGGTTACTCATCCAGCTTGGTCTGCACTCTTCTCTATGATTTTTTTCCCCCTTGCCCAGGATGTAGGCTTCAGATAGCTTCCACAACTTTGACAAAGTAATTCCAAGCCTCCTCCACATTCAGATCTTTGAATTCTTCAGTCCAGTCCACTTCCCTAATTCCCCTAATTTTTTTTAAGTTAGCCCTTTTGAAATCAAAAACTGGAGTTGCAGATCTATTTCTGTTTATCTTTCCATTTAGTTTAAACTGAATTAGCTCATGATCACTCAAACCAAGGTTGTCCTCTACAACCAGTTCTATGAGGTCCTCACTACTCACGAATACCAAATCTAAAATGCCATCACTTCTTGTTGGTTCAGCAGCTATATAATGAAGGGCAACTGCATATCTATTATTCAATAGAAATCTCTCTTCTAATTCTTTTCTGAAAACTATCTGCACTGAAAGTGGAACCAGACAAATGCATAGGAGAGCAATTGTCAAAGACAAGTATATTTTATGACATCTGGATGGTCATCCATGACATTGATTTTGATCTTTTGACTACATGGGATTATGGCTAACGAGTAGCTAATAAAAGTTGTCAGGGCCAGAAGTGTACCAGAAGTCACCCGCTAAAGGACAGGCCCAACAAAGAAAGTAACAGAATGTCACTAGCCATCATCTACAGACCCCAGCTAAAACCTCTCCAGCACATCATCAAAATCTACAACCCATCCTAAAGGATGATCTCTCACTCTCACAGACCTTAGGAGACAGGCCAGTCCTCACTTACAGACAGCCTCCCAACCTGAAGCAAATATTTGCTTCACACAACGAAAACACTAACCCCGGAACCAATCCCTGCAACAAACTCCATTGCCAACTCTGTCCGCATATCTATTCAAGAGACACCATCATAGTACCTAACCATATCAGCCATGCCATCAGGGGCTCCTTCATATGCACATCTCCAATGAGATATATGCCATCATGTGCCAGCAATGTCCCTCTGCCATGTACATTAGCCAAACCAGACAGTCTCTAGGCAAAAGAATAAACAAAAACAAATCAGACATCAAGAACTGTAACATTCAAAAACCAGTAGGAGAACACTTCAGTCTCTCTGGACACTCAAACTTAAGAGTGGCAATTCTTTAACAAAAAAACTTCAAACACAGACTCCAATGAGAAAATGCAGAACTGGAATTAATTTGCAAACTGGACACCATCAAATTAGGCATGAATAAAGTCTGGGAGTGGATGGGTCACTACAAAAAGTAATTTTCCCTCTGCTCATACTCGTACTTTGTCAACCGTTAGGACAGCGGTCCTCAAACTTATGAGAACCGCGACCCCTTTTGGGTTGTTTGGCTGCCGCGGCAGACCCTTGTATGTCCGCCAAAAAGCCGGCAAATGCATTACTTCCTCATTCGGCGGCTTTTCGGTGGACATGCCGAGCACTGCCAACTGCAGCCGAACGGAGCGCTCAGTGATCCCCAGGGGGTCGCGACCCCCGGTTTGACAACCGCTGTGTTAGGATGTCTACCTTGATTGCATTGGCCTCATTAGCACTACAAAAGTAATTCTCCCTCCCTTGGTATTCACCTCTTCTTGTCAACAGTTGAGAATATGCTACTTCCACCTTAATTTAATTGGCTCATTAACAATAATCCCTGCCCCCACCTGGTAAACCATCTCCCATATTTCATGTGCTATAATACATATTCTGCTTACTATATTTTTCACTCCGTGCATCTGATGAAATAGGTTTTAGCTCAAGAAAGCTTATGTCCAAATAAATTTTTTAGTCTCTAAGGTGCCACAAGGACTCCTCATTGTTTTTGCTGATACAGACTAACACAGCTACCACTCTAAAAGTTAAATATATCAAATAATATTTATAATGAAGCTATATCAAGATAAACTCCCTTCTTAAGCAAACAGTATAATATAGAGCTTTGGATATAGCTTTGAAATTCTACAGTTATCAAGGTATCTTCATTTTTGCTGTGATTAAGGGTTTTTAAAACCATTTAAAAAATTCAATACTGTTAATACTGTTAATCTTTGTAGAAATTGCCTATCACTACCCTCCATTATATACATTTTGAAAGTCATGGGATGTTTCGTTCCCTTCTTGGCATTTGAAAAGTCACAAAAACTATACATTGTGTAGCTTATCCTACATAGTTATGGCTCTGCTGCATTGTAATGAGTCCTTATTTTAGATGGATACAGTTCTTTAGGAAGTGAGTTGAACTCTTGGAATGTACCTTTCTTTACATGCCTCTGTTTTGCTTTAGTGTCAGAAGAAATCCAGTCATTTTAATGCTCTATAATGAAATTCTTGGATTTTATTAGCCCTGATGTTGTGTATATTGTTGTAAAGTCAATATAGGTTAAACTCTAGAGGCAAAGTGGCGAAGTATCATTCCAGGTAGTTGCCTCTTGGAGCAATCTTCCTTTGTGGAATAAAGGGAAATTAGGTCACCAGAATAGTTCAGTTCAATACAATGAGATGTGATTTCACTTTCTTTTCTTATCTAGAGATAAAGACAGACTGCTTTCCATCCACTGTCACTACAAATCAATGTGCAACAAAGGAATAAGAGAAGGCATCCGGAGAAGAATACTATTGTGCTGTACGGTAACAGCAATCCAGAATCTAAACCCAAGCTCGATCTCAAGTCACAGGGTTTTGCGTTAAGTCACTGATCTGAGCTCTTGTGCAACTATGCAATCGTCCATTAAGTAAGGCCTCAATTCACTATAGGCAATTCTTTCATCAGCAAAAGGTTAGATTAAGTAACTCCAACCACATTCTAGGTGGCTATAGTGGCTACCAATGAAAAACCAACATCTGTCAAGTCACCTCAGTAGTTATTTCCTATTTTCTATATTAAAAAGCTCAATTCTTCACACCCTCTCTCTCCTTAAATGCTTGGGAAAACAAAACCGTCTTTGCAGCATGCCTCAACCAATTTGGGCTTTTCATATCAAGGGAGGAATGAATGCAGAAAATAAGTCTCTTATGCAAAATGGCCAGTCAGCAAACCACCTCTTCTGTCTAAATGAGGAGGCTATAGTGAACATGCTTCTACTGATTACATAGGCAGAGGCATTATCTCAGGTAGGAAGGTCCTAGCATCACATTTACCTTTGGAAAATTAACTACTTTAGTCCCTTTATAAACCTAAAACCAGGAAGAGGAAAAATGCCTGATGAAAATAAGAACTGGTAAATATGTTAACTCCATCACAATTGCATTTATGAAAGTTTTAAAAAAACTTAGCAAGGCATCCTAAACATTTTTATCCAAAGGTCTTAGCTGAGAAGGCATCATTTAATGTAATCCAGATCTAAGAAATTAAACAATGCTAGTGTTTCCTTTTCAAGATACAAGTGGTTTTGAACTTCTAACAATGGTTATGCTCTCTAATAGTACAGTATATGTAATAAAAGCTCTTAAACTATATGGTATAGTAAGAGTGAAGTTAAAAGGAAAAACATTTAAAAGTATGGATTTTTATGCTTTTCTCTCTCCCATTTATGTCACGCTTGTTACTTCATGCACTTGATACTAATGCTCATTCCCATAATAAAGCTACTGCTCACATATTCCATTTCCTCTGTTTTCCATTCATTCTCATATTTAATAGGCCATAACTAGTTATGACAATGGTTATAAGGTCACAAACAATTATGGCAGCTTAATACAATGTAGGTGCAAGTAAGGTATTTGACTGCAAGTTCTCTTTAAGCAACCTCTACTAAGGGGGACAGTGATGAATGTGTTTGAAAAGTAATGGATTTCTATCGTTACATTTTAAATTTTGATGGCTGAGCAAGACATACCATCTCTCTTTTTTTTTTTTTTTTTTTTTTTTTTTTTTTTTTTAAATAAAAAAAACATTTTTTTTTTTTTTTTTTTTTTTTTTTTTTTTTTTTTAAGTGGAACCAAGAATAGTTTCTTTACAAGGAAAAAGAAGAAAATCTTAAATCAAAAGGACACTGCTGCAGAAGAATATTTTTGTCCTCAAGCTCCTGCAGCCAGCATGATTAACACATTTTGCCTATTCTTCTTTCTGTTCCTCCTTATCATCCTACAACATCCTGACTGCAATCAGGTCTATACTGAAATAACAAGCTAACCTTAAGGTTGTCTTCTCACTAGACAGTTAACGTTAACCAAAAGGAGAAGCTCTGCATGAGACTTTTTCTCACGGTGATCAATTTTTTAAAGGAAGCCTATCATCTTTCATGTCAGAAGACCTGTGCAGCAGCATAAGGCATCAGCCTATCAAAGTAAAATAACACATGTAGAAAAATATTTTTAAAATGCGTACTGCTTTATTTAGATTTTTAAATAAAAACAAAAGGTTTTGAATCACAAAATGTATTTTACATATCTAACAAAGTCCACTCAGAGAATAATCCAGTCAATAGTAAGGATGTTGAAAAAGAATTAACATGTGAAACAACAACAATAGAGAAAGCGACAGAGTCTTGCAGCACCTTATGGACTAACAGATGTTTTGGAGCATAAGCTTTCATGGGCGAAGACCCACTTCATCAACAGAGAGTACTGGTTATAAGTACTCTTGCAGGGGCATCAGATCCCACCCAAACAGCTGGCTGCAAAATGCTATTTGGTAGATTTTTTAAGATAAAAAAAGATAAAATAAATTAAGGTTCATCTGCCACCTAATTAACGCTTACAGTGTTTAAATTTGTCTTACTCCCTAGATCTTTTGGATACTAATTTTAAAGACATTTTTGAAGACACTGGAGATTAGTTTTTCCCTTTTTGTACATTATTGCTGTTAGTTCAAGTGAAGCAGTCTACACAAAGAAAAAGAAAACACGTGATAGGTCTTCTACAAATTAATAGTTGGGAAGGGTTACTCAGACAAATTTTTAGGTCAAAAGGAACGATCATGATCACCAAGTCTAGGGGTCAGCAACTTTTGAGAAGTGGTGTGCCGAGTGTTCTTTAATTTAAGGTTTCACGTACCAGTAGTACATTTTACAGTTATAGGGGCCAGTGGAGGGAACCCCAGACTGGCAGCGCGGGGGGCAGATGGGAAGGGGTAGAAAGGAGTGGGCAAGGCGATGGAACAACTGGGAATGGTTGTGAAGGGGCAAACATGATGCAGGTAGAGAGTGGGGGAGGCAGTGTGAGGGGCCAACAGGAAGGGAGGGGTAAAAGGGAGAAGCTGTGGGGGCAGATGGGAAGGGGCAAGGTGGTGGAGGAGGTAGTGGGAAGGGAGACAGTGCGGGGTAGAAGGGAGTGAGGGAGGTGGTGGGGCAGACAGGGGAGGGAGTTGAAGGGAGAGGGTGTCTGGGGCAGATGAGGCAGGGTGGGGCACAGATGGGAATGGAAGATTGGGCAGGCAGTGGGCCAGACAGGAAGGGGGTGGAAGGGAGGTAGTATAGGGGATAGACGGGAAGGGAGTGGGACAGTGGTTTGGGAGGTAGACAGGAAGTGGGGGGGGGCGGGTAAGATGGGAAGGGAGTGGGGAGAGGCGGGCGGGGAGCTGCAAGGATTCAGGGTGAGAGTGAGTGGCGGGTTTTTGGGGACAGGACACTCCTCCTCTTGTGTATAGGACCCAGGGGTGCAGTTGAGGAGCGAGGGAAGCAGGTTTCCCCCGGCCCCAAAGGGCTGGATCTGAAGTGGGGCTCAAAGGACGGGCATGGCGGCGGTGGAGGGGGGTGGAATTGCCACTTTCCCCGCACACAGCCCTGTGCCGCTGTAACTCTGCACACACAGCCCGCACTGTCCCCGGGCACCGCACTGACACCCAACTATTGGGGAGGCGGGCGGAGCGGGTGGGGAACCCAAAAGGCAGCCCCCTCACAGTGCTCTCCATGTGGCATGGGGCATCGCTCAGCAGCGCCCGGTCTCTGGGCACCGCATCCTCTCCTGCCCAAGTGGCTCGGGGGAGGGCCTGGGCAGTGGCGGCAGCCTGCAAAGAGCTGCTCGCCCCGCTGCACATGTGCCCCTTCCTGTGCGGGAGGCGGTGGACAATGCCAGAGAGGTTCTGTCCTCCCACGGCCTTAGCTCTCTACTTCACCCTGCGACCCCTCCTGGCCCGAGGCAGAGGTGCCCCAAGGCTTGATCTGGCAGGCAGGGGATTGGCTCCTGCTGGATACGCAGGGTCAGTGCCACGCTTCCCAGGACAAAGGAAGGTGTGCTGCTGCCGGTCTGGGGTTCCCGACGCTGGCTCCTGCCAGCCAGGGTCCCGGCCACCAGCCTGCTCAGCCTGCTGCATGCCACTGAAAAGCAGCTCACGTGCCGCTTTTGGCACGCGTGCCGCAGGTTGCCAACCCCTGATCTAGTCTGACCTCCTGGACGACACAAAACCTTGCTCCCCATAATAAACCAATAACCTCTGGCTGAGTTACTCCATGTTACCTCTCTAGATGTGAGCACAAATGAAAAAACCTTTGACAAAACATTAAGTTTATTTGAAAATGTACATCAAGAAATTCACTTCAGAACTATTAAATGGAATTAAATTATGCTTTGCAAATATTTGAATTCATATGTTTTGTGCACACTAATATGCATTATGAGAGGTAAGACAATGAAAGAATGCACATGTAAGCTCTTACAGTACTGGGGGAATTCTGCACCAAAAAATTAAAAATTCTGAACACAACATTTTACAATTCTGCAAAATTCTATGTATTTTATTTGTCAAAACAAAACAATATAATGCCAGTTTCAATTATTTTGGTAATTTATTTCAAAATACCTGTCAGCAAGTACGTTTGGAACAATATAGAAAACAAAAGATTCAGGGGTTTTTGTTTTTTTTTAAACCAAAGATTCCTTACTGGGGATAATAATTCACCTACACTACAATACAGAAACATATTTCCTGCATTGCCCAGAAGCAGTGCAAAGTTTGGGGAAATCAGGGGTGATGGAGAAGCGGAAGGAGAGGGAAGTAATCGCTGGGAAGGAGCCTGGGAATGAACCTGCAGGGTTATTGGGAATGGGTGGAAATAGCACAGAACAAGTTTTTTTTGGAGGGGGGAGGTATAGTTAGGGAGTTGGGGAGCCTCTCCCTTGCAGACCCTGGCTGACTCCTAGCCTTGCACATTAAGTCAGGCACTTCTGCCCCATCCCCTTATGTCCCTGCACCGCCCCCACCCCCACCCGGCCCTGCATACACATGTTCCCATGTGATCCCACCTCCACTCCCATTCAGCCTCTGGCTCAATGCTGTCACTCCCACTAGCTCCTGTGCCCCTGCCACAATCTGCCCCCAGTCTATGAGTCCCCTCAGCAGCCCCATGGGCCCTGCTCTGTTCACCCCCCACCCCATATCCCGTGCCTCCTTACCTGGCCCTACGGGCACAGCAATGTGAAGAACAGAGCCACTGTCCTTCCCTATCTGTGGCTGACTGCTCCAGCCTGTGAACTGGATGCCCTCAGTTCTGGGATCTTAGAAGCCCCTAATGGGCAAAAGGTGCAACTGCAGTGCTTCTCCAGCAGAATCTGAGGGGGGGAGGGGAATCTGCGGAGGACATGAATTCTGCACATGCATAGTAATGGAGAATTCCCCCAGGAGCATTATAGATAAATATGTATAGATTTATACAACAGTAATGTTTAGTAGCAAACAAAAAAACACATCCATGCTCCCAAACTGAACACTAATCAAGAGAAAAGCTGCTTACAAGACATCTAAGTTATGAATTTTAGAAAGAATTCA
The DNA here is from genome assembly GCA_007922305.1 of Dermatemys mawii. NCBI lineage: Eukaryota > Metazoa > Chordata > Testudines > Dermatemydidae > Dermatemys > Dermatemys mawii. The sequence goes on along the minus strand of ML677394.1, from coordinate 820,670 downwards.
TCTCTACTTACCAGATAAGGTTCCAGCAATTAATCACATTTCAGCATAAATAACTGTATATTTTCAAAAATCACATCTGCTGTGCTAAGCCTACTGTAACTTCGTACTAAACACACAAAAACATGCCTTTCAATGCATTGCAGCAATAGATTGTGATCATGAGCACTGAAGACGGGACCAAAATAATCACTGTTCCCATTTTTAAACAGGGGGCCTTGACTGCCACACTTTTGAGAATCTGAACTCAGCAATGGTGCAAGGAATTGGCCTCTAACTGGGAGCTAGCCAGTATAAAAGCAGAGTTCCTTCCTCACTGGCATGACACCTTCTCCAGAGGCTACTGCAAACATTCCCAACGTACATTTAAGAAGTCAAACGTAATTGGCCCCTACCTTCACTTCCAATTTGAAATTTTCTGCACAACAGTCACAGTGAAGACTATTCAGTGCTGCACTAGTGATACGTTTCAAGTCTAGTAGCTCATGAACCTACATATCTAGAAATGGGAGCCTTATCTTGGGGGGTGGGGAGAAAGGCATTCTCAGGTTCCTGAAATATTGACCTTCTATCCCTGCAAGGTCCTGAGGCATCAACTACAAATGCTGTGCAGAAGTTATTTTTATTTCTCCTTCTTTGTTCTGACTAGCTGTAATCATGGCAATTGAGAGTCATCTGGCTTTATAGGTGAGATAAAAAGATCAGTCCCGATAAATTCTGGAAAATGAACATTTTGCTAAAATTGACTATGACGTGGAGTTTACAGAATAATGTGTTACGGTAAAATTCTACCAGTGCTCATCTGGGCTGACCTTCATAGCTCACAATAAGTAATTTTCTGTCTCAAGCGCATACCAGTAATACCTCTATCCCACCCCACATCATCAAGTAGTCCATATGGATATATAGTTGAGAGAAAGCTCTCAACTGTATTTATAATACACGTTTGTATTACTGCGGCACTTAGGAACCCTAGGCATGGACCGGGTCCCTGCTGTGCTAGGTGTGCACAAAAAACAAAAAGATGGTCCCTGCCTCCAGGAGCAAAGTGTAAGAGAAATGGACAGACAGAGGAGTACAGGAAAACAATGAGCCAATATTGGTTAGTATCATAGGTCTCAGCACACCACCACCAGCCTAACGACTGTCAAGTCATTGTCCATTTTTTGGTAAGCATCCTGGCAAGAGAGAATTCTAAGGGAGGATTTGAAGGTGAATAATGGAGTAGCTTTGCAGATGTCTAAGAGGCACTTCCCAAATGTATGTAATCAAGTTATCAGGACAATATGTACCACTAGTGAGCTAAAGTGCCCAAAGGACAGTATCTTGGTTTGGTCTTCAAGAAAGAGTATGTCAAGTCAAAATTGGGGCAATGTATTTAAACCCTGACACTGAGGTCAAGCTTTATGAGTATTCAACCCTTAACTGAGTTCACAACAGCTCAGCTTCCAATTTTCTACAAGAGCTGTTGGTTGCCAAACATGTTTGGAAATCTGGCTTTCAGTTTTAATAGTTATTAGTCAACCTTAGTGATTTCTATACTAAACGAGGTATTTTTATATTTTCATTTAATATTAGCAAGCAAACAAAACATTTGAAGCAGTACTTGAAACCTGAAAGAGTTTTAGACCAAACCATTCAGTATTAGTGTAATTCTTCAAATCTAAGCTTTTATTCCCCCTGTACTGCTTTTATACTATACGTATTAATGTAACAGAAACCTGAGTTGTAACAGCTACATCAGTTACAGAGTTTCAAATCCTTCATTTACCACACACACACACACAGTCTCACATTTGCAGCTGGGTCCCTTGCTCTGCGCTCTGCACACATGCAGAAAGCATTCTTCCCCCTTGCTGCCCACCTTTTCTCTGGGATTAAACAAATAAAATGCTGCCGTACAAAAGCATGTGGGTTATACATCTATACATGTGCACAAAATGTGTAGGCTTATTTAGGTGTATATAGTGGGTGACCTTTTTCATATGCTCTGAGCTTTTGCCTAATTCTACTCTCTCTGAAACAAACAGGAGTGTTACACTGCTGGAACAGAATTAGGCCAACACAAGGCTTTTGAAAATTCCCCTCAGGGTGAGATACTCAGTATGTACAGTCTAGATATCATGGGTCAGCTAACACATTGAACATGGCCAGAGGAGTACACAGAAGAGCTAGCTGCAACTCCCTCATTCTGACGCCTGGATTTACACAGACGCTAAAGCGGATTTCTAGCTATGGCCACCCAGCACCATAATATAGTATCAGTGTGGCCACATCCATCCAGTCCCTTCTGAGTGTATGAGCTCACAAGGAATAGAAGCTGTGGGGGCTACTGTCAGAATGTCAGATATTAGCTGGGGGTTCCCCCAGATGACAACAAACTACAGTTTTTCAGCCATTTTCTCTTGGTTTTAGGGAGAGTAACTGACCCCATAATGTTTGCAAAAATATATACATGTGAAATCCATAATCATATGTATAAAGGTTCTAAACCACAGGAGTCTAGGGCATTCACACTGATCACAAGTTGTGAAGTCACAAACAAGTTATGCCTATCAGCCCTTGTGGGCACTTACGTGCTTTTCTACAAAATTACCCATTTTATAAAGATTTTAGTCTCATTTTTTTTTTAAATGCTATTGGACTATTCATGTATCTCCAACAATTCTATATATAGGCATGTGATGGGATATGTTGGGCCCTTTGAGGCCCCCTGCTGGAGGCATCATGGTTTACTCCTATAACACCCTGCCCAGAAAAAGGAGCAGTGAAGCTTGGTCCTCCAGGCCTACCTACAAGGACTACAAGAAAGCAGCCAATCCAGGTGCAGCAGGCTCAGTTAAAAAGAGCTGCTGGGTTTGAGCAGTTCCATTAGTGGCTGGAATCAGAAGAGTGGACGAGGACTAAAAGGCTATGGCAACTCCACAGGAAAAGAGTGTGAGGAGAAACCCTACTCAAGCAGAGAGAGGACTGGGATATTCCCCCAGCACAGAGGCTTAGGAGAGAGAGCTCTCATTAAAAAGGAAGCAGAGACTGTTAGAAGCTCTCCAGGCAAAGTAGTAAGAGAAGATCCTGAAAAGTCAGGGCAGAAACAGATAAACTCTCCAGGTAAGGTGGCCTGGGAAGTATCTTACTCAAACAAGAAACAGACAGAGACTACAAGAAGGTGATGGGACAGAGGAGGAAACATCCTAGGAAATGCAGCAACAGCTATTACAGAAAGTCACACATGGCTGCTGTTTATAGGGTCCCTGGGCTTGGGACCTGGAGTACTGGGCAGGCAGCCCCCACTCTGCTGGCCACTGGCAAAGTGGCCTAAGCCGCAAGAAGGGGCTAAAAGCGTTAAAAAGCCTGAGAAAGAGGCTAGAATTTAAACAGATTTTGTCTGTCCATTTTAGACTCTGTGTGACGTTGTTGGAGGGCTAGTCCTCATCAGGTGGGCCTTGAGTGGCCAAAAGCTGACAAGAGTGCTGTGAGCAGTGTGCACACAGGTTCATACCCAACCGACACGAGGCACTCATGGGAGGTAAGTATCCCCATCACAAGACAATCACACCATGATGATGGGTACAGTCACATATCCTGGATATAATGCAAATTGAGCACACTGCTAGTCTAGCTCCAAGGAGGCACTTGGACGGTTTGTTTGGGGCTGTCCCAGTAGGGCCAAGACTCACTGGTTCCATTTTCCCTGCCAGATCTGCAGGGGTATTAGTTGGCTGCAAAGCAGACGCAGCTGACGTGCCTAAAGAGGGTAAAGAAAATAGCAGTCACCAGAGTGGGAGAAAATCTGGACTGTTGGCCTGCTTCTGACGGAAAAGGACAAGCTTGAGATATTTAACCTGTAAGTTTGTTACAGATCTGTACAAATATCGGAAAACTTATTTATTCTATAAATTATTCAACCTACCAGAGAGGAAAAACCTACCCTGTGATATTATACATTATTATTCAGTTTAAGTGAAATCCACTGAGATCCTAGAGTCCTTTTGCTGATCTAAGTTCAAATGAACTATCAATTATTCTCAACCAACATGCTTCATTTAATTTAAAATAAATTTCAAACAAGAAAAAACATGTATGAAAAGCAAGAGCGAGTTTTTAAAAATTAATTTGGATTAAACGTGAAAACACGTTTGCCTTCGGTGATTACTCCAAGTACTTCTTCCATCCACCTTTTAGATAAAGATTACAAACCAGTGCATATTTTCTCTTACAAATACACCAGCTTACAGACTGTCAAAATTATGTTATGCATTAGCTTAGTTTTACTTTACTACAGACCACAGCTCAATGGTGTTAAAATGTGGATAGCTGAACTGCAGAAGTTAAGACTTCCCATATGGTATCAATATCAAACCGAGTCCTCTCTCTGGCTTGTCTTGTATCATTTTAAAATCACTATGCTGCCTGGAATGGGAGCACTGACTAATGCTGTAACCACCACACTACTTGAAAACACGATGACTGTGATGACTTCAGTTTTCATTCACCTTGAAGGCCCCAAGCTTATTCTTGAAGCCAGGCGTCTAATGTACACGCTGGCATTAAAAACATAGCATTGATCCACTCTCTCTCCCCAGTCCTCAAAACATTTCCCATTTAATTCCATCAATATGGAAAGTGGAATATTTAGCACAAATTTCTTACACTTAAAAAAACTGATTGGAAAATTCACTTCCTTGCTTTTGCCATTTTAGTTCTAAGGCTAAGCAATCCCAGCTGTCCAGGAAATACCATTGTAATGAACACATTTAACATGGAAGAATCAATCGGGACTTCTGTCAAAGGTTTCACATACTGTGAACAGGCCAGAAATCAAAATGCTACATTAGAAAAATTTTATGCTTATGCAGTAAAGCCGCTCTCAATCTTCTTTTATGACTTCATCACATTCAAAATTGAAGCACAGAACTATGTATGTAGATAAATATTACATGAATAACAATAGGAAAGAACTGTCAGAATGAATCAGGCTGACTTCACAATGGTAGGCACAGAAGATAAAAAGAAATAACCTTTATCACTGATTGTTTCTACACTGGTTTTGGTTTAGATCAAGTTAAAATAAGTAGTGATCAGGAAAAACGTTTGAAATCAAAGCATGCTAACTGAAAAAAAAGTTTTTCCAAATGAAAAACAAAATTACTCATTTTGCTGCGCATTTTATTTCTGGTAATCTTCCTTTGACCTGGTTGTCCCACCAAATTACTGAGGTTAGCAGGCTACTTTACCCTACTTCATCTCAGGAGGCTGGGGATTGGCTCCCTTTCACCTTTTCTGCTTGGCTGACATTGCTAAATTAACAGAATTCTCAACTGCATAAGAATATCACTGCTATAGTTGCTACATAGTGGATTAAATATGAACACTGTGTTCAATAAATTTCCTGAGAACTTCAATATTCTTAGCATTTTAGTCACTACAGCAGAGACCCCAGAGAGAAAGCACAGGAGCTCCAGCACCACTGCATTCATACACGCTGGCATAAGTCCGCTTTCCTACTCGGGCATTAAGAGAATTTTAATTCTGAAGTGCATATCTGTGGTCTGCTCCTCCTTGAAAAGCCTCAGGTTAGATATTGACTGTATTTTCAGGATTCTCTCCCCTTCCCCCCAAGGCCCATATTTTTCAAGATATTTAGATGTTGTGTGCTCAGCATTGCAATGTGTAACTGATTTAGGAGCCTAAATCTCATTGTGAAAGATTTAGGCACTTGGGAGCCTACAAAATTAATGAACAAGTACTTTGATAAAATTCATGCAAGTCTGCAATTCATGTGTTTGAGTACATACATTTGTAAAAACAATGCAGAAAAGACTACTTGTATGAATCTACATTTTAACAGGGGGTTAGACTGATGATCCTTGAGCTCCCTTCGAAACCTATGGTTCTACGATGACTCTTCTGTAAAGTTTTCCTTTTCTCAGTTGGTTAATTAGAGTACCTTAAAACTCCCTGTTCTATTCTGTGTTTTCCTATCTTCCACTTTCCTCCTCAATGGCAAATGCATTGCATTATAATTCCTTTCAGGCAAGCTAGAATTAGCACACCCTTTCTGATTAGCTAGCATTTTCCAGTCTTGTTCACTGGCATAATCACTGTCTGGTTGATTACTTCTCAATAAGATTGCCTCGCAAGGGTGAGGTTTCATTTGAGAGCTGTCTTCTAACTCACAGAGGAAGCCAGAACACCAAGATCAGAGGAACTCCTGGCCAAAACACACCAGTGTTCAATCAACTTGCTTCAGTTAATCTAATGCAGGGGTCAGCAACCTTTCAGAAGTGGTGTGCCAAGTCTTCATTTATTTGTTCTAATTTCAGGTTTTACGTGCCAGTAATACATTTCAACATTTTTAGAAGGTCTCTTTCTATAAGTCTATAATATATAACTAACTATTGTTGTACGTAAAATAACTACACTTTTTAAAATGTTTAAGCGGCTTCATTTAAAATTAAATGTAAAGGCTGAGCCCCTCCGGACTGGTGGCCAGGACCCGGGGAGTATGAGTGCCACTGAAAATCAGCTCATGTGCCGCCTTTGGCACGCGTGCCATAGGTTGCCTATCCCTGATCTAATGAATGAAGTTTGGCAGATAACATGGTTTCACAATCAAGTATTTGCAAAGTAGGAAAAAGCAATATTTAGTACAAAGTAGTACTCCATGGTTCTACATCTGTTCTGGCCATCAACTGAATGTCCTTGGTCAAATAAGTTAACTGTTGTACATTTTGCCTTTTGCAAAATAGGTGTAATACTTCGCATGTAGCAGGAGCATTGGGAAGCTTAGTGTATGTGAAGCAGTAAAATCATTAGGTAACACATACAATACAGAAAAGTGAAGTGGCTATAACTAATTGTTTTTTTACTTACTAATCAGGGCCACTCAGGGTGTGCAAGAGAGGAAGTTTGCCCTAGGCCCCCATTTGAGAAAACTCAAAAACCAAGTGATGATGTAACCAGGCGTGCAAGGTCCAGAGTGACCAGACGTCCCGATTTTTACGGGACAGTCCCAATTTTAGGGGACTTGTACCGCGTCCCGACTGAAGTATGGCCGGGATGCCCTTTGTCCCGATATTTGGGACCTTGAGCCACTCACCCACTGCTTCCGGGCCGGTAAGGCAGCTGAGGAATCCACCTGCCAGCAGGAGACCAGCACATGCGGGGGGGGGGGGGGGGGGGGTGGGCTGCGTGCCGGCGCGGGGGGGAGGGAGGGGAAGAGAGCCCCCAGCCACCACCCCCCGCTCCTCCCGCCCCTCAATGATCAGCCCCACTCACACCCCACTGGCCCAGGCAGAGAGAGTCAGAGAGTCAGAGTGTGTCAGGGCAGCCAGGTCAGGTCTCTCTCCATCGGTGCATGCTGTGCGGGGGGTGAGATAGGGTGGGGGGCTGCTTGCAAAGACACCAGCAGAGGAGGGCAGTGGCAGAGCGCCCCCGGCCACCCCCACCCAGCTTTGGCCCTTCTCACCTCATCAGCAGCACAGCTCCATGCCTCACTGCCCCAGGCAGATTCTAAATGGCCAGGTTCCTCCCAGCAGGAGAGGTCTCTGCTGTGGAGCATGCTGGAGGGGCAGGGCTGCTTGCAGCAGGGGGCAGAGTGCCTCCTCTTCCCCCCCCACCCCACCCCCCGCAACTCAGCTCCTGCCCCCGACTCTCCGGCCGCTGCTTCCTGGCCCCAGCCGCCCCCTGACCCAGTCCAGACCTGACCCCAGGAGCCAGAGGGACCTGCCTGCCGGATACTTCCTGGGACAGGAGGCCAGAGCTGCCCCAGGTAAGCACCGCTAGACTCCCTACCTCAGCCCCTGGCAGGTCTCTCTGGCTCTTGGGTGGCAGGGGAGGGGGCGGGGGGTGCTTTACATGCTTACCTGGCTGCAAGCCCCGCTCCAGGCTCCGGCAGCTCCCACTGGCACTTTTCCCCAACACTGGGAGCCACGGGACTAGTGCTTTCGGCTGCAGACTTCCCTTGTTGCTCTCACTCTAGGAGCCAAAGGCCTTCCAGTAGGGCTGGTGAGTGTGGCCAGGGAAGGGGGCAGGGTGTGATGGGATGAGTGTCTGGGAGGTGGAGAGGGGGGCTGGGCAGTGAGGGAGGTTCCTGTGTTTTGGGGTGCTAGCCAGCGAGGACCTGCTGGGGGGTGCTGGTGGAGGAGAGCCCTTAAAGTTGCCTGCCAACAAAGCCGGCACCGCCACTATCTTCCCCACCGCACCGCAAAAAAAAAAAAAGGCGCAGCCACACAAAAAGCGCAATTGGTAAACAGGGGAGCATGGTTATATGGTAAGTGCGTGGTGTGGCAGGGACCAAAGGGTGGAAGCTGGGTGCAGGAACAGGCAGTTTGATGCTGCCATTCCCCCTGCACCAGGAAAAAAGCTGCCCTCTCCCTCAGAAAGTTTGGGTCACTCGTAGGGTGTTACCCCCACCCCCACCCCTTGTAAACTGAGCTGTGCGGGACTGTCAGGTCTTCCCTACGTGTCTCGGGGAGGGGAGGGCGCAAAATAAAAACAACAATATCACACTATCAAATTATTCATTTATTTTCATTAAATATATAAACTAAATAATAGCATATTTAACCCCTGGCCCCGTGGTTTCTACAACCCCCTCTTTCAGCTTCCTAAGGCTGTGTGCCCCCATCTCATGGTTCCGGTCAGGGCTATGCACCTGTGCCTGTTGTCCCCACCACACACACGCTTTCGTGCTCCCCTACTCATGGCCCCCCTCCCCCCATCCATGTGTCCTGATATTTCACTCTTCCGATCTGGTCACCCTAGCAGGGTCTCACTGCCACTCAGGTTTGGGTCAGCGGCCCCTCCATCATGATGTAGACAGGTGGGCCAAACCTAAGAGGCACTGCAATCCCTCAACGCCATTCACTGAAGTTTGGCATCCATCAGAGCGGAGGAACAGCCAAGCCAAACCTGAGTGGTGTCACAGTGCTTGAAGAAGGGGAGCAAGGCCCCAACCTTGCAGGACAGTAACTGGACAACATTTCAGTAAGCAGCATTCATGTATGGTGAGTGGGTCAGTAGGGCAATAATGTTAATTTCAATTTTTCAAGACATTCTGGTCCTGGATAAAGAATTAAAATTCTGTTAGTTACCACGTTTCAAAGACTCAAATTGTGAACTAATTAAATATCACATACACACCAACTTTACTGTGAGTTCTCCACTAGTTGCCCTTCTTAAATTCATAGTACAAAAGCAAAAACACTTTGTAGATTTGAGCTAGATTTTTTTGGAAATTTCCTGCCACCCACAAAATACTACATCATTTAGAACATGTAACAGCTATTCCCATACTTCATATAAATGCAGGTCAATCCAGAAATGATCACCAGGGATATGCTGATATTTTCATAAGCTATATAAAAAAAATGGCCTCTTTCCAAGTAGTTAGTAGTCTATTCATTCCATGCATGCAACAAGAGGAATGAGGACACCCCTCTTAATTTTAATATCTTCAAAGTTGATTCAGGGAAGCTATAAGCTAGTTTGTAAGACATAATGCAGGATCTTTTAATGCAATGGGCCTGAAGACCAGGTTTAAAAGGGCTCAGATATTTCATTAGCATTGCTTTGCAGAGAGGAAAGCAATTCTCAGTATTTCTTGAGCATCTTATTTTTAGTGTGCATGCATACACGCATAGCACCAACTGAAAGACCACTTGTAATGGCACTTAAACTGTCCATTACCATAACCACTCTATCCAACACAGTTCAGGACAGGATATTTAAAAATAAATTCTTGGAATAATTATAAAAATGTACTTCACATCTTTTCTTCATTTTAACAAAATGTTTAATCTGCAACACCATACGGATCTATTCCCACCATACTTCTTTCTTGGTTATGCAGGTTTGTTTCCATCTCATTGAATCGGTTGAAATTTTAATGAAAAGTCTACACTGACATTTCCAATTAAAGATCATCTTTTTGCATAAACTACTGTTTTTGTGCCTTACAACTAAATACAGGAATTATGGGGGAAGGCCACAGTTCACTAGGACTATATTAAAAGTGGAAAATATTGGCAATTCCAATCGCATTCGTTCTTAGTTCTAGAGTTTTTCTTCTTTCTAAAATGGCTGCGCTTAAGGAATTGAGCTGGAAAACTGGTTTCAACAAAAAAGCCAGAACTTTAATTGCTGCAGAATTTGTACTAACATCTAATTTAAAATGTTTTTTAAAAAAAGTACAAATCTGTACTTCCAGTACAAATCTGTCAAATACTTCACACAAAATTTATGTTACAAACTTCTAACAGATGTTTAAACAGAAAATATTATTAAATTGGTAGAGGTGCTATAATGAGACCCTGATGTTGACATTTCATTCTAGAATGCTCAGAGCTGCTGCAATTATTGTGTAATCTGATTAAAAACTCTTATAAAGCCACTCTACTTAAGGTGACTGAGCTTTTCTGTTTCAGAAGAACACCATGAACATTATAAGAAAGTATGCCTGCAAGAAAACAAAGAATAAAGGAAAGAGAAAAAGACACAGATGAGCTTACTGCTTCCTCACAAAAACACCCTTGTGATTATGTAAAGCAGGTCTGCACAAACTCGGAAAGCAGTGAGGGCCATATTACTGCAAAAAAACCAGCTGTGGGCCAAAAAGCCCCGCCCCTCTCCCCCCCCCCATCCACTTCCTCCCATCCCACCACTTGGCTTGCCCCACCCCTACTCACCCCATGCGGGCCGCACAGTGAGCCCGTGCGGGCCACATGGGGCCCCCGGGCCGCATGTTGTGCAGGCCTGATGTAAAGCCTTGAATAAGGCATCAGCAGAATTTTCTCACTCTTGATTAACTTGGCCTAAACACAGGTATATCTAGCTCTAAACTTTTGCTAGATTTCCAACTCATTACCCCACTTTCCAACCAAAGGGTTTTTAAAAGCAAAGGGTAGTAGCAGCAATTTTTTTTAAAAGGAGCAGGGTATTTAAGTGTGGAAAAATGCACTTGTAACTGCCTAGCAAGGCAGCTTTCTCAACTCTCTCAAAGGAATTGTTTTTGGAAACTAAAGTGTAAAAACTTTGCTTTCACAGGACGTAAAGAGGTATTGGAAGCCCTACTGACAGCAGGTGTAGAAGTTAGAAAAGTTAATGCTGTGAGAAAAAGACAGGGCAAAGAATGCCAGATATCCCTTGCCTGGGGAACACCAACAGCACTGGAAATGCTGGTATTGCATAATAGCATGCATCAATCGGTTAATAGTAGTCATTGTTCTAGGGGATAGGGAAATACTTGGGAATGTTTAGAGTATGAAAGGGAATTAGAATAATAGAATCATAGAGTATCAGGGCTGGAAGGTTAAAGCAAGACCTAATCCCCAACTAAATCATTCCAGCCAGGGCTTTGTCAAGCCTGACCTTAAAAACCTCTAAGGAAGGAGATTCCACCACCTCCCTAGGTAACCCATTCCAGTGCTTCACCACCCTCCTAGTGAAAAGATTTTCCAGACATCCAACCTAAACCTCCCCCACTGAAACTTGAGACCATTGCTCCTTGTTCTGTCCTCTGCTACCACTGAGAACAGTCTAGGTCCATCCTCTTTGGAACCCCCTTTCAGGTAGTTGAAAGCAACTATCAAATCTCACTCTTGTCTGCAGAAGAGAATCTCAGTGCCCTGATTCACTCCTACCTACGTAATATACATTATGATTCCGTGTTACAAAATTTATTCAGTTATACTTTCTCCTACAAATTCAGTTCTGAATGAAGTCCATGAAAAGGTAAGTGAGAAAGCAACATATAATGTTTTCCCATTACCTCATCCCCAAGAGGCAAATCAACAGCCATCTAGTTTGTCAAGTAGCATCAGTAAGGTAGCCAACAGCAGTGGAACAGTCCTCCATTTGCACAGTGCACACCCATTACCTTCATCAGAAACAGCATCAACTTAGACTGCCTCCATTTTTCTGCATAATGTGACAACCAGTTAATACGATTGCAGTTCTCAAGTGGTAAAACCAGATACAGATCTTGCTTCATGTCCCTGCTCCCATATTTAATTTACATAATGAATTATAATCAACAATTTGACATGGGAAATTTAAAAGTCTAATATTGAACTAATTTTCCCCATAGAATATTGGCAACAAAATTATGGTCCAGTCTGATAATTTTCCTTAGTTTTAAAATATTTTTGCTCAGCTTATTTCTCTCTCAGTGAAGCAGAGAAAAAGTACTATATTAAAACTCCAATTTTTGTCACAAGTTTACAGTCAAAAGAAAAGTACCACACAATTTTAAGCTTTTTGTTGAAATATGAGCAACAGGAAGCTAGTTTACTGTAGCATATCCAAAGTCAGATGAGAAAGAGTAACTAAAAAAATCTTTTCCCTCCCAACGGAAGTTAATTATTCCAAAAATGTATACAAGAACTGACAATTCCTGTTGTCACACCCAGAACTTTCCCCTGTTAAAGAATGCCATGCAGTCTCAAGCAATCCTCTCTCTTCCCCATCTTTGGAATCTTCAAAAAATGGTCAAAGTACTTTTTTTTCCTCTAGCAATTCATCTCCTTAGCCTGGGTGACCTCTCTAGAGAAAGATGGTGCACCTGAAAGAACTGGTAAAGTATAGTCAAAAAAAAAGGACCCAGAAAGGGCAACCTCTGGTTGTCAACAACAGAGTTAGGAGATGTAGAGTAATCATAACTTCCCAGGAAGGGGCTTTACAGATTCCTGGAGGGAGTTGCTTTCTCCGGTAAAGTTTTATGGACTTGCACTGAGAGCTTGTTTGAACTTTCCAATGTTGAGCTGACTGATAAGCTTAGAAAGCATTAGGGAAGTGACAACAAAAAGAAAACCCTACCTTACTGAAGCATGTCCCTTCTTTAGAACAGTGCCAGCAAGAAGAAAGGAATGATAGAGCCAGAGCTCTCTTTTTTGGCTTCACACAAAAAGGGAGAACACTCTAAGCACTGAAGCATGCTGGGAACACTTTCTAAAGACAAAGCCCAATCCTTCCCAGGGAGTATTCAAGTAGTGCTGCCTGATGAAGGACACAGACTTATGAGTAATTGTGGGGGGGGATTGCAGTGAAGTCCTCAAAATCAAGGGACATTATAAATTATTTTTCCAATTACATCAACACATGTTGATAGAGAAGGGCTAAGAACATTTGCAAAAAAATGCCTTAAATTGATTTGACTCTTGCTAAAACCATTGATTTCTTTGCTTGTGATATTAGCTTTCATCTGCAAATATTCCCCAACTGTACTTATTTCTGTTCACATCCTCATGTTCCACAAACTGCTGGCTATTAAGTGTAAATAGAGTTAATGGATTTATGCTTAATAGTTTTCCAAAACCAAGAAAGGCAAAACACGTCTTCACACTTCCTCCTCTGGACATCATATAACTTAAGTAGGTATAGAAAGTGGAACCATCATAACTCACTTATGTTTGTTTAACAATATTCTGTGTCAACCTCTTATGCATACTTCCCACTGCTACTTACTGATGACATTTTGAAACCACTGCTTTCTGCATGCATCATTAGACAAATCACACTTCTAAATTACTTTGTTGTGAAATGGAATTACTTGCTTTGCCCTTTCAGTTTATTAAAATTTATTTCAGAAGGCACAAATTTGAACTAGTTACTCATTTATTTTCATAATTTAGAATTTATAATTGTTGCAGCGTTATTCTGTTGCAGGTGCCTTCATTTGACTTGAATGTTAGTTTCTACATGATGAAAAGCATGCACAAGATCAATCTGACGTTGGAATTTGTTAACACTGGACCTTACTCTGGGTCAGGCTCAGTTAAGGGAGAAACTTGTGGGTCCTGCCAAGTGCAAAGGACTAAAGCAAAGGCTGTTTTTGAAGTTCAGAAACAGATGGTTGCTTTTTTAAAATGAAGATCCTCCCTAATGGGGGAAAGAAATGTAACAACTGGGTTTGTAGCTTTCATTCTTTATGATTGCCAAAAACTTTCCAGGCCTTTTTTCCCTAACAAGTCTCCCACCCACCCCCCTCCCGCTTTTTTTAAAAGCTTTGTACATTATCGTCTTGTCTACCTTGAATGACTATGTACAACAATGACTAAGTGACTTTGGCACATGTCATAGAATATCAGGGTTGGAAGGGACCTCAGGAGGTCATCTAGTCCAACACCCTGCTCAAAGCAGGACCAACCCCAACTAAATGTCTACTCATTTTCAGTGGGACTTGTGCTACTAAATCACCTAGGAGCACATGAAAATCCCTTCCTAAAGAACTTGTGAAATGTCAAAAAGCAGCAAAAACTGGACAGCTGAGCAACCTGAGGAGTGAGGAAACAAAAATCAGTTTTAACAGTATTTCACCTCACTGATTATGATTTTACAGAGATGAGCATATTTGCTTCAACACATCTACCTTTTAATTACAATGTAAAACTCCCAAGACATCCTCCATTACAACTTGAATTCTAGATGGGCATTTCTGGTATTTCCGATAAAGGTCTTTTTATTGGGGGGAAAAAAACACAAAAAAAAGTCAGGTCTCTTGGGGGAGCAGGGGGCACAATATATAAAGGGCACAAACCCAAGTTTAAAAATAAATCCTCTGCAGGTCACCTTTAAATGGTAAACTTGAAATCAATGTGCATTTGCCAAGAGCTCAGTGTACCCACATCACATTAAAGAACTGTATTAGCAAGTCCTCCCAAGCAATCCCATGAGACATACCACAATCTCAGTAAAGCAAATAATTATAAAGTGGTTACTTCCAAACCAAATATGCAATACAGGTCAGTGTAAAATGTGTAAGCCACAGCTATGAAGCATGCCTTTGCCCTATTCCTCAGTTCCATACTATGCCAAGCACATCAACTAGTTCTTGATGAGTAATGGGGCTGCTTTAGACTGTTCATACAACTGTGTCAAACAGTGTTATATAGTTTAACCAGTGCTAACTGTATTCTATATGGCTTAATGTGCTACAAAGAGACAAGGTACAAGTGTCTTAACAGATGGTATAATAGGTATGCTAGCATTTCTGCTTTTACACATCACATTTAGAACAAACCTGGTTAAAGAAAATATGCTAAGCTCAGTTTCTGCTTTACATTTTTTTCTTAAATGCTACTGTCTCATAACATGCAAAGACTTCTAAAAACCACAACAAAAATGTCTTTTCTTAGACTCTGCACTCAAGTCTTGAAATATTCCTAATGAGTTGCTCTCTTTTAGTGATCTTTTTCTCTACAGCCTGAAGAAAGTAACCCTTTGGAATCCACTCTTGCTCTCTAGATCAGTCTAGCCTGCTGGCTAGTGTAGTGTTCCCATGCAGAAATACTAAATTCTAGATTAGTATTTCATATGTACTATGATGGGGTGAGAGGAAGATGCTGCAACAAAATGAACTCCATTTAACAGAAGCTAGAAACAGAAAATAGCTGTCAGAAGTTGTAAATGGTGTGCCATTCAGAAGACAACCACACCAGGTCTTTGAAATTCCTATTTATGTCCCTCAGAGCAAGGGTTTTAGGACTCCTCTATTCAGAATGACTGTTCAATTCCATACTAGTATAATCACTGATAAATTAGATACAGGCATGTCTCATCTTGCGCGAGAGTTCTGTTCTGCGGTTACCGTGTAAAGCGGACACCGCGTATAGCCAGGACCCACTGACTTCAATGGGAGGTGAAATTGCGCCCCCTGCAGGAAGCTTAAAAAAAATATCTTTTTTTTGTTTTTGTGGACTGCATAAAGAGGAAATCACATAAGTTGAATCAGCGTAAGACGGGACATGCCTGTATGTTCTTGATAGATACTTGATAGATATGTTCTTCATAGATACTTCCAGGTCACATAATGTATAGAACTTGCCTCTTAATATTCCAACCTTACTTATTAAATCTCAGCATTTTAAAATTATATTGTTTTAAAATTATAATCTAAAAGTTCAGCTCATTTTTCACAAGAGTTACATTTTTCTCAATTTGGAAATGAAAGATAGCATTTCACTACCCATAATATTTTCTTATCTGGTGCTCCATGACCTGCTACAACTGGGTTATTCTTTGTCATCTTCCAAGCATGGAGACTTCTAATTTTTTTTCTTTCAAATAACTCATCTGGCTTCATAATGTAACGCTTACAAATGGATGGAGCAGTTCAGAAAACTAAGCATCTTTGAGTATGTCTACACTGCATTAAAACATCCACGGACTAGCTCAGGTCAGCTGACTTGGACCTGCAAGGCAATAAAATGGCAATGAAGATTCCCCTCCTGCCTCACAGGGTCTCAGACCTCAGGCTCCAGCTCAAGTTCAAATGTGTACACTGCAATTTGATAGCCCTGCAGTCCAAGCGCAAGTCAGCTGACAGGTCAGCTCCAGGTGTTTTATTTCAGTATAGACATACCCCTTAAGTCCCATTTTACTACCCAAACTAATTTCTGATTAACAGTTATTCTTTTGTAATGTTTTTCTCCAGACAAAATAGTTTTCAGATCTATTTGCTGTATAAAAAGAAAGTTACTCTATTAATTTATTCTGATGAGCTTTCTGGGACTACCATCTGACTTGAAGTGAATGGGGTTTATACAAACTACCTCAGGGTTTAGAAGTAATGGTTCATCATTGTACAAATTCCACTGATAATCAGGAACATCTGTAGAGTACATAAGTACATCAGTACTACACAACAGTTTCCATATTCAGTCACTCTCATACACAGTAACTGGAATCCCGGAAGGGCAAATACTTAGAGTTTCTAGAGCAACAGTGAATCTTTTCTCTTTGGCAACAGGACTAAAACCAGGAGAATGACACAATGCCCAAAGGTGGTCCAGATGCTGAAAGAGCACTAAGAAATCCTTCTGAAAAAAGACAACACCTAAGGACTTGAGAAATTGAATTATCCATACAGTATTTATAAATATTATCTCAGACTGAGAGACTCAGGGCTTGTCTTCAATGTGGGCTAAATCAGCGCTGCTGCATAGTGAAGATGCATTAAGTCGATGAGAGCACACTCTTTTGTTAACTTCAGTGCTTCACCTCGAGAGGCAGAAGCTATGCAGAAAGGACAGCATTGCCTGCCAATATAGCATGGTATACACACCGCCGTAAGTTGATGTAAACTATGTCAACTTAAGTTATGCAACTTATATTGCATAACTTGCATAGACTTGCCCTGCAAACAACCAAGGCCTGACTTTAAGGCCAGAAGGGAGCATCATGATCATCTAGTCTGATCTCCTGAACGTTGCAGGCCACAGACCCTCACTCACTCACCCACCCACCACTGTAATAGACCCACAACCTTTAGCTGAGTTTCTTAAGTCCTCAAATCAGAGTTTAAAGACTTCAAGTTACAGAAAATCCACCCATTTACAGTAGTTTAAACCTGCAGATGATCCATGACCGACATTG
Source organism: Dermatemys mawii (assembly GCA_007922305.1). NCBI lineage: Eukaryota > Metazoa > Chordata > Testudines > Dermatemydidae > Dermatemys > Dermatemys mawii. The sequence goes on along the minus strand of ML677394.1, from coordinate 803,300 downwards.
CAGAGTAAGGCAAAAAAAATCCCAGGGTCTTTGCCAGTCTGATGGGGGGTGAGGGGGGAATTTTCCTGACCCCAAATAAGGCAGTAAGTTGGACCCTAAGCATTTCAACAAGACTCATCAGCCAGACACTTTGGAAAGAATTCTCTGTAGTAATTCAGAGCCCTTCACATCTAGCATCCCATCACTGGCTGTTGGAGATATTGCTGCTAGAAGTCACAGATCAGCTATGTATCACTGTAGGCTGTCTCATCATACCATCCCCTTCTAGGGTAACAGACAGCAAGTGTGAAAAATTGAGACAAGAGTCAAGGGTAATAGGACCCTATACAAGGAAGACCCAAAATCAGGACTGTTCCTATAAAATCAGGACATCTGGTCACCTTTTTCCCTCCATAAAAACTTATCAAGCTCAGTCTTGAAACCAGTTAGCCTACCCATCAGGGCAAGAAACCTACCAGCAAGCCCTCTAACCTTCTTGAGGAACTGGTCATCAGAAATACAATCAGACTGGTGAGAAAACAAGGAACAGAAGAGAAACCAAAAAGGCACCTCATGGAATTGATAATGTGTCCACAAATTTGCCAACTGAATACAAGATGGGTGGAACAAGCCAAATAGCACAAGACTGGCTTCTTTGTACATCAGTGAAAATCCTGAGACCTGTGTCAAAGACTCAGACTCTATGCAGAAATGGGCCTTGCACACTATTAGTCTTGAGACAGTCAGTACTGGGTAAAACTCATCTGTCCTCTTCTCTACCAGAAACGTCTTTAATTATGACCCAAAAAATCCCCACAAAAAGAAACTGTTTTGATGATAAGAGGTTTGCAATGCTGTCCTCATTGCCTCTTTACTGGTCTACCCGAAGGAAGGGGTGACAGTATGAATCAAGGAGGGTAACTTAAAAAAAAAAAAAAAAATCTATGGGAAGACTGAGTTTTAAGAGTTCATCTGCCTGAAGTGGATTTTTTAACTCGATCTGCAAAGCCTGAGCAGTTTAGAAGATAGATGTGTTCTATCATGTTTTCCCTTAGAAGCCAATGTGGGTTTTTGATTCAGTATTTTTTTTCTTCCTCCTCTCTCTCATACGCCATTTTGGTACTACTTTTTGTTGAGGTACACAAAGGCCTCTGACTGAATGCCTGAATTAACCACCTCAAATAGTAGAGCAACTCCTAATTTACTGGATTTGTTGGCCTCACAATAATGAAGACACTGCTGTCCAGTCTATAACCCATCCCCTGAAGAGGATAGGGAATGTATTGTTTCCTTATTTTTGGGAAGAGGGAGGGGAGAAAAGCAGAACAACGTATGCTGAAACCTTTTCTTTGAATATTAATGCTCTGAAAGTTTTGTGAAGTGATTTTACAACAAAAGGGTGCATCCTGCTCTCTTCCTGATGACATTTTTGTGTAGGATCAACTGCTCAGATTATCCATTGGAAGAGGCAGGCCCATGGTGTGAGCAAACTAGACCTTAAGCAACATCACCAGGACAAATGCTGCTTTCAAGCTCAATAACGTGGCAGACTAGACCAAACTAGCACAAATGAAGGGATGTTGGAAGACAACAAAGCGTATCTTCATCTCTGCTTGCAGATTCTTGCTGTTTTCATGATCTACTGACAGGCTGGCAGTGTGAGGTAGGCTGCTCTGTTGCATAGCTTTTGTTACCCATGAAATATTGTAAAAAAGGCAAGCTTGGTTAGACTATGCTAACTTAAAGGAAGCCAAACAAAAGAGAAGAGCTACTAACAAGAGCTGAGAGAACAATGATTTTTCAGTTCATTGTCAGTTCCAAAAAAATGTGGCGGGAAAATGGTTCAGATCAAACCAAAACAAAAAACCACAAACTTCTCTTTCTGGTTGTTCATAACTTTAAAAAATAAATAAGAACAAAGGAAACGAAAGTCTGCATTCACAAAACATTCTGATGCCAAGGCGGCGGCAGCTGCCTTAACTTTTAGCCAACTTGTTTTGACATTCACCAGGGATGTGGGAGACCTGGGTTCATTTCCCTCCTCTGCCTGATGTGGAGAAAGATTCTGAACAAGGTTCTCACCTCCCAGAGAAGTGACCTTATCATTGGGCTATAATGTATTTTGAAGTGAGTCTATTTAAATTTTCTCCTGTTGAAGCTGTTCCACTTTATATAAATACTTGAACAGCTGCTGGGCCTGAGAGAGAAAGATTAACTATAGCCCAGTGATGAGGGCATTCTCATGAGAGGTGGGGGATCCCAGTTCACATGCCACTCCCGTGACTATACACAGTGGGTCCCCCAGATGAGTACACTAGCCACTGAGCTAAGAGTTAAGACCCCTAAGAACCTCCTCCTGTTTTGTAAATCTAGCCCAATCTCCTTTTCATTAATCGTTTCTATTGACCCAAACATACAATTTTCCATGAATAAATTTATTCAAAAAAATTTCACCCAACTCTACTGACATTGCTAGGCTAGCAGTAGGGACTAGACTGCTCTACCACACCTCACAAAAGCAAGCCAGAACATAGAAGTACAACGGAAGACTGACAAGGCCATGTTTGAGGGAGGCAAAGGAAAGACGCTCAACTGCCACACAGCACAAACCCACCTTTAAGGGAGCTAGGAACAGAATTAGTACACAGAATCCTCAGGTTTCCCCGAAGTAACGGCAACTGGTACAAAACAGTGGGAATCTGAGCCACCTGAGTGGTTGGTGTGGTGCCAACAGTGGTTTCAGTGTCAGACCTGCCCTTTGGTAGAGGAAGCCACCAAAACCATCCATGAGGCAAGGGTTCAAGAAACTGACCACAAGAACTGGGGAGAAAATATCCGATTACTGAGGCAACCTGAAAGGAGTGGAGGATCCTGTGCTGTGGGTTTTTCATGCCAATTGATTTAGTAGCCTCTCGGAGACTCCTGGGCACCATTATTTCACTCAAGTCCAGCTGGCTCGCTTCTTCCAAAATGCCAAATTCCTGCTGCTGAATTTCCACCCCAAGCAGCTCAAGGTTTGCCTACCACATTAGGGAGGCAGTGACATATTGGTCAGAGGGGTTTTGAGCAGGAACCCCTTCGATCTTAGCTGGACCTGCTGTTTTTTGGAGGATTTTGTACTCAAGAATTCTCTCTCCACCAGGTGCAACAAGCTGAAGAAAAATAAAACCACAACAGAATGGAAATAAATTCCTGCCTAAATAGAAAAAGGAGAATAAGAAACTGCTAGCTTTAAGTGGAGGCAAAGCACTGGGGACTTAGCGAGGCAGTCACTTCTCTGAGCAGGTCTGCTTCCTGGCATTACACCATGAACCCCAGAGGTTTTTGTTTGTTTGTTAAAAAGGAGATGACCCCGCGGCTTAAAAGATGAGGCAGAAACTAGTTGTAAAGGAACATGGAACATCAGGAGCCCATTAGAGAGAAAATCAACTGACAACTCATTTTCTTACAGTCAGTTTCTACACCATTTGACATGTGGCTCTCATGTATAATGAAGTAGAGTATTTCAGGGGAATGACATGTTTTTAAAATGTTTCCATAGTTTTAAAACATATTTAATGGAAATCTTTAGTAAAATTTTTGCAATAGCTGGTTTCTACAAATTTTAAGGTTGGAATTTAAATTAAAATGACAATGTAACTTTTTTGTTGATGAACATTGAGAAGTTGGGGTGTTGTTGCAATTTGTTTTGGGAGAACTTTTGGGACTAAAGGATACTTTACATATTTTTATAATTATTTAAACTGTGTTCATACAGCTCGTGATTTTAACAAAAGAATCAACTTGGAATACAATCTTTTGCTACCCTGAACTCTAGTTTCCACTAATTTCAGCTACTCAAAATGTGACATGGACAGCCATAACTCTCAGAAATATGCAAAATCTTTTTGAATTCATCCTTTAGGTTTACTAACATTTGCCCATTGCACTATAGGATAACAGACAATATTTAGACTACTGGCAGATATTACCTCTGTGGTCTTGCTCAAAAAGAGGGGGCTTCAGCACGCAAGAATCTAATTCTGCAACTTGGGTCAGAGTATTAATATGTTACAGGTTAAAAAAAAGAGTAATACTCTGACCCATGTGATTTAGTAAAATTTGTTTCACAATGTAACATTCGCAAATAAGAGTGCTCAGGATCCTAAAATATTTCCATCTGAAATTTAACTTGAGAAAAATCGGACTAAATATACTGCTCAATACACACTATAACCAAGGGGAATATCCTTCTCCTCTGAAAGTGGTGCAGTGATTTGCAACCATCCACAGCTCGGGGAAGTATGTGATCGCCACATCTGCAAATGTGTAAGGTGTATCTTGAAGGAAGGCCTCAAAGTCCTGGTTCACAGAACACATGGGGTTATTTGTTCTTCATTTGGAGGTTAGGAAAGGACCTTGGGGACTATTCCTGGCATTTGGTTGCGCGTGTGAATGCAGCAGAACCATAACGGCTCTTGTCTATTAGAGATTACATACAGGCATGTCACGTCTTACGCTGATTCAACTTACGCGATTTCCACTTTATGCGGTTCGCAAAAACAAAAAAAGAAAGGAGAAAAAAAATTAAACTTCCTGCAGGGGGCGCAATTTTGCCTCCCACTGAAGTCAATGGGTTTTCGTTATACGCGGTTTCCGCTTTACGTGGTAACTGCAGAATGGAACGCTCACGCAAGACACGACACGCCTGTACATCTCTCTTCAAAGAAAAACCACGGAAGACAGAAAAAATACAGTGTGCTTGGCTCTGGAGTCTAACACTAATATAAGACACCAAACCCTATTAAAATCAACACTTCTAAAGTTTCCTCTAGCCTATCACATACTACTACATTTCTAGATTTTGTTACACAACACAGTAACGAACGCTTTGTTAACTGCTTATGAGTATCCCTGCAGTTTAGTTGTGGAAAAATCCAATAATGCCATCATTAAGTCTCACAAGATTTACTGATGTTATGATCACAGCACCCAGAAATGGTGAAAACTTACTGGAAGACCAAGTGAATACACTTGGCAGAACATGAATGATGATGCGATAGTCTCATTAAATTCAACTCTTCCTTCCTATAGTGCAATCCTATTATTGTTTCCTGAATCAAAATAACTACTTCAGCCTTAACTCAATGCCCCTAAGCAGCATAGAGTGAAGTCAGCATAGTGGGGTAGTGACTTTGGTGTGAGTTAAATTTAAGTGTAGTTACTTCCATAGGTTGACTCAAGGCAGCTTACATCAGACTAATTAACTCTGTAGAGCAGACCAGACCAGACCAGACCGGAGAGAAGAGTTAGATATGGCTGGAGTACACTGGGGGCAGGGTGGTCAAGATTACAATAAACTGGAGTGTCATAGAGCTGGATCTGCAAACCTGACGCAATCATGAGCTAAGAATACTAGGTCCAAAGCAGTTTGACATTAAGCTACTAACCCAATACCAATCTGAAACATTTTTGGGAGACTGTTACATCCCCTGCATCAAGAATAGCTACCTACTTCCATAGCTAGCTATCAGGAAGTGGGAGAGAATGCTTGCAGGGCTACCAGTGTTCTTTCCATGCTATGTGGATCCTGCTTGATGGCTTTAACTTCCTTATCAGCCTCTAATAGATGTCTGATTTATTTAAAGCTCCCTTCCTCCACCCCACCTGCTGCAAGGGAAAAAGTCATGTTTTTCTCTCCATTCTCCCACAATTTCAGTGCTTTACGGCTTTTTTGATGTACCAAGGGATCTCAAATAGTACTTTTTTTCCATGCCTTTAATTTAAATATCTTCCTCCTCTCTGTGATCTTTATGCTGTTCTTCAATGGTTAGAAGCAACAAGCCATTAGTTAGAGAGGGGGCATGAAACACTTCATGTATCATGCAGAATTACACATCACTCCATCTTGAGCAAGCTGTACCCTTTTATAGAGGGCAACATTTTGCAGATATGCCCCAAGTCTGATTTCTTACCAATATACACAAGGGGACTGAACAGCTGTTTGTCATTTCTTGCAGTAAAATAAAAAGCAAAACACACTGCTGTCAAAACACGTTGGTTGAATTTACAGGTGGATGAACTCTGCAAATTTTAACTTTTCACTACCAGGAAATAAACTTACGGTTCAAAGATTGTGAACGTTATTGGATACTAACATATCCACATTGCATCAAAACAAATCATCTGCTCTCTACAGGGCTGTTAATGAGCCGATTTACACATTCCTAATTACAACCTTACTTCAGGGATCAGACAGACTCACGTGCATCTGTGTTGCAAGTCACGTTAAGCATTTCTGCTTGGCCAATTTTTAGTCAGTATTCTCAAATGTTCAGAAAGTGAAGAGCTTTCATAAAGATTTTTGTCTGAGATTAAACTGACATTTCCATGTTGATCTAGAATGAGACTTTAAATGCATTATCTAGTAGTATGGATTTGTGTACTACATGCGTATGTATACACTGTAACGTAGGCCCATGGTTAGCAGAGTTTGAGTTAACAGATACTGGATTTGTTAAACTAGCATGTGAACATCTACACTCATTTGTAACCCCAGATTAGGGGGTGTAGTGTCTGCATTGCATTCTGTGGGCCCCGAGTCCAATCACGCATACCCCACACTTTCTAGTGCCCTCCCAAAATGTGGCTGCTCTACCCCTTTGTTCACGTAAGTGTAGGAAAACTTGACTATATGGTTGCTTTCGTGCAACATGGAACAGTGTTCTTATCAGTATTGGTTATACTTACCATCTCTGAACCATAAGGATTCTCCAATAGTGAAAAGTTAAAATTTGCTGAGTTCATCCACCTGTAAAGTCAACCAATACATTTTGACAGCCAAGATGTGTTTTGTTTTGTTTTTTAAAAAATGCAGGAAATAAAAAGCTGTTCAGTACCTCAGAGAACAGAAAGTCATCTCATGGGATTCTTCTGATGAACTCCCAGAACATGAGTCCAGAAATGCTGGTGAATAAACACAACTAAGACATAGTTGGCATCACAGAGACCTGGTGGGTTAATGAGCATGACTGGAATATTGGTATAGAAGGGTAGGGCTTGCTCAGAAAGGATAGGCAGGGGGAACAGAGACGTGGTGTTGCCTTCTGTATCAATGATCTATAACACTTGGACTGAGGCTGAGATGTTGAAAGTCTCTGAGAAGGATAAAAGGAGTAAAAAAAAAGGGTGATCTCATGGCAGGGGTCTACCACATACCACCTAACCAAGAATAGGTAGATGAGGCTTTTTTTTAATTAACAAAATTATCTAAAGCATAGGACTTGGTGGTGATGGCGGACTTCAGCTATGCAGACATCTGTTGAGAAAATAACAGCAGGGCACAGATTAGCCAACAAGTCCTTGGAATGTATTGGAGACAATTTTTTATTTCAGAAGGTGAAGAAAGCTACTAGGGGAGAGGCTGTTCTAGATTTGATTTTCACAAATAGGGAGGACCTGGTTGAGAATTTGAAAGTGAAAGGCAGCTTGGTTGAAAGTGATCACATAATTTATGATTCAAAAGGAATGGTAGGAGACAGAAGACAGCACACTAAACATAACGAATTTCAAGGCAGCAGACTTTAGCAAACTCAGCAGTTGGGAGGTAAGATCCCATGAGAAGCAAGTCTAAGGGGAAAAACAGTTCAAGAGAGTTGGCTGTTTTTCAAAGAGACATTATTAAGGCCACAAGAGCCAACTATTCCACTGTGTAGGAAAGATAGGAAGTATGGCAAGAGACCACCCTGGCTTAAGCAGGAAATTTTCAATGATCTGAAACTCAAAGAAAGAGTCCTACAAAAAGTGTAAACAAGTCAAATTACAAAGGATGTATATAAACACCACAAGCATGTAGGAATAAAACTGGAAAGGCCAAGGCACAAAACAAGACTGAAGTAGCTAGACACAAAGGGTAACAAGAAAACATTCTACAAATACATTAGAAGCAAGAGGAAGACCAAGCACAGGGTAGGCCAGTTACTCAACTGGGAACAGGGGAGACAACAATACACAGTGTGGAAATGGCAAAAGTGCAAGGTGACTTATTTGTGGTTCAGTTTTCACCAAAAAGTTTAACAGCAATAGGCCATCTAACACAGTAAATGTCAATGAAAAGGAGGTAGGATCAGAACTAAAATAGAGATTTTAGAACAAAAATTACTTAGACAAATTAGATGCCTTTGAGGCACCAGGGCTGATGAAATACATCCTAGAATACTCAAGGAGCTGACTGAGGACATATCTGAGCCATTTGCGATTATCTTCTAAAAGTCTTGGAGAGATTCCAGAGGACTGGAAAATGACAAATATAGTGCCAAGCTATAAAAAGGTGAAGTACCCAGAAAGATAATGGAGCAAATAATTAAGCTATTTGCAAACACCTACAGGATAGTAAGTTGGTAAGTAACCGTCAGCATGGATTTGTCAAGAACAAATTGTGTCAAACCATCCTAGAAACTTTCTATGACAAGGTAACAAGCCTTATGGATGGGGTGGGGAGGAGAGGAAAAGTGATAGATGTGACATCTTGACTTTAGTAAGGCTTTTGATATGGTCTCACATGACCTCCTCATAAAGCAAATTAAGGAAATACAACATAGATGGAGCTACTACAAGGTTGGTAGATAACTGGTTGGAAGACCATTTTCAAATACATAAAAGATTACTACAAGGAGGGGGGTGAAAAATTGTTCTCCTTAACCTCTGAGGACAAGACAAGAAGCAATGAGCTTATATTGCAACAAGGAAGGTTAGGGTTGGACATTAGGAAAAACTTCCTGTCAGGGTAGTTTAACACTGGAATAAATTGCCTAATGAGGTTGTGGACTCTCTGCCAAAGGAGGTTTTTAAAAGTAGGTTACCTGCTTTTACAAGCACCTGTCAGGGATGGTCTTGATAATACTTAGTCTTGCCTTGAGCACAGGGGACTGGATTAGAAGACCTCCTGAGGTCCCTGCCAGTCCTAAACTTCTATGAGGCTACACTTATACTGCAGATCAACACTGCTTAACCCTAGGTACTGACTTAACTAAAGCTCAGACCCTCCAACCCAGTGAGTTCCTGGGACCGAGACCTGGGCTAGTATAATGTGTGTGCAGATATGAGGGGGCAGGAAGGTTAGACTGCAGCCAGATTTTGACCCCTGAGCTTACACTGCAATGCAAACATACTCCATAAGCTCTCCTACTGTATGTAACTAACCCAGTTCAGATGGTCAGAAATTGTACATCAAAATTCTAGTGACAGTCACCTAAGCAGCTGCCTGCAACAAAACTCAAAACCTATTCTGTTGCAAAGCAGAGTTTTTTCAACATCACTTTCTTAAATATTTTATCAAAACCAAGGAAGTTTTGTTACAGAAAGGAGAAGATAAAAGCAGTTGAGCACATGCTAACTTAAGCCTTAACAGCATTTTTGTTTCTCCAATAGCACAATGTCATAAGCACTTCCCAAACAGAAAATGCAGAAAGCTCCCTGAAAATCTACGGAAGTCATAAAAAATACTCAGCTAGGGTCAGCACCAATCACTGGTCACTCAAGAAAGTGTGTAAACAGTGGATATTTTTAAAAGGTAAACAGTTTTTTATTCTACAAATTAAGATGTTAATGCAGAAATTTGTAAAGAATTTTGATATAAAAAAATCACAAATATTTAGTAAAATATCAACTGTGTATTCTTACCATTCATGCAATTTATTTTTCAATTTAAGACCAATTTTAAAGCTACTTTCCACTAGCACAAGCTTTACGTTCTTACTCTAAGAGAACTAACATTTTTTTACTCTCAGATTTCTTTCTAGGTCTTCAAAAAGTATGAGAGAGGAAGCAGACTTGTATAGGGATCACACACAATAGTGCAACAGTATTAGTGCCTGATGCTAAGCAGGATAGTGAGTATCTCTCCAAACAACCTGAAATAGCACATGAAAAATATTGTTCAGTTCATGCTGTATAGCTAGGGCCCTACCAAAGTCACGGTCCATTTCGGTTAATTTAACGGTCATAGGATTTTAAAAATCGTAAGTTTCATGATTTCAGCTATCTAAATCTGAAATTTCATGGTGTTATTGTAGGGTCCTGACACAAAAAGGAGTTGTTGGGAGGTCACAAGGTTATTGTGGGAAGGGAGACTGTGGTACTGCTATCCTTACTTCTGCGCAGAGCCGCCACCAGCAGCAGTACAGAAGTAAGGACAGCATGGTATGGTATTACCACCCGTATTTCCGCGCTGCTGCCTGCAGAGCTGGACCCTCAGTCAGCAGTCTCCACTCTCCAGCTGCCCAGCTTTGAAGGAAGCGGCACAGAAGGAAGGGTGGCATGGTAAGGTATTGCCTCCCTTACTTCTGTGCTGCTGCCAGTGGGACGCTGCCTTCAGACCTCGGCGCCCAGCTAACAGCCACTGCTTTCTGGCCATCCAGCTCAGAAGGCAGCACAGAAGTAAGAGAGGCAATATGGCAGCCCCTAAAATAACCTTGTGCCCCCCCTGCAACTCTCTTTTCAGTCAGGACCCCCAATTTGAGAAACATTGGTCTCTTGGTGAAATCTATATATAACGTAAAGGGTAAAAGCACACCAGACCTGATTTCATGGTCCGTGACGCATTTTTCATGGCAGTGAATTTGGTAGGGCCATAAGAAATACCTTTCACTCTGAAAATGTAGGTCCTAGTAAAAGGCTGATTAAAAAAGGGAAACTAAACAATTTATTTTCTAATTTTTAATAGATTTCCTTCAAACTAGATTATTTTGACTGGCCTCTCAGAAGCAGACAGCTTTCAGTACCAGTTTGTGGCCTAGTCACTCTCTCAAAAATTAAAATTTTAATACTGAGCAGTTCCTATTGTGACAACTAAATCTGGGGAGTTTAAAAGCAATTCAAAGGGCCAGGAACTTGCCAACAGAGCAGATCAGCCATGTGAAAGCAGTACACTGAGAGGGAGAAGGGAATTTACAAGACTGTCACCTTCTCTTATTTTCTGTTTGCCCCCAACCAGTCTTACATACGATTGAGAGAGATTAGGCAAGGAGTTCCCAGAGGAGCACCACTGATGACTGATGCATGCTGTGATATCTGAAAACCCAGATGGCTTTTGGATAAATAGGGTGCGTCTACACTGCGAAATAAACCCAGTCTTCAAACTCAGACTCAAGCCTAATCCCACTTCCATCTTCCACACTAACTGCACCAACCCAAGGCTCAGACGCAAGGTCCCAGAATACCATGGGGATGAAAGGTCCAAAACTGAATCAAACCGGGACCCAGGGTCAAGCACTATTGCTCTGCGGTGTAGATACAGCCTCACCAGACTCAAGCTCTGGGAATCTGCCAAAAGTATGCCATAACCTATGGGCTAACTTTTCTCCTCTAGACAGTCAAGTATAATGAACAGTCAAGTTTTCCCACATTGCCCTATTCTTTTGTGGCGCAATCACATTTTGGGAAGGGGTTAATAAGCCTGGGATATGGGCAACTGACTTAGGGCCACATAATGCAGTGTAGATACTTGAGGCGCAAGGTGGGATCCAGGGTTCAACACTTCCTAACCTGTGGTTACATATGTGTGGAGAAATTCATGCTCTAGGTTAACAAACCCAGGTTCTGCTAATGCGAGTTCTACTAACCCTGGGCTTACATTGCAGAGTAGATATGGCTAGGGATACTAGGTATGATCTAATACCTGCTCGAAATGCATGTCTTTGTACTAATATTTAAATGAATGTGCCAATTACCATAATGAACAAAGAGGCGTATGATCTAAGGGTGGAACAGCCGAAGTTAAAATGTTGTTTTCTGTCACAAGGAACTAAGCCAGTATTTGCACAGTTACAACTTAGACAATGTATATGTTTAAAACTAATGAAAGACTTCCATACTTCTCCGCAGCCTTAGTTAAGGCTTCTCCGCAGCCTTGTCACAAATAGTTGTCTGAAAATACTTCTAGGACATTTGCATTACTAAATATGCTCAGAAAGCACATTGCTTTCACTGGCCCCAAAGATAACCTATGGGAATAAGGCAGACACTCTCTGCAGCATGTCCATGCTTGAACTTTCATATGGGGCCATATTGTCCAAATTTATAACAAAGCACAAGTCAGGTTTCAGATTCTTGACAAATGATAACTTAGGAAACAAACTTTACATTTAAGCAAATGTTTTCTAATTTAGAGCACTGTTCGCATTACATGCAATCCAATCTACAGTATGATTGAAAAAGTGTCCCAGTATATTTTATAGTGCATCAAATCATCATCATCATCGATATCCTGGTTGGATAATACAGTAATTTCACACTTGTGTTGGAAACGTGCACAGAAAATCTACAGTTCAACCACGTAGCTGTAAGACAGTCCTATTTTCCCTATGTATAATTAAGAGTTAACTTTAAAATAAATATAATGTTAAAGGTTAATCTGGAGATAGAGAGAAACAGATGTTAAGTCAAAAGGAAATTTTCTCAAGAGGAGATACCCAGGAAGTTTGTGTTTCCAATCTGTTCCAGCCCACAAAATTTCCCACCACACTGCTCTCCAAGTGGGAAAATTTTGAATCTGATTACTTCAACTTACTACCATATGCACATGATAAAATTAAAACTTGAGTGCTCTTCCAACTAACACTGCCCTTTGCAACATACACCCAAGAGGTTCTTTTTATTACTTCTGGAGATAGGTAACAGAACATGGGCCAATATACACAGTTTAAAAATAATTCATAGTGTTAAAAAAGTTTTTATTTAGAAGCTTCAAAACGGACAGTCTATAGATTTTAAATTCTTTAGAGAACTGGATAGTTTGGTAAACAATCACAATTTGCAGTTTACTAGATCATAAGAGTGGATCACATAGTTCAGAAAAGCCAAAGATTGTCTACTGGTATCCAATTAAGCTCACCTGTCCACAGGAGAAGAAATGGCTGCTCAGAATGGGGATAGAGGACTTTCCTCTTAGCAAGTTGCGAGTCAGTGACATCTGAGTGAACGGAACTATTGGATGTATTTTCTTAGAGACCCATTTATCATTCACAACAGGCCTCCTAGTGCCTTTCCTTAGGAAGATGAAAGGCTTGTGTGATGGTTCTCGAGGTACCCAGAACTTTAAGTGACCTTGCTACTTCCCCTGCATCCACTGTGAGGAAGACTTCATTGTGTGGGTGGTGCAGTGACACCACCACCAGCCCATTAGCCACCCAAGCTTCCTTCTCTGTGCTATGCCAGCCCTTACCTTGCCTTACAGGTTAGCTATAGGCATGCCCCAGTCCCCAAGTCCCTTTGAAGCATTCCCTGGTAGTGTCCAGGCCCTTATCCACTGAAGATTCAGGAATACCAAGTTTGCTGTCCAGTGGAACAATGCACATACAAGCTTGTCTGAGTCAACTCAGAATCAACTCCTTGCTTAATACTACAGCACTGAGATATATTTATAGTGTGAAAAACAATAAGTTTAATATCATAGAATCACAGAATATAAGGTTTGGAAGGGACCTCAGGAGATCATTTAGTCCAACCCCCTGCTCAAAGCAGGACCAATCCCCAACTAAATCATCCCAGCCAGAGCTTTGTCAAGCCTGACCTTAAAAACTTCTAAGGAAGGAGATTCCACCACCTCCCTAGGGAACCCATTCCAGTGCTTCACCACAATATCAAAGATTGGAGTTTCAGTAGAGAGCGAGTAAGTGAAGTGGAAACAAAAGGTTACATATAAAACGAAGTCATAACATTTTCTAAAGACTAAAGCTTACCTTAGCAGGCTAACCTCCTGTATAAAGTTGTTTATTCCACCACATAATGTCCTCTGCCAGGTTTTGAAAGCTTATTTTCATGAACATAAAAGCACTGCTTATTTACTTTCTAGATGCAGGAGACAGGGTGCCTTTGGTTACCCTAATAAAGTACAGCAAAACATTCTCTACACATGCTTGCTGTGTGCTCTTCCTTGTTGACTTCATATGTAAGTGTGCCTCCACTGTATTACCTTACAATGTTTATTTACATGTAACAGAGAGACAGGTGAATCAATATCTTGTGTGAGAGGAAACCTGTTTCCCCACTTGTGCTGTGACACAGAATCTAAGAACATATTTCTAGTATATACATACTTAACTTCTTACATAGTATATGTACACACATTGCACAAGAATATTAAGGACCAGTCTGCCCCTGGCTTTCGTTTAACACCTTACATGACGTTCTTTGGTGAACAAGAATGTGTACAAGTAGGATATTCTTGCATCTCCCTGGCTAAGTGGCATGAAGTATTCTTGGATCAATTTGCAACACCCTTTATTGCTTGCAACCATGAAGGTCATTAAGAGCAGTTCTTCCTAACATGCTGAACCAGACAAATGTAGACACCAATTCAACTCAAGTCCAGCAAAGGAAATAGATTTTATTTAATCAGGATTTCTTCCATTCATAAACTTAATGGAAATAAAACAAGTATTTTCTTTCATGTGCTATTTGCCAATAGAACTCAGTTCCTATTTCTAATTCAACATGAAGCATAGTATGGCAAATACAGGAGGGAATACGGCAAATGCATATTAAAATACACATTAAATTAGGTCATGACACAGGCCATTAACCATTAAGAACACGCAACAAAGATTATAAAACATCACCACCACACTTATTTTTACTGGGGCTAACTAGAAGCTGCTGTGGACCAAAAGTAATTCAATTGCTTGATTAATATTCAACTGTATCTGCACAAAATCACTTTGTATACTCAGGAGATTACAGGTTATATAGCATAAATTATATTTGAAGGTGAAATCAATTTGTAATGAAGTATATGTCTTTGTTTGCCACCACAAGTGTCAAGAGGATAAAGCTCTCAGTACAGAGATCATATCAAGTTCTCTCCCTCTCTATTTCAGATCCCCCTACATCACATATTACCTGCACCCACAAGACAACGTGAGGTGTGCTGTGGTATCACGTCGTGACATCACAGTCTGTTCAAACCCTGCTGTTTCACAGAGTTAGTCTGAGATGGAATACACAAGCAGTTTACTACTCCATGTGTTTGTGGGATACAGAGGGACCTAGACAAATTAGAGGATTGGACCAAAATAAATTTGATGAGGTTCAACAAGGACAAGTGCAGTGTCCTGCACTTAGGACGGAAGAATTCCATGCACTGCTATAGACTAGGGACTGAATGGCTAGGCAGCAGTTCTGCAGAAAAGGACCTAGGGGTTACAGTGGACGAGAAGCTGGATATGAGTCAACAGTGTACCCTTGTTGTCAAGAAGCCTAATAGCATTTTGGGCTGTATAAGAATGGGGAATTCCAGCAGATCAAAGGACATGACCATTCCCCTCTATTCGACATTGGTGAGGCCTCATGTGGAGTACCGTGTCCAGTTTTGGGGACCACACTACAAGAAAGATGCAGAAAAATTGGAAAGAATCCAGAGGAGGGCAACAAAAATGATTAGGGGCCTGGAGCACATGACTTATGAGGAGAAGCTAAGAGAACTAGGACTGTTTAGTCTACAGAAGAGAATTCTGAGGGGGGATTTGATAGCTGCTTTCAACTACCTGAAAGGGGGTTCCAAAGAGGATGGATCAAGACTGTTCTCAGTGGTACCAGATGACAGAACAAGGAGTAATGGTCTCAAGTTGCAGTGGGGGAGGTTTAGACTGGATATTAGGAAAAAAATTTTCACTAGGAGGATGAAGCAGCACTGGAATGGATTACCTAGGGAGGTGGTGGAATCTCCTTCCTTAGAGGTTTTAAGGTCATGCTTGACAAAGCCCTGGCTGGGATGATTTAATTGGAGTTGGTCCTGCTTTGAGCAGGTGGTTGGACTAGATGACCCCCTAAGGTCCCTTCATACACTGATTTTCTATGATTCTAAGAGTACTGAACTTCATTTATTTTACTAGCTTTGCAGTGTACATACTGAATTCTCAGACTAATCACACAAATAAAAACTTCAGGAAAGAAAAGAAGTATTTTGCATATACTTTTACTAGCTTAATGCTAGTGAAACTTTGCCCTTAGCATAAATCATGGACGACAATTACCCTAAAGAAAATACTGCTTAGAAGAACTGAAGGCTAATGCTATAGAATGTATGACTGATAAATTCATGTATTATATGGGAGTTTTAAAAAGATTACCTATTCTTTCAGTATTTGCAAATTAGCCACAATATGGATATACAGAATTTGAATTCTTAAATATCCAATAGGCAAAGGTAATTTAATGTGTAGAATTTTATGTACAATGGATTCTACATACAAGTGTACTTGACTGAAAAATGAGAAACCCGCAAAGGCAGAAAACTTCTATTTTTAGGATTGAAGAAGTGTACATATTTGAGCCATCTCTCACGAGCGAAAACAGAAGGAACAATACGTTGCCTTGCGAGGACAAATAAGGGGACATGATAAAAGTATATAAATGGTATAGAAAAGGTAGATATGGAACTTTATTCTCTGAGTCGTAAGAAAAAAGGGGACATTCAATGCAAAATTAAAAACTGACATTCAGAACTGATCAAAGGAAACTCTAGCCTGTAGACTGTTGAGCCCATTCCCACAGGAAGCTACAGCTATGAACTCTAAACACAAGACTGAAGTGTTTACAGTTACAAAAATATCCAAAGGTTCAGTAACCATTCTGAAAGGGATATTCAGATATAAGCTTCAGGACTTAAACTATCTCCATTAGAGACAAAGAGGAGAGACAAAGAGGAGACACAAGATGGGAAGATTACCCCCATATCTGTCTTCTGTGGGGTTTTTATCCCGACATGTGAACCCCTGGTACTGGTCACTGTCAAATAAGATGCCATTCTAGATGCAGTTCTCATACTCAAGAAAATCTAGCAAGACAGACATCTTCTCTTTTGATGGGAACAGCCACCATGCAGAAGTCCTGAGTTTACAAAAAAATAAATCTATGACCATAACACACATACTATCCAATTGTCTTTTAGTGATTTTACTAGGACTGTCAATCTGTCAGTCTCTAAGGTGCCACAAGTACTCCTGTTCTTTTTGTGGACACAGACTAACACATCTGCTACTCTGAAACCTACAGCTACTACTATACCTTGATAAACCTTTTGGTGGCAGTCACAATACTCGTAGAAAATTAGAAAAATTTCCTCCCTTTACAAATTGGTAGCAGACCGGGGAAGCAGTAGTAATGAAATCATCAACTCAAATAAAAACTAGACAGAAAACAAATACTTAATCTGGTTTATCTTTGTTTGGATATGGAAGATTCACTTGCAGTTAAACTTGCATCAATACAATATTTTTATGGGATTTTAATAATTTGTGAAAGGAATGAAAGAAGAAGAGACTAATTTTGTATCGTTTTGGAAAAAGTAGAGTAGGTATATATTCCAATAAATGAGAAAAAAGAATTTAGTGTTTGAACTCGTCATGAGAGAGTTTTAAATATGGTGAAGGACATATACTGCAAACACAGTTCACATAATGGGTTACCAGGAAAAGGATGAAAGGAAAAGATGGGGAGAATTCTGCACTTCATATTTCCTGGTACCATGAAACAACAAAACTAATCTTTTGGTAGCATATACTAACTCTCAATATCTCAGTAATAAAAACCTTTGAATGACTAGTAAATCCTGTATCCAACTTACCCCAATTCTTTCAAAATTTACTGTAGACTTGCAAGAAAGTCTCTGGACAGCCTTCAAGAAACCACTGCTTTATAGAACAAGAAAGAAGTTATTGCAAACCTCAACACAACTTGGTAACTTTAAAATGCATCACAGACAACAGTTTCTCAGCCTCAGCCAACCTCATATGTGAATTGTGTTATAGCCCTCTGCAATTTTTTCACATTGATTCCCTCCCAGGAGTCTGGATATTTAAGTATTCTCCAAAAATGTTATTGTTCTGATCCATCAAGTTTCCCAGAGTATGGGATTGCAGGAACCATTTTTCCTCATGCAATGCTGCTTAATTAACTCCTTCCCTCCAAGTCATGGGGTTCTCAGATCAGGGGAATCAATCAGGATTGTGTTGTCAGATGACTTCCATTGCAGCTTGAAGGAGGAAAAACTATTAGAAAAAATGGAAGCCAAAAGTGAAAATGCTGAGCACAGCAGACAGAAGCAGACTTGGAAGAAGTAACCATCAATAGTCCTTGCTGCTGCATTCATTACCTACTTCCAACACTCTTAAGTAGTACAGTATCATAGGGGTCTTACTTTGCATTTTATTGAGATGCATTAAGATCTGTTTGAAGGTCCCATTTTAACTTTTCTTTTAGTATTGGATTTGAGGTCACTTTTAAAGTTGAAAGGTTACTTTTAAAGTTACATTCCCAACAGCAACTCACAGGTGAGTGTAATGTTTTTAATACAGTTTATTGGGCATATTAATTAACTTGCCATGTAATCTGATGAGGCTTTCTAAACCAAACCAAACCAAACCATATCTTAAAGGCAGCTCCACGTCCAGTGACATAGGAGTTAACAGGAAAAGATATAAGGACATTTTGGGATGCATATCTGACTTCAAGGGGAGATCTTAACTTTTGTTCTCATTTATAAATTACTAAATTTTGTATACCCTTTTGCTATGCAAAGGTATGTGATGTGAAAAACTCTAGACACTATCCCATGTGGCTGATAACACATTCCTTCAGCAAAGAATACCTAATTGTGTAGATTTTTTCCTATAGTCACATGTGTGAGTTCTCCACCTGAAGACAGTTACTATGGTTGAGCCTATTAGGAAGCTAGTAAGAGTCAAGTTGTCTTCCAAGACGTTCTGGTGTAAGAAGAGCTTATGTTTCAGAACTTTACTAACTGTGATAAACCATTAAACTAGTTCACCAGATCAAACCTGGCCCAACTTCTTAACAGAAAGTCAAAACCATCTGTTCAGTGGCTTTAGGTGATAGTATCTAGTTCGTAGTGAGAGAAGGTGGTTCCTAGAGGTCCCTCTTGGTTGCTAAAGTGTCCAGGAGGGTGAAATTTAATATTTTTTATTGAACCAACTTCTGCTGGTGAGACACACAAACTTTCCAGCTTACACAGAGCTCTTCTTCAAGTCAGGTACATGCAAGTGGCAGCAAGCAAAACAAGCCAATTTCACAAGTGCTGAAACAGAGACCTGCCAATGGTTCAATAGGCAGGGAATAACTACTTGTGACTTCAGAGGTTCTCTTTCTGGCTAAGAGCTGAGACCCACTGGCAAAGTTTTGTGGGAAAGCTTGTATATTGCCACTTGGACTTTACCAGTTTTTTGTGAACAAGCAGGATTTCAGAAATATTAGCGAGCATTAGAATCATTTCTAAGCTAATGCAAGAAAAACAAATAATTAGCAAATGATGATTGACTAAGCTGATTAAGAAATATTACTATTGCTTGGGCAACAGTGTTATCTAACCAGATAAAGTAAATATCTTAATTTATTAATAACCAAAAATATGCAGCAAAAGTTCAGTTTTCTTCTATCCATCATACAAAGCCAGGTACACTGTATCCTAAGACAGTAATATTTACAGTTTATTTCACCAAATTGCCCAAGGTGCATACTTGGAGCAAGTGGAAATGGTTTAAGCTTCAGGGTCTGTCAACATTACAAAGCTCTACAAAATCTAAGTCTAAAAAAAAACCTCAAAAACAAACAAACAATCTTAATACAACCACTGAAACAATGCAATTCACATCACAGTATACTTAAGTATAGTGTAGTTGTTTTCAAGTCTTCTATCACATCAGTATTTAGCTAAAAATGTGCAATATGGACTATGAAGCAGAAAAAATTACAGGAAGATGCTGTCGAACCACTTAATACTGTGCTCAGAATTGGTATTAATGAGCAGTGGTGGGCAGATAAAATCTTAGACAATTAGGCATTTTAAACTAAATGTATTCTACTATAAGGAGCGGATTTCTCTCACAGTACAATTAACTGTATTTTGTTAATACTTGACCAAAACTGTATTTTGTTAATACTTGACCAAGAGGAATGGACTACATTTTTTTCTGAATATAAAGAATTATGAGTTGAGAGAGACTCGGCAACCATCTTAAATGGTAATTTTTAATATTTACATTTAGGGAAATGGGCCCTTATCTTTAGGGGTATGGTTGGAGGCGGAAAGCAGTGATAGACATCCGAGCTCTGCCACACTAAGCCTAGTCTGTGAAACCAATTATGACTGTGAAAACACTGCCTTGTGCGCTCTGTTGTGCTTTATGAGGTTCAGATGCCCAACTCGACATTGCATATTACATATTGTACAATGTAAGTGACAATTCAAGTATAACAAACACAAAGGGAATTCTTTACCTAGGATGCTGGGCTCACAGACTTGTAACAACCTGGATCTCTAGCTTGTAGATTACAGCACAAGTTGTGTTCCCTAGTTAGCCATATATGGTCTGCCTAAACCCTGGACTGGATTTAATCATGAAAATGATTACACTATAGAGTCTCTCTCACTTCGGGCTTTGTTTGGCTCAGTTATCCCTTGGTAGAATTTGGATGCCAATCTCAGTAGATAATTCAGATTATTATATGATTGCCATTTTTCTTTCTTATATGCTTTGATCAGAAACAAAATAGTTAATTAGTTCAGTAGTTAGTATGCTTCCATGTCAACGCTTCATTTAAATGAATGAGGAAGGCTGCTATTTCAGGCTCAGGAATATACCATTGTACCAGCTTATTCACAGCTTCTATTTTGGAGTTCTCTCAATCACGACTTCATTTGGAAGTGAAAGCTTAGATTCTAAAGTGCATGATGGCAGGGTCCAGAAAAATGTTCATGGCACAAACGCCCCATCTTTAGAGAAAGACTATACCATCTCAGACATTTCTACCTAATTCCAATCACCTTTCACTGAAAATTGTATTGCTGATCACCCAGAGAAACACAAAAACAGGTAAATGGAAACAAACATCTAGTTGTCAACTATACAGGCACAATATACACATCACAATTATGAAAAAATTACTCAGTCTAAAAGGCTTCTCTTGTTGTCAGGTAAATCTGTTCTAGGGGCCATTTCGTCATTTGTGTGTCTCAGTCACATGAACAAGAACGGCACAGGCCCCTGGACTTAGTCAAGGCTGTTTTTTTGCTGAAGCCTGGTTTATTGTCTGGGCACACTGCATCACCCCAGATCTAACCACTGTAACAGATATGAGAATGAATTCATTTGATATAGGTCCTGCTTTGTTCTAGTCTGAAAACATGAATAGATGTTTAGCAATGTGTTCTACATAACCCCTCAAGTTTGTTTCACGTATGGCTATATTAGTCATAGTTCCTAAAAAACACCCTTCAAGACAGTCCTCTGATTACTTATAACTAGATTTTTCTGCACCCAACAGATTAAAAGTAAAATACTGCATCTCCAGGTAATCTACAAATCAAGGGTTATTGGGTGACACTTGTTTTTATTCTTCACCTGATTTGTTTTGAAATACTTCATAGAGTTCAGGAATATCAGCTCTGGACTGCCCTGTTTATTACCGAAGGACTAAGTGACATCACAACAGGCTTATGCCATCGCTTGCCTAACTCCCAATTGAGGGAGACTCCCCCATATTTAAAACATCCTGTTTTTCACTCTAAGACAGCCACACCCACAGGCAGAATAGTTGCATCAGTACTAAAACTACCTCAACATCTTTCTTCCCTTTAACTGAAATTTGGGAGAGCAGCAAATCACATTTCATTCATGAGATGTCACCGTACTAGTCCACCAGCAAAAAGAGCTATAATCAGACCTGATTTTGTCAAACTTTAAAAAAGCAGAAACAATATTAAGAGCTCGTTATTCCTTTATCACAAATACTTTATCTCAAGCCTTCACCATCAGAGCCAATGTAGGAACTCTCAGATCTATGTCCCTGCTCATCTTCTCCTGTTGAGAAGATTCACTCAGGCATAAGTCCTTAGCATCTGTGCATGCCATCTATCCCGACTCTGATGGGAAGGAATCCTCTCTCGAGGGCAGTTTTAGTAGATGGCTTCTCCCTATGTCTACGAGAGTCCCCTTGCTCTCATGTGAAGCCTTCTCTTTAGACTTAACCTCAGCCTCCAATCCCAAGCTTGTGATGAGAGGGGCACTATCCACTTAGTGAGACTGCTGTACAAGGTCCCCCATGCCCGGACCTGATTGGGTCATTATTGCCTTCTCCAGATGATGTTTTCTGGGTCTCAGTTCCTGATCTTCATGAGTTCTGGGAGGGGAAAGAGTGGCAGATGCTGCAATTGAAAGAAATGTTAGCCTCACCCATCAGACGTAGTGTTGATGGTTATTGCTCACCAAAAAGGAGAAGAAGCAGGTAAACAGTTTTTGAACCCCAGGACATGGAACACAAGCTCACTCTTTGGTTGGTGGGGGATTCCCTGATGGAGAAGAAAAGGGATGAAACTATCTAGCGATACTATGATAAACTATACTATAAAGACTACTAAAACAACTTAAAAACTAACTATATACACTTGCTTACAGCAACAATGCAGTAAAAAAAAGAGCTAAGGACAATGAAGATTCCAACTTAGCCCATGTAGGGGTAAGAAGGAACTGGAAAGACATCAGTCCACGCCACCTTTTATGTCTTCAGTTCTGAGCATTTGGGGTGGGGGCAGGCAACAGACATTGCTTTCAAAAAATGGTAGACTCAGGCACATGCACATCCCCACATGTGGAATTCATATGGGGACCATCCCCTGAAGATATGCTTTCATCTTGGTCTGATATCTGTCAATTAGCCGGAACTCCCAGAAATTTTTTTTAAGTGTGTCATCTACAGAAACTCAGGTATTTCAATACAATTGATAGAACAAACTAACAGCCTGGAGTGCCTGAGATAATAAATTAATGCAGCCTACCAGAAGATGCAAGACACAGTTAGCTGAAGACTAGTAGCTGTTTAGGCAACAGCACATCAGATATAATCAAAATATTTTCAACATATTTAATACAGGATTATTGCCAGTTCTGTGGATTCTCTGAGTGACTGTTTACCATTTCTCTACCTCTAATGCTATTTGCATATTTAAGACACAGGCCACAGACTCCATAATAAGGTTTTTTGACAATTCGTTAAGAAATGTCAGCTGCATCAAATAACTTAACAGAAAGCACACTAGCAATGCTTTAGCAATCTGTCCATCATTCACTGAATTTCCCTTTGTTTTTTCACACTGCCGCTGTCTTTCACTCTCGAGTCATACATAATGCAGCCCCATCTGAGAGCTGGAACATGCTTCATTTCAAATAATTAAGGGAACATCTAATGGAGGTAGTGGTGCTGGGAGGAGCTGTTGCCATGACAGCAGCAAAGAAAGGTGGCCCCATACTGATGGAAGAGAACAAATGTGCCTTCAGTGGTCCTGTCATTAACTGAAAGCTGTAGATGACAGGAGACTTAAAAATCGCCACAAAATGGGCAAATTAAAGAATAAATCATGTTACACTCCTCTGAACTGCCATTCTGTTCTTTGTTTATCAAGCATTGCTAATTGAAGTGGAACATTAATTTGATGTAGTATTACAAGGACAACTGATTTTTCTGAGCATAAAAAATGGATAAAATGATCTAAAAATTAAGAGTCCTATAATAAGTATCTTCAAATAAAGATTTTTGACAATTACATCTACATAAATAACTTTAGAGATATTTTTCTCCTTACAAGCTTAATGCAAATTAACTGAAGGGATAATTTTTTACTTGAAAAAGTGGTTTCTTCAAATGTCTTGTAATATGCCAAAATGACATTTTCTACATGCTGAGCTTACTCCAACATGCCTGCAATATACACCATCAGCTCTTATGTACACCAACCATGAGCCATGCTGAGCAGAGCTATCATTAAACAAGAGGACCACTTTACTATATGGCTCATCATCCTTTCACTATTGAAGGAGCTCTCTTACAGTATTTAGAGGCAGGAGTCCCCAGCATTAGCTATTGTTGGACAAACCTCCATTAAAAACAGTCTCTCCTTCAGCAAAAATAGTCCCTTTTCAATTTGACATTAAGTCCTAAAAAACCTCTCCAGTTATTTTACTTACTGTACTCTTTAACTAACATCCTCAGGAGTTAGTATTTCACATTAAGTATCTTAGCGCAGGTTGGCTGGCCTATTCTCATCACTTTGGATCAGATGGCCTTATTTACTAGCTGGGAAGGAGACCTGGAGGCTACGGTCCTGGTCTGGAAGAGCAGAAATCTCCACCAGGATTGTAAGAAGTTGTTGGCCACTGGCCCAGAACAAAACACAGCTTCCCACATACCTTGCGTCCCGTGTCTTAATTCCTCTGGCTGCCCAGGGAGCCCCCTGTAGCCCTGCTGTCAGCACTGCTCTCACCCTAACCCCACACAATTGTAAAAATAATTAAAAATTGGGGGGGAAAACTTTTAAAAAATATTAAAATCACCAATATTAGAAAAACTGAATCCTGCCACTCCTAACCTTATCTAATTATCACCAAACTAAAGAAAACAAAATCCCAGAAAGCCTGTAGTGAAGACATGCCTTCTGTCTAACACGGTGCTGCTGCAATCTTAGCTGGACAGGTTAAGACGCGATAAGTCGAAGGGCAGCCCTCTCCCATCGACATCAATACTCCATCTCAACGAGAGGTAGAACCCATGTGGATGGAAGAGCATCTCTCCTCCCTCCCAAAATAGTACATTGTAAACAGCGTGGTAGAACGATTTAAACCACATAACCTAAGTTGTGTAACTTACATAGACTTATCCTGTAGTGCAGACAAGGCCTGTGATACCAAAGCGTGAGGTAAAATACTACATAGAATGTTCAGAGATTAGCCATTGGTGGAGAGAAGGAACTGAGGGAACCTGGAGAGATACTGTCCTCAAATAGCCAGGGGAGAGGCTAAGTGTTTAGAAGGCATGAGCACTGCCCCTACAGGTACTGTTAGGCGAAGTACTCAGCCTTCAGCATGCTGGAAGAGTTCACACCTAAGTGGAATTCATGTCTGCAATCACTTGAAGAACTTAATTTTCAGCATAGACACAATTCCTTAAATATTATCCAGATATACATTTTGCAGCAATTGATAGTTTTCTTCACCAAAAAAATGCAACCTCTAATGGGGTTAAGTGTGGCAGACAAAGCAGAATACAAAGTGAAGCAGAATGTATCTAACTGAGGAATTCAGAGAGCTAACTTAGGTTACAAAAATATTACTGAAGTCAAAAGTTGGCAAGAACATCAGGATTAACACTAAGCTTTTGAAAAAGGTGCCATGCCCAGCCTTAAGTTAGTGAGGTTATGAAACTGTATCTGAGAGTATAACTGAGTTTGTCATGGTCAAAAACTTTACATCCAAACAAAACTGATCTTGAAATCATACAGTAAATGTGGAACAATGTCACACATGTGGAAGTGTATAAGTGCTTAATATGAAGGAACTAATGAATTCACAAGAGTTTAAGCGAATGAATGTCGTAGTGTAAAATGAGCTAGAGGAATATAAAATATTACATTAAAAATCAAATACAAGGCTATTATGTTGTGTCATGCTTAAATAAAAGCTCAGAGGAAGCAAGATTTAGTCAAAATTTCAATTAATCCATTTTCAATAGCAGAAAACCAAATTATTGTGTATGCCCTCTTCCCTTAACTGTGAATCATAAGTTAACTGATTTAACTCACAAGGTCTCCCCTGTTATTTTTCCCACTCTTATCAGATCCATTTTGTATTTATCATCCCAAAGACTTTTTTTAAGCTGTATTTACTCTGGTTATGGGTACATGAAAGCTTTATGCATGCTCAACTATTTGCAAGATGATTGGCAAAGTTCAGGTAATGCAAAAAGTAAATACTTGAATGTTATTTATCAGTCATAGAAATAGATGTTCTTTTCCGAATCCATTCTCTAGAGAGTGGAAAGCAGAATAATTATTAATCACACTGATCAATTCAGATACTTCTGCACTGAACCAAATAAATGAAGATAAGGGATAGATATGGGTATCTATATAGAAAAATATTTATGAGCCGTGTAAAGTGACTGTAAAGATAATTTTGACAAAATATCATGGACTGTTCATACACATCCTCAGTAGTCATATGAATATTAAACTAAAGAAAATCTACACACCTATACAAAATGGTCTTAAATCTTGAATTATATTGACTGCTCACACAGAAGTCATTCACCTACTTGATTCCTCAAAGCATGGGAGCATTAATGTCACAGAGAAAAGATTTTTTTTCCTCAATGCAAAATGCTATGGCCTGTGTTGCACTGCATTTCACTTAGCTTTATATGGGACTAAATGCTTAAACACAAAAAACAAGTGCTTGAATCTTGATTAGTATCAAATCATGGAAACTGACTTTTTCACCTCAGATAGTCATACATACGTAATTATTAAATTATCTGTACGTTCAGTACATTTAAAATTAAAGAAAGCTGCAAAGAGAAAGTTAAGTGAAACAGCTGTGAGGCACTAACTGGGTGTTTTGTCCATAAGCACCAGGAAAGAGAAAGAAGAATCAGTCATCCATGATGGCAGACATTTTCTACGCACTTCAATCCCTCAGTATCCTGCTTTGAATTATTCTAAGAAAAAATTCCCAGAGCAAACTCTGTTGCATCCCCAGACATTCTACTTCAAAGATTAAAGATCACTAAGAAGAACAAATGCCAAAAAAGTAAAAACCAGGGGACTGATTTCTCTAACGTGTTTCCTGCTTTTTCACAGGCATCACACACACAGGCTTTTTTTCTCTTTCACAAGTGACACAAGTGACCCCCTTTACTGTGTCTGTAGGCAAGAAATTTAATTTAGATACATGTTCGTAGAAATACTGAGCAAAAACAAAAAGCTTGCAGAAAAGCACATAGCTGCTTGCAGGTAAACTTGAGGGTCTGGCAACCTAAATTAAGCAAGGAGATTACCATGAGACCACCACTGAGATGCATTTGGATGCCAGATATGAAGTGGAAGCACCAAAAAAATGCAATGGGATACGCATAAGCCCTTCTCCCCCTTACCTACCTACATCAATATTTCAAATATGCCCTTAAGAGTAGAGTATCTGAATATAGAACACAAGGATTTGGAGTATTCAGTTACAGCAATACATTACTGACTGTTCTTTTAGTCCCTATATTATCAATGAGGCTGAGAACTGAAACTTTCAAAGTGCAGCTCCATCCACCTTGTTCTTTGCTTCATGAAGTGGAGGCAGGAAAGCCACAGTAACCAATAGTAAGAAGAATCAGCTGCAAAAGTTGCATTTGCGGCAAGAGAAACTGCTCCTTCAAGAAGCAGGAGAGGAGCCAAACACCTCTCTATAGTCTACACTACCTAGCTATATCAGTGTGTAGAGATCGAGAGGCACAGGCGGAGTCGACAGGGGAGCGACTCAGTGCCGTGAAGACGCCGAGGGAAGTCAACCTGAATACTGAAGTTGCGTATGTTAGGTTGATCCCCCCGGCCCCTTCCCCCAGGGCTAAGAGTCAAGGATAGACTGAGGAGCAGAAGCTAGTGCAAAGCACACCTTTTCCAAATTATGTTACCGAACTAGAGACAAAGAGCATGGGTTACAGGCAACTCAAGGGGATGCCTACTATGAAACTGACCTAGAGCTCCCAACGCCTCCAGCTGCAGCTCAGGAGAAGCCTGTTCCTATTCCTTTCCTGCCAATCTGCCTACTACACAGAGCTTCACAAGAGGCCAGGGGGATCTTGTGTAGCTCACTTCACTTCCTCCTCTCCAGCTAAGGAAGAGTTAGTCTCTCAGAGATCCCAGGAATGTGGTGGAGGATGAGCAAGCCTAGTCTATCGCTATTCTCCTGAAGACAGATCAAAAGATTTCTGGAAAGCAGTGTAGGGTACAGATATGACCTTAGCAACTATGGGAAATATCACAGTAATTGGTAAGATCCCTTGTACACATCAGCTGTCAGCCAGCCTTCCCTAACTGCTGCTCCCTGAGATTTTTAGGAGCTATTGCTCCTTCAGGAGGATTTCAAGAACCTTCTGTTGTGCCAGCAGCTGTTGCTGCACCTTTTGACGTATGAACCTTTTTGAGCAGGGAATGAAGCATCCGTTTGTGAAAAAGGATAATGAGAAAGTCAGTCTCTAAACACCAAAAACAACAGAAGACAGTGCTTGCCATTTATAGCATTTCAGTATCAGAAGCCTTTCTGAGGCAATATAATCAACCACATCTTTGTCTAGGAGGCAAGTTTCCCTCAAACTTGAAGAAAAGGATGGAAAAAACCTAAACAGTAATTACATCAAAAGGTTGAAAACCCATCTGATCAGACAGCACCCAGATAAGAAAGACTGTTCCTATTCTTATTCCTATTTTTTGCCCTTACTGTGAAAGTTTTAATAATGATTTACTCAGGATTCAGAATCACTTATGAATTGTCAGGAACGTAAATTGATATGGCAAGTCCCACAATCTATCAAAATATAATTCCTCTAAACTATAAGATGACTGTAATCTATTTCTGAAGATTGTGTAAATTATATGCTGTGCTCTTTCGTCCCGCCCAACACAATATTGCTACTTCTCATCTGAGCGAAATGTATCCTGACTCAAGTCTTCACCATCGAACATTAAGTATTATGCATATATGTTTATAAAAAAATCACAAAACAAATTACTAAATTTTTAATCTTTGATAATTAGCAATTTGAAGGACTAATTTTAAGATCAGTGTTAAAGTCAATATGCAAATTTCAAAAAGACCTCATTCACTGTGCTAACTGAAAACCAAAAGGAGTGTTTTTTCAAATCATCTAGTTGTACATGCTATAAAGCCCCTGGGAACAGCACCATTAAAATAAATCAAGTTAAAAAGCTAAATGGTATTAAAATGACTAATAGAGTGGTTATACACAGACACCAGAGGCCGGAAAAGAAATCCTCTGATAAATGAGTGGGGTTTCTTAACTAGGGAGAAAGGGAAAGATATAGAACTATTCTGGAGCTATTTCCATATTCTCAGGGCCAAAGCAACAAACACTGTGTGCCATCTGTTCACTTCAGAAACAGTGCTAGAACATGTGAAATGGCAGGTTTCAGTGACAACTCAGACAAGGCTCAAAGTTGTACATAGGCCAAATTTCAAAAAATAAACCAAAATCCCATAATGATGAAATAAGTAGCTCTCACTTAAATATCAGCAACTAAGCCAGAATAGTTAGTAATTTAACCAAAGATGCAAGCAATATTGTCTTAACTTAGCAGTAAATCGACAAGTTATTTTTAAATTTCTGCTTGTATTATATTTCATTTCTTGAGCTAAATAATTTTACAGCTTGGGTAGTCTTCACACATCGGGAACAGAGTCAAAGAGATAGCTTAAGCTATGATAGCCAACTATACTCAAGCTTGTTTACTTGCTACGTATTATATAATATCCCAATTAGTTGAAAAATCACTTTTATACACATTAAATTAAAAGATTCTCTTTAATCCAAAAAAGTCTACATATTCAGATGGCCCTCAATGTAGCTGGAAGCAAGACAAATGTTAGGGAAAATTAGATGACTGCCTGCTGTTTGAAAATTATTTGCCATCCCCAAACACAGGAATAACCAAGACATCTACCAATACAACTACTGCTGAAATTTTGTATTTGGACCATAATGGAGGGGCTAAAATCAAACAGAGCTATTTTAGACAAGATGGCTTCACAAGTGAAACGTTGTATCTTCTATCTTAACTTCATTAAAAACCTTGGCTTAGATTAAAAATTGCTGGATTTCCTTTACAAGAGGGTACTTATGCAGCAGCATCATTCAGTTACTACTAAATTTAGGCAAGCCACAAAAAATCTCAAGGTAAAATTTTCCAACCCACTAAATGACTTCGGAGCCTAAATTCCACTTTCCAAAGTGATTTAGAAGGCCAAGTCTCATTGACTTTCAATGAGATGTGGGCTTTCACGTCAGTTTTCAAAACATTAACCAAGATTTTTCTTTAATTTTCTTGGAAGGGTGGAAAGAGGATGTGCTTCTTTATTTCTAATGCAGGGTTAATATTACACCAGGCACAAAGCAGGCAGGCTTTGTGCAAAACTTCCCCACACAGTAGCTTTGCTTCTCAGTCTGCATTCCTCATTTCACAAAAAGGGCAGTAACAGGATGAAAGCCCCAAACCTGATAGCCCAGGAGCCCTCAAAATTGTTTTCTGCACTCCAGACAAAAAATTCAAAATGCTGAACTGAATTTCTCATAAAGCTCAAAAACAGTTGGCAAGCTTTTTCATCCAGGGTTTCAGAACATACCTTTAAGTTTTGCACAGCAAAGTAGTCTTGTATTTTAGTCAGGTTCCACCAAAGGCAATAATTACAGGAGAGCACACTTGTTTATATTTCTGAATCAACACGTAGAGGTCATCATGCAGAAAGTGAAACATCTGAGATTTATGTGCTCAGTTGGCAAAGTACATAATGTAGACTATGTCTGCAGCTGTGTTAACTTTCAACAAGGAAAGGGAAGGTCTATTAGTACAAAAATATTCATGACTATTGGTATGACTGAGGCACAGAGCTCAGTGTCTTTTGCCAGTATATTACTGGATCAACAAGGAAATAAGATGTAATAAACATCATTTGTTCAGAACAGAATGTACATTTTGGCTTAGTTATGATCTTTCAAATTGCACCCAACTATTCTCGACAAATTGCTTGTGTCTGGTTTTCCCCAACTAAGAAATATTGACCAAAACTATACAGATATTTCACCACTGTTAATTCACACACTACACTGCAGAAGTTGAGGGTAACACTGGTGTAGAATACAGAACAAAGACTTATGACTGATGCTTTCCTGAAATTGACCAAAGCAGCACAAAAACTAGATTTTCCATAGACTACAAAAATCACGTTAAAATTAGTCAAATAAAAATCGGTGCAAAAAGTCAACTAAAATTTGTCTGGAGTTACCGATAATATATTTCTAAACAAGTGCTTTTTCACAAAAAGGACCATATTCAAACTAGATGCAAGCTGGTAAATCCGCACTGAAATCAAGGGTATTCTGCTTATTTACATCAGTTCTCAATTTGACTTCAATTGTCACACGCCCTTCCTCTTAACTTCTTGCTCCTCTTTTTCCTACAAGAAAAATGACTTCTTTAAAATTAATTTTCTGATCTAGTCTAGTATTAATTTTATGCCATCATATACAGGGTGAACCGTCATTGTAGTAATGCAATTAGAATGTTAGAATCTACACAATCATTAATGATCTGGGGGATGGCACGAGTTGCACCCTCGGCAAGTTTGCAGATGACATGAAGCTGGGAGGAGTGGTAGATACACTGGAGGGTAGGGATAGGATACAGAGGAACCTAGACAAATTAGAGGATTGGGCCGAAAATAAATCTGATGAGGTTCAACAAGGACAAGTGCATTTAGGACAGAAGAATTCCATGCACTGGTACAGATCAGGGACTGACTGGCTAGGGAGCAGTTCTGCAGAAAGGACCTAGGAGTTATAGTGGATGAGAAGCTACATACGAGTCAACAGTGTTCCCTTGTTGCCAAGAACGTTAACGGCATTTGGGGCTGTATAAGGAGGGGCATTGCCAGCAGATCAAGACACATGATAATTCCCCTCTATTTGGCATTGGTGAGACCTCATCTGGAGTACTGTGACCAGCTTTGGGCCCCACACTACAAGAAGGATGTGGAAAAACTGGAAAGAGCCCAGCGGAGGATAACAAAAATGATTAGCGACAAAGAGTCTTGTAGCACCTTATAGACTAACAGATCTTAGTCTATAAGGTGCTACAAGACTCTGTCGCTTTTGCAGATCCAGACTAATATGACTACCCCTCTGATACTAAAAATGATAAGGGGGCTGGAGCACATGACTTATGAAAGACTGAGAGAACTGGGATTGTTTAGTCTGTACAAGAATGAGGGGGGATTTGATAGCTGCTTTCAACTACCTGAAAGGGGGTTCCAAAAAGGATGGATCTAGACTGTTCTCAGTGGTAGCAGATGACAGAATAGGGAGTAATGGTCTCTAGGTGCGGTGGGGGAAATTTAGGTTGGATATTAGGAAAAGCTTTTTCACTAGGAGGGTGGTGAAGCATTGGAATGGGTTATCTAGGGAGGTGGTAGAATCTCCTTCCTTAGAGATTTTTAAAGTCAGGCTTGACAAAGTCCTGGCTGCAGTGACTTAGTTGGGGATTGGTCCTCCTTTGAGCAGGGGGTTGAACTAGATGACCTCCCAAGGTCCCTTCCAATCCTGATATTCTATGATTCTATGACTGCCACTGTCAGAGTAAATGCACTTGAATGCTAGTATCAGTAGATCATGTGTACTCACAATCCCAGCATCAGCTGTCCAAGGTCTTCTGCTTCTCGGATAGAATCCTGTGCAGCAGCATGGTAACTAGCCTGTGTGTGTAATATTAACATACTGGTACATGCACATATGCAATATATTTTTGTAAGAAAAACATACTAAGTCAACTGAACAATTAGGCATTGTTCACAAAAAGTAAAACAACTGAATTGCAAACATTTCTCCAGTACCTAGGAAAAAGCTCACAGGAAGTGACCCCTGAATCTCACAATAAAGCTTTGATAAATCTATTTAGTAAAGAACATTGCTTTTCTAAACTGGACTTCTTACAGGCAATGTCATCTTGCAACTAACACACTATGTTTAAGTCTTTGGTGCCTAAAACTCCAATTTTATTTCCAATTGCCTTCATGTTGTATTTCTGACTTAGGCAAGCAAGGAAGGACTGACTGAAAAATCTATTATGGTTTTGACAGCAGAAGAGGCAAACAGAGCTGTCATGGATGGCCTGCAAAGAAGCTTCTTTCAACTAAGGATCTGCAGCCTTGCTCCTTGTACTTCTCTGTACAACTTGCTGATCTTGAGATTCATGGCACACACATCAAAAGAGAGGGTCAATGGTCAGAGTCAATTCAAGACAATTTAGTATGTAGTCATCCTGTCAGACCCACTAGTAAGAAAAAACTTGAGTAGCCACTTGTTTACATTGGTCAAAAAAAATGAGAGCAACTGGTCTTATTTCTTCCTTATGTGAGAGATCATTTTTTCTGCCTTCCAAGGTGGAAGCTACACAAATCAAAATCAGTAACCCTCTTAACTCCATGAATATCTAAGATAAAGGCATCTCTTATATGCCTACTTTTAAGTCTTTAACTCTATATTTGGACGCTTGCCCTTTTAGACATTGTTTGTTTATCTGTTATTCTAAAAGATTAATTTTAAATTATGTTCCAAACCTCCACACACACAAGTGTCAATCAATGCTTTCACTTGGAAACAGAATCCCTGACTAAAAGAACCCAGATCATAAAAAAAATCCAAGCAACTAAGAAGTTGGCTGTCTGCTGAGATGCACTTCAAATGACTCAATACTTAGTACAATGGCTTATGGCACCGAAGCTTAAAATAAATGAACTGTGGTTCATTTGCTGACCAAAGCCATTAGTTTTTCATCCCCTCAGATAGGGCTCCTTTCCTTTTTGGGGGTGGGGTGCGTTGTTGAATTGTCTGTCACCTACAAGTGAAACTGATACCTGGCAAAAACTGAAGGGCACTATGAAAAATCCAGGAGATGCTTCTTTCTTCCCATCCAGATTATATCAGCAGGTCTCTTAACTGAAGGTCAAGACAGAGTGGCATCATCTCTCTGCACAGTGAAGGCTAGGTGTATTCAAGTGTAGATGCTTACTACTGTCTCCCATATCTCCCTGTCAATTCTAAGACAGTTAAGAGAACTAACAGCAAACAAGGCAGCTGAGTTAGCAAATAACACAGCACAAAAAATCCTCTACCAAAAACCTTACTACTTGAGTGCTTTATACCTTTCACATATTTTAAAACATGAAACCTCACCTAGCTGTGATACAGTATTCCTATTTTACAGGTGGCAAACCTGAATCTAAGTACTAGATCGCTGGAGTTTGTGGCTCCCAATTTCAAGCTGCCCATCTCTGAACGTCTATGTAGTCAACCTGTGAACATAATGTAAATGCTATTACACTACAAACTGGGTCCAATTCATCCTTTTTGGTGTAATGCTCTGCTATCTGTCAGGAGAAATAGGTACTGAGGGAGGGAAAGTGGTGGTATTGCTGTTACCACCTTCCCCCATACTTTGGCTCTCATTGCCTGAAAACATGGAGTATAAATTTTAAGTTGGCATGTTTTCTGTAAACAGTCTTTGTTCATTTATGTTAAGATACTTGGTGAAGTATGAATCATCTCATTTGAAGGGTCTACACAATACTTATATAACCGTATAATGACCTCTCAGAGCCTTATGAAACAGTTTAGAGCTACTATTCCATCTTTAGCTCACCATATTTTGCCTAGTACTGCAGCACATATGGTATGTAAGAACAGAGAACATTCTGAGATCATTCCAGTAGCTAAGGACAACAGGGTGATATAAGGATAACAGTGGAAGCTTTAATTCTGCATTTTACTGCTTTTGGCAGGCTAAATTATGCTTGTTATTTTAACCTATTTTTTTCTTTTTTATTCACTCGCACAGCAGTCTATTTTACTTTAAAACATGAACCAGAGGATTTAAAAGATGCTAGTAATGAAGATAGTTAAGATCAATTCAGGCAGCCAAGAAATGTTCTTTACTGTATTTCAAATGAATATGCTAACAAAATGTAGGGCCATGATTAATTCCTAAAGACCTAGAAAAAGTTTAATATTGGAATGTAACTACGTGAACATAAATATAAAACTCCAGGAAAACCAATGAAGTTTAGAATTAAACCTGTCCACTGTTTAATGAATGCTTCAGCATGGCTGTTTTATAGGCATACAAAATTTTTCCAGCCTTGCTAAAATGTGTAAAGGTTTGGAACTCAGTCTTTCTTACCATGACATATTCTTTTCAGAATTGTCTTAATCATGTTTATTTAGAAGGTTGTTCATCTACATTTTCCAATTATACAATTCTTTAAACAATGAAAATGTGAATAATGGTGTTTTGTTTTTGTTTTGTTTTTTAAAGTGGGGAGACACTGTAGTTGAAAGAAAATTTTTTGGCATATTTTGTTTGAAAAGCAGGCCTCTGATTTCTAATGGCCAGAAGCAAAAAGAAAAATGGATTTGACCATTTCTGCAGAAACCCATAGGACCATTACATGCTAAGCTTCAGGGAAAAAGCAGAACACATGCTTATTTTGTGAATTTAATCTCTGCAGAACAGCTGTTTTGTTATGCTCTGTATTAAATTTGTCATGTACGCTCACGTAAGAAATTCACATGCTACATTCCTCAACTATTTTTAAGGATAGACGTAGTCATTTTCTTTTGGCATCTGTAGGAAGAGAAGAAGAGATTGGATTTTTGATTAAGAGAGACTGGAAGGAAAAGCAATCTATGTGCAAGTAAACAAGAACAACAAGAACTTATTTTGTCCATGTTGTCAACTTCACCCCCGCAAGGGTCACTTTACTGCAAAAGCAATAAGCTGTAATTCTGTGTTATAAGCATGTAGGAAATACCTGAATACTTCAGCTTTCTAGCTTGCGTAAAAAAAAAAGCTGAAGTCAGAACACCAAGCTGATTTAATTAAAAGAGAACGAAGGCACTATTTATGTTAATCTGGCAACATCCTTATGGTTAGGAGTTTTGTCTGAGTGTTATTACATCAGGTGACCATATAATTCGTTATTTCTAATATGGTAGTATTTACAAAAAACACTGATGCCCAAACAACACAGGAAGACAACTCCTGTTTCCAAGGAACTGAAAATCCAAGTAAAATATACATAATACTTCACCACACAGCTAAACACTGAACATGTAACCCATCCAAAGCAGTACTTTGTACTCTCAGCACCTGTCATGCACAAGAGAACAAATGTACTTTTTTTTGTTTGTTTGTTTTTAAAATTCACCCCCTTTCTCCTCCACCAGACATCCTACTGGCAAATGGCTGCCAGCAAGAACTCCACCACCCCACCACTTCCAAACACACACACTCCCCACCCCAAATCCGGAAAACGCCTGGCCTAAAACAAGCCAGAAGGCTATAGCTATGCTGTGGCTGGGAGTGAGCCTCCCAGCCAACAAGAACAGACTTGCACTCTGAGCTAGCAAGTTCAAA
Source organism: Dermatemys mawii (assembly GCA_007922305.1). Lineage (NCBI taxonomy): Eukaryota > Metazoa > Chordata > Testudines > Dermatemydidae > Dermatemys > Dermatemys mawii. Next base: position 767,251 of record ML677394.1, on the reverse strand, counting down.
CCCAGGGGTAGCCACCAAGTTCAAACCCAGGGGTAGCAGGGGAGTGAGAGAGGGGAGAGAGGGAGGCAAGCTTGGACTGCAAGCTGCTGCCTGTACATCATCATCCACACTGCTATTTTCAGCTCAAGTAGAGCTAGCACAGGTCGGTCTACTCTAAGCTCTGGTATAGACAGACATACCCTCTCCGCCCAGTTTCCTCCAATAATGGCAGCAGCTTTCCATAGTTCAGTTCCCCATCTTAAAATTTGTTTTCAGTAATATCCATTGTGTGCTTGAGGCTTTCTGAATGTCCTCAGAAGTGATGGCCCCTGATCCAAGGAACTCTCAATCTAAGGATAGTTCAAATAACAAGATAAGGACAAAGGGAAATGGCTGCATTTTATACACAGGTCAGTGAATTTAATGGTGAACAGCATGGCAGAGGTGAGTCTGCGTGGGAGAATTACGTGTAGCTAAGATGCACTTACAGATGCACTCAGGGAGATTGTACTATGCAGAGGGGGACACGGTGGAATGAGGCAGAGAATGATTACACAAGCTGATGCCATTAGGAACAGTGCCAAGCAGAGGAGATGTTTAGAGTCACCGCAAGAGTAGAATCTAGCAGTCCATTTCACTTGCCCACATCATCCATTAGGGTAGCACAGTTCAGGAGGAGAACTCTCACAGGAGTTGGGTTGTTCTGGAATACAAATAATGCATCTACAGGTGGGGTGCCTTTTAAACAGACTTTGAAAGGCAAGCAAAGAGAAAACACTAATAGTGGAACTGGCTGATCGGTAACATTTGAAGTAGCAATGATGCAAGGGGACCACTGAAAGCCAGGTGTCATGAAGAGCAGATGGGCTGAAATACAGCATAAGCCAAGAAGCATAACCATATGCTAATTTACTATTAATTACAGGAGCTTTTCAGGACTGCTACAGTACTACACACTAGGGAAGTCTGTACCAATTAAACACATTCACAGAGGAATATTTTGGAGTAATTAACCATTTATATTAATAACTTCATATTTCATTTTATTCATAACTAAATAATGTGACCTGGTAAACACTAGGCTGAGATTACCGTTGTGTGTGCTAATTTGACCTTTTTCCTATAGGATTTTAATATGGTTGGAAAATCATAAATGGTTGAAAAATACATGTTGATGTTCTCCAGCACACACACAGAGACCAACCCTTATTGCACTGTAAGGCTAGCGGAAGTCAGCTCACTAATTGAAAGATGTCCCCAGTTACAGCATCTCATTTACATGAGCTTCCGAACTCTAATTAGTGGCTCCATTGAAATTGGAAGGTTTTGATTACAGGACTTTATAAGACTTGTATCAAAGGAAGCAATGGTATGTTAGGAAAGTGAAGTCACGTTTCTTATCACTTCCCTCCTGCTTAATTCAGTAGATAAGTAAGCTGCAAACCAGGAGATGAAAATACAAGTCTGTTACACTACTGGCAGAGCTACATAATACAAGCAAGCAGTTTCAGCTCAAGAACAACCACATTGATCCTTTCAGAGAACCAACCTTCTTTGAAACTACCAATACCCTCACAATATTTTATCTGATATACTTGAACCAAATAAAGCGAAGAACACACACACTCTCTTAATTTATCAAGGCAGCCTCAATCTGACCACATGCGCACACACTTTATACACATTTATTTTTCAAGCACAGACACCTGACCACACAGATTTTAAAGTTTCTTCTTCTTTTCTGCAGAAAAGGACCTAGAGGTTACAGCAGATGAGAAGCTGGATATGAGTCAACAGTGTGCCTTTGTTCCCAAGAAGGCTAACGGCATTTTGGGCTGTATAAGTAGGGACACTGCCAGCAGATCAAAGGACGTGATCGTTCCCCTCTATTCGACATTGATGAAGCTTCATCTGGAGTACTGTGTCCACTTTTGGGCCCCACACTACAAGAAGGATGTGGAAAAACTGGAAAGAGACCAATGATTAGGGGCCTGGAGCACATGACTTATGAGGAGAGGCGGAGGGAACAGGGATAGTTTAGTCTACAGAGGAGAAGACAGAGGGGGGATTTGATAGCTGCTTTCAACTACCTGAAAGAGGATTCCAAAAAGGATGGATCTAGACTGTTCTCAGTGGTACCAGATGAAAGAACAAGGAGTAATGGTCTCAAGTTGCAGTGGGGGAGGTTTAGATTGAATATTAGGAAAAACCTTTTCACTAGGAGGGTGGTAAAGTTACCTAAGGAGGTGGCGGAGTCTCCTTCCTTAGAAGTTTTTAAAGTCAGGCTTGACAAAGCCCTGGCTGGGATTATTTAGTTGGGGTTGGTCCTGATTTGAGCAGGGGGTTGGACTAGATGACGTCCTGAGGTCCCTTCCAATCCTGATATTCTACGGTTCCCATTGAGGGCGTATGCACAAACATTATGTCATGTGTGTGCTCATAAAAGGAAGCCACCATCTGAAAAAAAATCCTTAATCTATTGTGGCACTTTGAATTTAAGTCAGTGATAGCAATCAGTTGTGCTACAAAAAAAAAAGTAATAATCATCCACAATTGTTTCCCTTTATATCTCATCCTTAAAGAGACAAAGAGGAATGAAAGTAGGGTAGAATGAACTGCTAAGGAATTTCCTTTCCCCATAACACACAAATCCCATTAGTTGCTAACTAAGTATTTGTCGGTTTGAATAACCATAACATCAAAGCCCATTTCATAGATCATCCAGAAGGAGCCAAGCGCTTGAGGCTTTGCCCCTGAGATCTCATTACAAGAACCAAGGACCCCAGCTGACATGAATTATTTACTCCAATCCTGTGCTTATGATTATGCACATGCATTATACACTGAAGATGCATCTGTGCCCCAGTTTAAACAGCCATGTGGAATCAAAGCCCAACAACTGAGTAAAAATAAATTTCATACCACAGCAAAGGTAATGTTAGTTAGCTAAAAGCTCTAGAAATCACCACAAGTAGGATAAACAGTGGGTTTGTACTGATATCAGCCTTTATTTCTGTTCTACTACACACATAAATCCTTCCAATAAAACTGAGAATGGACAAGGTACAAGCAAATAGTTAATAAAATAACCATTTCAAGTGTATTAATAGTCTCCTCATTTGTAAACATTCACTGACAATAATGCAGTTTTATCCAATTCAAAGGCTGTCACAGTCATAATCCCAGGTACACAAACCACCAAATAAATGAAAAAATAAATTATTACACAGGCATGTGTCTGGACAATTGCACTGTCATCCACACAAAATGTCCCCATGCATTATCATGCTTATCAGACCCAACCTCACCTGCCTCCTATTATATGACACCCCCCCCCAAAAAAAAGAAAAGGAAATTTACATGTAAAAATAAACCAAATGCACCGTTACCCACTGACAAACTTGTAATTTAAAAATTCAACTTCTGATGTTAAGTTATGGGAAATGTTGAAACCATCCTTTGTGCATTTAATGTCTCCTTAATCAGGATAAGCCCACAGAGGCGATACAACTACATTGAGGAATCGCACAGTAAAAATCTCATCCTCACATCCAACTCTGGAATTGCTAAGTAAAAGCTCAGAGCTTTTTTTCATTTTAGTATTAAAGCCATGTCACCATATGACAACATCTAAACAAAATCTTTATTATACAGTAAGAGCAAGGAGAGAGCGAGAGCGCGCACGCACTCACTATATTCATGCTGAAAGCTGTTTCTGCATACCAAGTACATGCGTTATGTAAACAGATTCTGAATCATGGTTGCCATGTGAGTAAAAGAGAATAATTCCTGATGTTTTATAAAGGCCTGTACAAGGACACTCCAACACATTCTTTGGATCTCAATTCACAACAATTTTCAAAATGCACCAAGTATGTTATTTCTATGTCAACTTAAGTTCAGACTCATCACTTCCAGCATCAATATTAGTGAGTGATAACTGTTGCCCCAAATTGGGCCAGCAACTAAGCTTAGGAAGGATTACCCTCCAAACCCACCAAAGTTTGGCAGAAAGCAGCACATTTATTACGTTGATGTCTAAGTTCCAAAGGAGGCGGGGGCAGGAGGAGGGTAGGGGGGTCAGGTCACACTCACACTCTCATACTCACACTCCCAGGACAGGCATAGCACTGCAGGTGTCAGGATCTTTCAGGGTAAGTGTCCAACAGCACAGCAATGGATGGTGTGATGAGGGTAATTCTTCCCAAGGCAGATGGAATGCAACTCAGTTGGTCCGGGTCAAGGGCCTTCTTGGGAGGTATAAGAGAGAGAGCACATGGCACCTTCCCCTTTTAAGGACCAGCTCTAGGCCTGCAACCAGAGATGACTTCGCTGCATCTGGTTGGTCATACCCCAGCTTAGGCAGAGTCCATGCAGTGTCCATGCTTTGGGTATGTGATTGCTGCCCAATTAGAATCCCAGACACCTTCTACCATTAGAGCTCTTCTGTCTTCTAGCTGTTAAAACAGCCCATTCATCTCACAAGCACTCCAGGAGGGAGGGTTGGGGAAAAGCCATTTCACAGGTATTCAAAGAGGGAGAGGAGACAAGTGCGGGGGTGGGGGGAGTGTAACAGGCTCTTGAGCATACAGGTATACATCGGCCATGGTTACACTGGCACTTTATAGCGCTATAAAGCCCCCACGAGCGCTATAACCTCCTCCCCGTCCACACTGGCAAGGCACGTAGAGCGCTATAACTGCTGAGTTATAGCGCTATTATTAATCCACCTCCGCATGGGGAATAAGGGCTGTAGCGCAGCTGCTGTAGCGCTACAGCAAGGATGTGGACACCCACTGCGCTACAAGTGATCTCTGGAGATGCCTAGAGCCATTTAAGGCAACTGACGTCTCTTCCCTTTGTTTTGAACTCGGCTGGAGGAATGCGGAAGTACCTCTTTAGAGTTTCTTTCTTAACTCGGCAGATAAGCAATGCAAATGTTTAAGGAGGGAGCCTGTGTGAAAACAAAGCCTTCTGTGAATGGAGGCTCACTGACAGGCTTTAGGAAAAACGGAAAAACCACTGTCTCTCTCCCTCCGCATACACACAACGCGTCCCCCCTCACCCCCCCCTCGTTTAAAAAGCACGTTGCACCCAGCTGAATGCTGGGATACCTGCCCTAATGCGCTGCTCTTAATGCCGCATTAAGTGCCCCAAATCTGGCCATGCTATACCGCAGGAGCATCTGAGTGTGGACATACAATAGCGCTATACATATTCCTGTATAAGGGGACCGCTATAACCTATAGCGCTATAATCTTGTAAGTGTAACCATACCCATAGGATACAGATTACTGCTGCTCCTACAACCACCACCACCTATCGGTTTTATTGATAAATGAAGATAAACATGTTTAGGACCAAGAGGATCATTCTGACTCCATGCCCTACCAAATGAAAGCACTATGAAAAGAAACTTTATCCTTATCTGAAACAGGTGGACCAAAAGCAGTATGTGTGTTTGTGGCATCAGTTTTAATCTGGAACTTCTCTTCCTGCACAAGTTAATTGGAAATATTTCAACACCACAATACCCCAGGGACCAATTAAGTAGACAAGAGATAGAGATCCAAACTATAGGGACGGGTAACTTTTCCTTTACTTGTTATATGGAATAAACTATAGTAGACATTTCAGGTGGAGTTTTCAAAAGCAAATTAAGCATCCAGCTCCTCTGGCATTCCAACAGGAGGTGACTATGTCCCTTGGGCACTTCTGAAAAGCCCATCCCTAGTCTCTGAGTAGACGAAACAGCTACTTAAAGTTAGTTCCTGTCAGAATTAGGCACAGTAGTATAAGACAGGCATATGGAAGCAGTCTTTATCTCCCACACCTATGCTATTTTAACGTCTAGGTTACACAGTTCTAACAGATTTAAGATTAGCAGCCGCGTTAGTCTGTATCCGTAAATAAGACAAGTAAGACTTTGTAGCACCTTAGAGACTAACCAGTTTATTTCAGCATAAGCTTTCGTGGGCTATGCTGAAATAAACTGGTTAGTCTCTAAGGTGCTACAAAGTCTTCCTCGTCTTATTTACAGTTTTAACAGTTATGTGAATACCTTATACACAAAATATGGAGTATATGCATGTGTACAGTAAATAAACACAGCATGTATGTGCGGCAAACACCAACATTTTCACATTTTAGTAGAAATACAATACACAGTAAATGTACATAAAGTAGTATGCTACTAGGTTCTACCACAAAATACATTTTCAAAGGTTTTTGGTGGATTTGAAACTGAGGTCACTGATAACCCACTGTTCTTAGAAGCAGACTTTTCCCCAAAATCTGGCTTCCTCCAGATCCTAATCCTCACCATTAATTCCCTCACATAGGATTCTCTCCTTTGAGGTCCCTATGAATCCTCTACATCAATGCACTTTTTAGGACATCCTTCCCCATGAGACGCTGGAACTAGTCCTTTGTCCTATCACAGAGGATCAGGTGTGGCTTCCTGCAAGCCCTTTCCCCCAAAGAGGAATAGCAAAAAAAGGAATAGCTTCTATTTAGATGGTAACTATTGCCACATACATCTTGCCCTATTACTTCTACTTAAAAGACCGCAGAATAGACAAGAAGATCTGCAACGTTTATCACCACCACCATCTTGTGCATCTCTCCTGATTAAGCTACTATTTTAAGAAGACTGGTCTTAGTCTACTTTTAGTCAGTCTGAAGAATACCAATCTAAAACTCCAAGTTCACTTATGAACAGCATTAAATCATACTCTGCTTTGTGATAGAGATGGTATTGCAAATTTCTGGATAAGTGTTTTCCTTCAACAGAAAAAAAATTATGCTCCAATATTGGCCAATATTAAGGTGTGCTATTCTATTCACAAGCAGCCACAACTTCTGCAAGTTGAGTAATTTTGTAGACTAAGGAAAAATGCAACATGATCACAATGATTTAAAAAATAAAACTTACTTTATGTAAAGCTGTCTTTTTCTTAGTAAGACTAAAAAGTAAAAGAACATTATGGACTGCTCTGATTACATCATACTAGTCTCCCCAAACTCCACCCAGTAGGGATTTAGAACCTGGCTATCTTCCTAGCCCCACTCAAAACCTATAAATAACAATGTAATACACAATGCTATACCACAAACTGACGAGAAAAGTACTCTGAGCATATATTTAGAAACATAATGCCAATGATTAAAGTATCAACTTGAATCTGTACTAACTTTATGAATACCCTAAACAATAGGGTGAACTTTTTTCTTTTTTAAGGTGTCCACAGGAGCCAAGTGCTGTACAAACTCTTTTGCTGTTTTTAATTTTCAGAGTTTATAGTAGAAGATATAAAACCTTGAACTCTCCTTTGCTTGTCTGCTTAATTGCTCAATTAGAACAGCATCTATCAAATCTTAGAACTACTTATAAACATCACTCTCCCAGAAACCACGCCTCCTGTCACTTAAATATAGGAATCCTATAAAAGGAGACAGAGGGACATCAAAATATCATCTAGTCCAGCTTCCCGCACTAAGGCAGAAGAAACTAAACTAGATCATTGACAGGTATTTGCTTATGCTGTTCTTAAAAACCTGTAACGACAAGGATTCTACAACACCCCTCAGAAACCCATTCCAGTACTTAACTATCCTTATAGTTAGAAAGCTTTTTGTAGTATCTAACCAGTATCCCTTGCTACAGATGTGGGGCATGTCAACACTACAATCTTAATCGATATATGTTACGTCCACTTACAGCCACCACAGTAATTTACTGGGTGGCATAGCAGTTTGGAGAGCACCAGAGACCCATCAGAAATCCAGCTGGGGAGCCAGACTTTATCAATTTCATAGCTCGCTACTGTGTTGCCCTAACTATACCAACATAAGTAATGCCTCTTTATGCAGGTGGAGTTATGATGTCAGTGTAGCAGGGTACTTACATCAGAGGGACAAGGCTGTAATGTGTACACTAACATAAATGAGGTCAATATAGGTTGCCTTATGCGGACCTAACTGCAAAGTGTAGACCAGGCCTAAGCCAATTACAAGTTGAACTCCTGCCTCTAGAAGAGTATATGCAGACAGAGTGGGAGTGATAGATCAGATGATTCATGCCTTTTCTAAGACAGCAAGTGGTTATTTATAATTTAAATTAGAAGATGAAACAAGAAGAAGAGAAAAGGATATGGTTTTGGCATTGCAGTGTTCCCGGATTGCATCTGTTTCCAATTCCATGCCTATGGTTCTCTCAAATAGTTTTGCGATTCAAACTCTTCTAGTAAATTCTGCTTCTTCTCTTGGCTTTTCTTTCTCCTTGCTTTTCCTAATGCAATTTTAATCCACTGTAGCAATCGTACACCTGTCTAAAGTTCTCAGTCAAAGCTTTGTTCTAACGGGGGAGGAGAGTGGGACCAAAATAGCCTCCAGCTCCTCTGAGATGAAATAGGACTACCATTACCTCCTGAAAATACAATAGAAACCAATTAAATTTATGTGAGAGCAAGGTACAAGTTGTGTTGCATCAGATACACAGAAAGGGAGCCCCTATTTTGGGAAGCCTAGTTCTGACAGTCACACCTACATAAAATAGAAAGGCATAACTAAAACTATGATTTACAGACCAACACTTGAAGTTAAAATCATCAGGTAGTTTCTTAGGAAGCAGCCAGGGAATAAGCAATTATGGGAGGGATGGGTTAGGTGAAGAAGTAGAAACAAAACTGATAATTAAGTCTGGCATGCAGAAGACTTAATAAAAGCTGCTGTGTGGATTATTTGATTTTTTCAATTGTTTTCTTAGAGTCCTCTGTCATTCAATTTAATTTAAGTTGCAGACATGTTCAGTTTGTCACTTTCTCCCTGTTCTTGATTTCTCTTTAACATTATTTTCCCCACTCTGATGAGTCACTCTTTCCCTTGGTTTCTCATAGATTCTATTGCTTCATTCCCTTCTTTTTAGTCCTCTTGACTACCGTGCTTCAGAGGTGTATATTTATCTATTCTTCACTGCTCAAGAGGGAACAGTGACAAGCAACTTCAAGATTCTATTTTCCCAAGGCTTTACAAAAGAGTAAAGAAGAATGCTAAGGAAAACACTCCAAAGACCTCTTACACCAAGTATTCTACAGGAAAAAACATTCCCTGAATTACTATCAAACCCTTATGACTAACATCTATGAGGCAAGTCTGGGAAACATCAGCCATTCCTGGAAATTTAATGTAGCTTGTTTTGAGAATTATCAGAAGCCAGCTTTAAATATATATTTTAACTGCAATGAAAAATAAACTGGCTGTATCAATAACTTAATATTAACTGACCAAAACTGTAAAAATAAATGCAATAATTAAAGGTATTTTAAGGATTAAGGATAAATTAAGGAATTTTTTTATTCCTAAACTACCTCAAAACCACTCTTCTTGTTTATGGTGGTAAATATTGTCTTATGTTTTTTGAAGTTTTGCTATAGGAATTATTTTGGGGGCAGTTCTCTGGTCAGTATTATACAGGAGATCAGAACAGATGATCACAATGGCCCCTTCTAGTGCTGGAATCTATAAAACTAATAACTATGGACACAATACTACATGCCAGTTAGCCCTCAACTGGAGTAGAGTGGAAGAATTACTTCTGGTATCTTGCTTATAACACTCCTATTAATACATCCCAGAATGATTTTTTTTTGCAACAGTGTAACACCGTTGACTCGTATTTAGTTTGAGGTCCACTACGACCCTGAGATCCCTTTCCACAGTACCCCTTCCTAGGCAGTCATTTCCCATTTTGTATGTGTGCAACTAATTAATCCATTTAGAAAGGAACACTTTGCATTTGTCCTTACCGAATTTCATCCTATTTACTTCAGACTATTTCTCCAGTTTGTCCAGATCATTTTGAAATTTAATCCTATCCTCCAAAGCACTTGCAACCCCTCCCAGCTTGGTAGCATCCAGAGACTAAGTGTATTCTCTATGCCATTATCTTAATCACTGACAAAGATATTGAACAGAACCGGACCCAGAACTGATCCCTGGGGACCCCAGTTCTTATGCCCTTCCACAGAATCAAAGAACGTTAGGGCTGGAAGGGATCTCAGGAGATCATCTAGTCCAACCCCCTGCTCAAAGCAGGACCAATCCCCAATTAAATCATCCAACTGATTTTTGTCCCATATCCCAAAATGGCCCCCCTCAAGGATTGAACTCTCAACCCTGGGTTTAGCAGGCCAATGCTCAAACCACTGAGCTATCCCTCCAGCATGATTGTGAACCCCTGATTACTCCCTGGGAATGTTTTTTCAACCAATTTTGCACCCACCTTAAAGTACCTCCATCTAGGCTGCATTTCCCTAGTTTGTTTATCAGAAGGTCACACGAGATAGAAACAAAAGCCTTACTAATGTCAAGCTATACCACATCTACTGCTTTCCTACAATCCACAAGCCTGTTACCTTGTCAAAAGAGGATATCAGGTTGATTTCACATTTATTCTTGACAAAAACATGTTGCCTGTTACTTATCACCTTATTATATCTTCTAAGTGCTTACAAACTGATTGGTATCCTGAAATATAATGGAGCAAAGAAACAAAGTTAAGATGATTGATCTGTAATCTGTCCTTATTCCCCTTTTTATAGCCAGGTACTCATTGCCACAAAGTAATGAATCCCATGAGGGAAAGGTCTTAGCAGAATTTTAAAAATGTTGTGCTTAGAGATTATGAAAACTCAATTACATAACGTAGGGTACAAAATTTAGAAGGGTAAGCAAACAATTAACTGATGTAAATTAGAAAGAAACTTTCCTTGGGGACACAATGTAGCTGCACCTTCCTCAGGAGCATCTAGTGCTGGGATTGTCAGAAATGGTACTGATAAGAAGGAACTCTGGTATATTAATTCTTATGTTAAATCAACATTGCCATTCTTCTACTATTTAAATCTTCACATTTGTTCCTGTAGCCTGCAGCTAACTTCACTGAATGAAGCTGGAAAACCAGACAATGAAATATTAGCCAAAATAGTAAGTAAAGGTCACACTTAGGAAAACTCTGCTATAGAGGAGCAAATCATGTGTTACCTATCATTCTAAAGTCATCTGTAAAAATAACTTCAATATGACCTTAAAAAGATGGAGTAATTTTTTTCTTGTGAGCTGTGTCAGGAAAACAACCGAGTGCAAACATACTGTAAAGATATTTTACTAGAACAATCTAATCAGTAAAAGTTATGTTTTCATTCATCTGTAATTTCAATGAAATTTAAAATGGATGGAATATAAACCATGAATTTACAATTAAATGTTGTATCATCACTTGTTTTATTGTAACATATGCGAACTGGCCATTTTAGACTTGCTTAGACATCTCACTACCTCCACCTACTGTTCAGTTAGTTGTAAAATTCTGTTTAAATAAAACACTTCATATTTTATTCTTTATTATATTTTAAAATCTCAATCTTAAAACAGTAATGTAAAAAAGCATCTATACCATAAAAGATAGCTTTGCTTAATGTATACATATACCTTCTTTGAACTAACCTGATAAACCAGCAAGACAAGTGAAAAAAGAAATTGCATTAATCTAACCACATATCCAAAAGGAAAAGCATAACAAGTGCGATCCACCTATTGAACAGTTAGTGTTTACCATTTTCTAAACAATTTAAATTAGCTAATCCCATAGTTTGCTGCAAGTTCACATCCGCTGACTGCCCGACGTTACAAAATTCAAAAGCACTATAGAAGTTACTGCAATTTGATCACTAAATCTGTCCATTTTGAACATTAGTTTAATTCAGCATGAAACAAAAACTACCCCATCAGTGCACTAGCAATCTGACCACCTTATTTACTCACTGGTTGCAGATCAGATTGCAAACACATCTCAGTTAAGCAGTGCAACAGCAAACACTTTTCAGTACTTCAGAATGCCCACTTTCCACAGATAAAATGTAGATTATAAATTTAGTACCAGGAATAGTCCATATCAAAAATACAACTACAGAAGTGACAGAGTCCTGTGGCACCTTAAAGACTAACTAAAGTATTAGAGCATAAGCTTTCGTGGACTAATACTTTAGTTAGTCTTTAAGGTGCCACAGGACTCTATCACTTCTGCAATTCCAGACTAACAAGGCTACCTCTCTGATACAACTACAGATATTTTTAATATGTTCCTTGTGCCTTGACTAGGCAAATGCACACATTCACATTTAAAACCGTTCATTATTCTAATGTCAGAAACAGGGCTTAACAACATTTACCCTTTCAAAAGTCAATGCCTAAAATTACAAGGCATGTTTATACATTCTGGACTTAGGGAACATTTTTAAAAGGCAATTCCTAAATTCAGTGTAGTCTACTTGGTGAATTTTTAATCATTCTTTACTCTTGCAATTCATTCCCTAACACTAGTACTTTTACTCCATGAAGCAAATTTTCAGTCTTCTATCAGGAAGCTATTGTGATTGTGTCTACTGCTCTCACGTGCAGAGTGTACTCAAGCACATTCTAGGAAGGCAGACCAGTTTTCTCATCTGTTTTAGTTCTTACAGAATTATTTTTCTCCAATATTCTATTTTTCCCCATAAGGCAGAAGATATTGGCACAGTTTTTTTCAAAACCAGTTACAGAACATATCTGTCATAAAGAGCAGTTTTATCATCTCTCATCATCTGGGATTAAGGCAAGTTTGTCCTTCTGAGAGCCAACTGCATGATCAAAATGAAAAGAAAAAATCTATTCTATATCTGACCATTTTAATAATACCATTCCAAGAGGAATGCAACCTGTGGCAAAATTATATGCTGTACATTTCCCTTTTGCTCACACTGCCTCCAGCATGGATTTGATTTTGTCAGTTTCATTCCAAGTTGGAGAGGAGCAGTAGGGGAAACCATACATGAAATACTGCTTTTAACATACTCTGATATATCTGGTAATTGTTCAGGTTCAATTTCTATTACTGAGTTTTCAAAATATTTTTTCTTGTTTCCTTTTAAAAAAACTGTTCTCATGTATCCATGAGCTAGATAACATTAGCTACATTCTAGTTTTAGTGGTGTCATAAAATTATTTTCTTATTTTGTATTCTGTATTGTATTCTGAATTTAGTTGTGAAAAAGATGGCAGATCTTTTATTTTGCAAGAATACTCACTTTAAAACAAATTATGCTTGAGGTTTTTTGCTTATTGTTTCCGGTTCACTCAAGATTTACCCATTCTAGCTACCAGGTAATTAACGACAGCAATTACAAACTTGACCCCCTATTCCTAATGCTGTTGACATAATGAAATGGGACTTTTTTTCTTTAAAATTAGCCCAAGGGTACAGCTAGGAATTCAATGCACCTTAAAGAGTTGAGTGTACCAAGCCATAGTGTATTTACACTGAAAATTGGAATATTTAGATTCTGCAATCCTTAATAGAAGGGCTTGGGATATTATCTTATTTTAGGGATTCTCAAAACTTCATTGCACCGCGACTCCCTTCTGACAACAAAAATTACTACACGACCCCAGAAGGGGGACCAAAGCCTGAGTATACCAGAGCCCCTCCAAGCAGGGTGGTGTGGAGAAAGAGAAGCCTGTAGCCTGAACCCAGCCATCCAAAGCTGAAGCCCTTGGGCTTTGGCTTTGGGGCTCAGGCCCCAGCAAGTCAAACACCAACTCTGGCAACCCTATTAAAATGGAGTCATGAGCCACTTGTCCTAACACACACAGTTTGAGAACTGCTGTCCTGTTTTATCTGAACTCAAAGAAGGGAGCATTGGTGGGATGTTAAAGAAATGCTTCTTGCGTGGCTCATCTCCAGAACTGTTTTTACTGCTATTGCTCCTAACGGCTGTAGAGTAACATCAGTTGGCACCTGTATACACAAGACATATGAAGAGCAGAAACACTACCTGAGTCAGCTAGCTGAGTAAGCATTGCATTTTAAAGACAAAAACATCTTCCTGAAATGCTGCTTTTTCTATTCATTTTTCCTTTGAAGGCCAACCTCAAACTGCAAAGGTTTCTCAACAGTGCAAACTGGGCTGAATTAATTATATCTTAAGTATGTATTGTATTATTTCTGCATTCATTTTATAAATTCTGGAACATTGTAAACTTTTCCTGTTGTGGGTGCATACAATTTGTTCACTTAAATCAGGATGCTACATTACCTTACATTATGAAAAGAATCAAGAATAATTAAGGTATACACTTTTCACCATCTACGTAGTGTTTCACAATACAGAAAATGAAAGACAATTGCTCGTTTTACTTCTATTTAATCAGCAGTACTCTACCGTACTGGTCTAATGTACTAGAACGAGAAAACTTATGTTGCAAACATTGTAGGAAAACTTAAGGCATCCGTTTTCAAGCGCTTTTTGTATTTTCAAAGTTATGGTCTAGTTAGTAGAATGGGGTTTGTTCTACTTGCCATACTTTTAACAACAAGTTTTAGTTATGAATTGTTGCTTCGGAGAGCATCTTTTTAAAATCAAAGTATTTTCACTCTTCTTCCTGATTTTCCATCTGTGTTATATGAGAATAGATAGATGGGGCTTTAAGTTCTTAACACCTTAACTGTTATTTACACACACTAGATATCAATCTTTACCTTTATTATTCCATTGAATCGAGCACACAGAGATATATCAATAACCAGCAGGGGGCAGCATTTTAAAGACTGAAAACTGCTTCATGTTGTCCAAGCAAAAGAAAATGCCTACTTTGGTTGAATAAAGAAATAGACCCACTACTCTAACTCCTTACTTGAAACACTTGTTTTTAAAATTGCTATTCAGAGCTGTTCCATTTACTCGTCTTTATTTTCAGTATATAGACAAAATGAAGTTTACAGCAACATAATGATCTTGTTCAGTCATGCCAGTGATTTACAGCAAGTATATAGAAAGAACAGGGAAAGCCAATCACAGAAGAAATAAAGATTTCACTTTCACATCTCATCCTCAGAGAAACTGCAACATACTCCTGATGCTTTGTTACAGACGAGTACTACACTGAGGGCCACAAGCAGTAGTCTAAGAACATATAAATATCAGTAATACGAGATGAAAGTGATCCTCTGTGCACCAATTAAATTGCTGAAGCTTCAGTACAATGAGATCTTTATTTCAGAGTATTTAGAATGTTATTTCCCCCCTTTTAATGTATGTGCTTTCACACTGTTATTTAGCCAAAAATACATGAACATATTTATACAACATACCTATGAAAACTGACATATTAAGAGGTAAGGGAAACCCTCAAAAATCCTCTTCTGAAATCTCAATCTCCTGAGAAATGAGACACTAACTCAGATGCTCTAAACTACAGCAACAGAAAAATGAAGGGCCAAACAACATTAATTTGGAACAGTACTAGTTACTGGTCCACAAGAAGATGCACAAAATAAACTCATGAATAGGCTGCTACCATAGTCTTGTCCCTGGACAGAGAGACAGAACGAACAATGCCCCACAACAGCAGGAAAATTTGATCTGATTTATGTAAGCATGGCTATTTTAATTGGATCACACAGGAGAATAGATGAAAATGCCGCATAATACTGGAAATTAGTGTCTACCCTGTTCAGTACTCACCAAGAAAGAAAAAGCCAAAAAGGAACCATCTCTGCCAGCCACTCGAGTTGAATCTGGAGCTTACCTAAACGTCAATAAAAGTTCTTTCTTGCATTAGTTAACTGCAGGTTGAAAAATCTCAAAATATACCTTACTGCATTTAGAAAAGCCTTTACAGATGCATTTACTCATCAGAAAAATCTCCCAATCTAAAATTTTCCTAGAGGTAGAGATTAGGTCGGAGTTAGCCATAACTATTAGGAAAAGTTACAGTTAACAGCCTAGACAAACCTTAACAGTTTGCTTTTGCTTTGCGGTAGCTTCTCTGAGGAAAGATTAAACACATCAATATGTCACAACTCCTTGTTATGTATTACACAGTTGAGTGAATCTTCCATCTCATTGGAATGAGACTGGCCCCAACTCTGGTAAAAGTAATATTTTACATGGGGCTGGCTCCAGGCACCAGTGCAGCCAAGATCAGGCCTGGGGTGGCAAGTCACAAGGGGCGGCTTGCTGGTTGTTCTTAGGGCGGCAGTCCGGCGGCATGCCTGTGGGGGGTTTCCATGCACCGCGGCTTCAGCGGCAGGTACACCGAAGCCAATGGACCAGCAGACCTCCCACAGGCGTACCACCGAAGGCCGACTGACTGTCGCGTTTAGGGCAGCAAAAACCCTAGAGCTGCCCCTGATTTTACAATCTCAAACTAATGCATTTTAAATTTTTATTATATTAAATTGAGTATTTCTTTTCTAAAACGTACTACTGGAAACCCTTTAATCTGGAAAGGAGGTTGGGAAACAAACCACTTTGGCCTCTTCTGTGCTAGCAGGCGATTCCTTAAGGGATTCGGATAACAATCCCCATTGTACTTTCTATGAGAAAGCCGAGGACGTACTCCACAGGTCTCATCTACATATCTAACACACTAATACACTGAGTATTTTTGATCTATGATTCATCTTAGTGGTCTCAGCGATGCTTAGTTTTTTAAAAAACTATTCTTAAAAATGTATAATGCTGGAACTTAGAGAAATTCCCATTATGCAGGTTAATAATTGAAAATTACATTTTCAAAACCAGCTTAAGTATGTACTCAAAAGGGAACTTAACAAGAACGTCTTTGTCCTCCAACATTTAATAGTACAGAATACAGTACTACCAGATACTCCCATATATTTACAGCAGTTCAAATGCTACTTTTTGGCCAGTTCTCAATTTATAGACTCAGACTTTAAGGTCAGAAGGGACAACTATGATCATCTAATCTGACCTCTTGCATAATGCAGGCCACAGAATCTCACCCACCCACTCCTGTAGTAAACCCCTAACCTATGTCTAAAATACTGAAGCTCTAAAATTGTGGTTTAAAGACTCCAAAGTGCAAAGAATACTGAAGCAAATGAATCATGCCCTATGCTGCAGAGGAAGGCGAAAAACCCCCAGGGCCTCTGCCAATCTGCCCTGGAGGAAAATTCCTTCCTGACCCCAGATATGATGATCAGCTAAACACTGAGTATATAGGCAACACTCACCAGCCAGACACCCAGGAAAGAATTCTGTGTAGCAACTCAGATCACACCCGATCTAACATCCCATCACAGGCCACTGGGCATATTTACCATTAATAGTCCAAGATCAATTAATAGCCAAAATTAGGCTATCCCATCATACCATCATCTCATCAAGCTTAGTCTTGAAGCCAGATAGGTCTTTTGCCCTGACTGCTCCCCTTGAAAGGCTGTTCCGGAATTTCACTCCTCTGATGGTTAAAAACCTTCATCTAATTTCCAGTCTAAACTTCCTGGTGGACAGTTTACCTCCATTTGTTCTTGTATTCATATTGGTACGGAGCTTAAATAATTCCTCTCTCTCCCTGGTATTTATCCCCTCTGCTATATTTAGAGAGAGCAATCATATCTCCTCTCAGCCTTCTTTTGGTTAGGCTAAACAAGCCAAGCTCTCTGAGCCTCCTTTCATAAGACAGACTTTCCATTCCTCGGATCATTCTAGTAGCTTTTCTCTGTACCTGTTCCACTTTGAATTCATTCTTCTTAAACATGGGAGACCAGAACTGCACACACTACTCCAGATGAGGTCTCACCAGTGACTTGTATAACGGTACTATCACCTCCTTATCTCTACTGGAAATACCTCGCCTACTGCATCCCAAGATCACATTAGCTTTTTTCACAGACATATTACATTGGCGGCTAATAGTCATCCTATGGCCAACCAATACTCCAAGGTCCTTTTCCTCCTCCGTTACTTCCAATTGATGCATCCCCAGCTTATAACTAAAATTCTTGTTATTAATTCCTAAATGCATAACCTTGCACTTTTCACTATTAAATTTCATTCCATTACTATTACTCCAGTTTACAAGGTCATTCAGATCTTCCTGTACGATATCCCAGTCCTTCTCTGTATTGGCAATATTTCCTACCTTTGTATCACCCACAAACTTTATTAGCACACTCCACTTTTTGTGCCAAGGTCAGTAATAAAAAGATTAAATAGGATTGGTCCGAAAAACAATCCCTGAGGAACTCGACGGTAACCTCCCCGCAGCTTGACAGTTGACCTTTCAGTAGGACCCGCTGTAGTTTCCTCTTTAATCAGTTCCTTATCCACCTTTCAATTTTCATATTGATCCCCATCTTTGTCTGAACGACAGATTTTTCTCATTTCTGAAAGCACATCTGATCATTTTAATGCTGAAAAAGAAGCTATCAAGAGTATATGCAGGAAAGAGCTAAACAGACTTTGCCACATTGCTTTGCCAATGCTCTCAAATCCTTTAATGGTCTCCAGTATGGCCAGCTCTCATGATTCTCACGAGTGTCAGAATTTCAGAGGGATCTGGAGCTGACGAGGTAAGAAACTCCTGCCCCAGAAGCGAGCAGAGTCCCGCCCTTCTGTTAACCAGTCCCACAGGAAGGAAGGAGGGAGAAGAGCCCAGCAGCTTGCCATTCTCACAGAAGGGAGAAGGGGCAAAGGGAGCAAAGAGCCCAGCACAGCTCCTCTTGTAAGAAACACCTACAGGACTGCACATCTGCTCCTCCCACTTCCCCCTACAGCAACAAAACTGGGCAAAGCAGAGAGGGGTGAAGAGCCTGGAGCTGCCCCCCTCAGCCTGGGAAGGGAGTGAAGAACTCTAGGAAGAGCAGACGTGAGGCTTGAGAGCTGAAGTGATAAGGGACTGAGGAAGAAGAATTGCTTGAAATGGGATGGGAAGATGTTTGGGTGAGAGCTGCAGCAGGGGTCAAAATCACCTTACCCAATACATTTGGGAGAGTGGGCAACACAAGCTATTACAGACATACTAGGGAGGGACAGGAGTTCAAAAGTGAAGACTGATTATAGTTTGGTTTTGGTCTTGGTCTAAGGATCTCATGATTCTTGGGGTGTCTGACTCTGTTATTGGGCTCAAGGTTGGCAGTACTGAAGTCCCATCTCTCTTATTCCAGTACTCAACCTCTTAAAACACAGGCAGTCATTACGTCAATGAATGTGCTGTTAATAACCCTCACTTGGACTGGACCGAAGTTTCAATTTTAACATAGTTCTGAAAGAGAGGCTAATACATTAGTCCACTGTTTCCTGCAACTGCCTCTGAACTGTGATTAGTATATTACATAGTTTATTTACACTGAAACATGAAGCATGAGGCTTGATACACTTGACGTTTCAAAGCACTGTCGCGGGAACGCTCCCACGGCAGCACTTTGAAGTGCGAGTGTGGCCACCCGCAAGCGCTCGGAGAGAGCTCTCCAGGCGCTCCTAGTAATCCACTTCCACAAGGGACTTAGCTCCAAGCACTGGGAGCCCAGCAAGTGAGAGCGCTATAAAGAGCCAGTGTAGCCAAGCCCTTAGTTCCTAATCAAATGCTAAAATAAGGTCTTTTTCACACTTGCATGCTTTCTTCCTAACCACATATCTTAGCTACCATTAAAACATTTCCTGCTCAAAAATAGTCTTAAGCACAGCATCAGCACAACATCTGAAACTAAACCAACAGGATAGAATATTTTGGAAAATCCAAGCAAAAACTGTTTAAAATATACAAAACAAAACAATTATGTCTCACCCCGAACAGGAGACAGGTTGCATTTTCAGTGTCCTGTGATGATTTATAAATGAATATTGATAAAAGTAATGTTTTTAGTTTTAACAAATGTTGAAGCCTTTCAGCATTTTATAGGGGCAGGTACAAGGTTGAAACAATGAATTACTGCTCCAAACACCACTGAAGTCTTAGTTTGTTTAAAACCCAACAATGTTAAACAAATTAGCATTGCTAAATAATATCTTTACAGTCTAATTACTTCTTCAAGCTCTCTAGACAAACCAGTTCAAAATTGTTTTTCCTTAATTTCTTGAGGCAACAGCTAAACTCCATTTAAAAGTTTTTGGACATGATTCACAAGTGCTTTGCCACTGATCTGATTACCAATCAGTCTTCAGTCATTCAGCAAAGATGAATCATGCCATAAGTTTTTATTGTAGGTTAATTTTGTCCTTTGCTGAGCCAACTTCCCTCACCTCACAGAAGTAAAGACTAACCCATGTAGTGTCTAAAAGTTACTGAAAACAGTTTTGAAGCTAAAATCATCAAATGGAATTTGACTTTTGTCTTCAGTGTCTATTCAGTATAATGATCTGACTTAAACTGATCCAATGACTGGCACACAGCCTAAGGCTACACGGGGGGGGGGGGGCATGTTTCGAACTAAGATACGCAACTTCAGCTATGCTATTTGAGTAGCTGAAATATCTTAGTTCAACTTACCCGGACATCCTCACGGCAGTGAGTCAACTGCAGCAGCTCTCCCATCAACTCCGCTTACTCCTCCTGCCAAGGTGGAGTACAGGCATCGATTCGGAGATCGATTTACCACATCTAGACAAGACGCAATAAATCAATCCCTGATATATTGAACAGTACCCGCCAATCCAAGTGGTAGTACAGATGTACCCTTAGACAGGAGTTCTCAGCATTGTCTGCAGCAAGGACCACCGTCCCCTCTACTATGAGCTTCCACATAACACCACTATTGCAATTGCTTACACATACAATATAAAAAGTTACGTATCCTTAACTGTCTTATAATGCCTTTTGGCAAGTGGAGACAAGGACAAACATTCACAGCATCTGACCACCACCAAGTGCATCACAGACCACTATATGGTCCAATTCGATATATGGTCCAATTTCGAAAATGTGGACCTAAAGTCATGATTTGCTATCAACAGTTCCTCAAGGAATTGTTGTGACGAGTAGTAAGTGTGCAATAATGCAGCATATTTTTTTGGTTTTATTCTACAAGTCGTTTATGACAACTGTCAAGCAAAAAAACTTAGAATCACGTCATTACATATCCACAATGCACCAAATTAATTTTGTGTTTAAAACTGTTGAATTCAGATTTGTCATTCCTATTCAACCTAGAGAATTGACCTAGACGACTTATGAGAATGCTAATTAATTTGCCAACCCAAATTGAAATCCCAAGTTAACCCACAAAAAAAAAAAACCCTTCATATTTACAAATGATAGGTAACCTTTATGTAAAGTTGTTACTTAATGCCAAGAAGCCTTCCTGAAACACAAATTTAAAACCATCAATTCCTCATGGTAACCTCCCTACCTATGTGCCCTAGAGTACAATATTTTTTTATTAAAAGTTAGTATCATTAGATATTTAATGGGTCGAAGGATACTCTTCCTTACAGTACTCGGGGTATGAGGCCAGCATGAACACTAGAAGTTGAACTCCTATATTTATTGTTTTGAACAATCAAATCACAGCTGGGTCACTAAACACTGAGTTTCTGCCAAGGTCAGCCAAGTCTTCCTGTTTGTGTGCACTTCCTTTGCCTAGCTTGTGACTCCACTCCACTAGTCAAAGATACATTTTTTTGAACATATCTTCAAAGGTGAAAAGCTTTGCAGGCTGAAATGCAAAGAGGTTTACTTTCCAGTATTGAAACATTTCTCATTTCAGTAGGGCAGATTTATTTCTTCCTCAATGCCTACATTTCACAATAAAAAAAGCAACTGCATCAATATACTTTGGAAGTTGCAAGAAAACCACTTCTTACTTGCATTACAAATACTCCTGACCTTTATTTGAGCAGCATGACCTATTAATCAAGATTTTACGGGGGTTGAACCTCTCTAGTGCAGCACCCTCGGGACCTGACTGGTGCCGAACCAGAGAATTTGCTGAACCATGGGAGATCAATGCAGAGTGCTGGGGGTACAGGAACCTGGGGTGCGGCAGGTCCTGCAGCACCCCCAGACTTTGTGCCCAGCATGTCCCCCTGCCCAGGGTCCCAGCCACCAGCCCCTCTGCTGTTGTCTAGGGTACTGGCTGCTGGCTGTGGGGTCTGCTTATGACCCTGGCCCTCCACAACAACCCCCAGCTGCGGTCCCAGCTTTACCCGTCTGCGCCCCTCACTTCCCCAGGCTGGGATCACAGTGGGGTGGGGAGAGAGGCACGGAAAAGCTCATCACCAGTAGATGCTCTGCATCGATTCATTTTTCTCAGTAGGTGCTCCGGCCCCGGCACAGATGTTGCCAAACCAGGGAGTGCCAGATTAGAAAGGTTCAACCTATACCGCCTGTGATGGGTTGGGATCACAGAAACCCCTTTAGAAGCTGCCACCTGATATGCCAAGGCTACTCCTGCCTGTTTTCGTGCCCAAACAGCTTAGAACCTCAGTACCCTTCCTGGCTTGAGTCAGACTCACTAGCCTGCTGCAAAAACAGACCCAGGTACCTTATCAAATCTTTATAGCTTTTCCCTCCAATGAAATTTAGCCCTAGTCACTGCCTATTTCCTAAACAGAGATGCCTGATACAGGATTATGTTTTCTCATCTTGACATTATGCCATTAGAAATGTCATTTAAAGCCCAAGATTCGCCAATTACCTTCACAAAGCTGGTGGGACACTTCTGTTTAAATTGACTTTTAGTGCTAAAATGAATTGCTCCACTTCAATATTCACCTTTTTCCATGTAAAGATTGCCAGTCCTAAATGATAGAGTAAATAATTTATTCACTTCCACTATTGAAAACAGACTGCTGAGTTTGAGTCTTTAATGAAAGACACATTGGAAGTTTGTCTACTAAGTGCATTTAGGCAAAGATAACTCATTATGGAAATGAAGACTGTGGTAACACAAAAAATTTAAATTCTATGCAACTTATGTCAGAACAAATAGAATAATATTTGAAAAGGGTAGGTGGGATGACCCAGAAAGTTATTGGCCTCTCTTGCCTCAGATCTATGTCAGACTGACAACGGTATAGCTGATACATGACTGGATTAACAAAGAATTTAAAGGAGGGTAATATAATTAATGTGTATCAGCATGGGTTTATGGAAAACAGACCTTGGCAAACTACCTTGACCTTTTTAGATGAGATTACAAGCTTAGCTGGTAAAGGTAACAGTTTTGATGTAATATATTTAGACTTCTGTAAGGCATTTCCCTTGGCACTAGATGAATTTTAATTAAAAAAATAAAGATATAAAATTAACATGGCACACATCAAATGCAGTAAAAAATGGCTAACTGATGGGTCTCAAAATTAAACTGTAAAGGGGGAATCAAAGAGGTGTGTTTCTAGTGGGGTCCTGCAGGTGACAGTTCTTGGCCCTACATTATTATCCAAGACCTGGAAGAAAACAAAATAGTCTGATAAACTTTGGTTCCCCCCGCCACACCCCTGAGGTTGTGCAAGCAGCTTTGGTATAAGCGCTTAAAAATTAACCGAAAGAGCCTCCCTACCTTACGGAAAACCACCACCTCTGGGCAGTTTGAGGCAAGCTGCTAACGCAGTAATTTTGAAAAATATTGCCTTTAAAACCCTACATTTCATTTTGCATGCATGTCACTGCATATATTTAGGAGCAAGCCATTAGGTTATCAGTCTGCAAGGTCACTAATATGTAGCTTTTCAAACCATCTAGTTATTCCATCCCTTCTCACAAATTCAAAAATATTTTATGCTATATAAATAAGATTGGTAAATTATCAAAAACACAGCACTCAGAATTTCACAGCCCAAGAACTTTTTGCTTTAAAATAATTACAATTGACCTTCTTAACCAAGAAACCTAAACTGTATCACAGGTTTAACATGACTTCAGGGTTACATCTCAATCCAAAGGGGGTCTCTTGCCAATGCAAATTTAACAGATAGGCATAAAGTACATGACGAAATTATTCCAGTCCATCTCATAGTAACACTAAAACCCTGTACTGTTTGCCTAAACATATGAAGTTCCTAGCCATGTTGGAGTCCCAGAATTAGAGAGCAACCTGAATCTCTAGGCCCTGTTGACGACATCACTTCAGACTCGAGGCCAGACACCATAGCAGTAATGGTAGCAAAAGTACTTACAGCACTTGTTTGCTCACTGAACACATACTAGTATTTGAATCTGCTTTTATACCATTATATTTTATCCACTCTTCTCAACAGAAAATAAATGACACATTAGCAACAGCTACCAGATGCACGTGTTGTGTTGATACAACACTTTGATTAACACCCAAAAATAGTTTAGGGAACATGTGACTGTTTGGCATCATCCTAACTCACTACCAGATTACACCGCATTAGTGTACTTACCCCTCCCAATAAATTAGGAGAACTATGGCTTAATTTTCTCTGTACAAAGTCAAACTGCACTCAAGAAACGTTTAAAATCCCTTCAATTATTTTCCACTCAAGTTTTTCCATCTCCATTGTGATCTGAAAAGGAGAAACAAGTGATAGCAAAGCCTCTTTTCATAAACCATAATTTCAACTGGCATTCTTATACTGGTTTTTCTGAACAATCCTGAATACAATGCTAAATTAATGCCTTTTTAAAAACCCCTCACAGGTGCAATGCTATAAAAAAAGAACACTAATGATTTTCTAGCGTAACCAATCCTTGCAATAATTTCTAAATTATTCCAGAAAGCATGCTATCAACATAGAAATCACAAGGCGGACTTTACTCATAGATGGAAAATTAATTTCTCAGTCACTTAAAATGATCTTTTTCAGTATTCAATAACAGTATCTCAAACAATTAAAGCAAGGTACAAAAGCAGCAGAAAATCTGTTATCACTGTGCACATCCTTGTAATGAACCAACATTTACCAGACCTTCAGCTGAACCTTTGTTTCATAACACTGAGCACTTTGCTGAAGTTAAGACATAAGATGCATGTTTTTTATTAGTTGGCTGATTTTCTTAACGTGTCTTTGAAACAATTTAATTTTTCCTGATAAGTTAGTATTTGTCCTTACCAGCCCTGCTACTTTCATTTACACCAGTCCCAACTGCAAAGAAACATCTTCATACACCTATGAGCAGAAAGAACAAATTCTTGATGCAGTAAAAACAGTACACAGCCTCCCAGCTTTACATTTGCTCTGTATCAAGCAGAGCACACCAGCGCTTAAATCACCATAGGAAACATTGGTTAAGTGTTTTACATTTCTCATTAAACTTTATTGTTTAACCTCCTATCAGTCTACAAGCATACATTTGTTGCCAATACGTAAGGTTTTGTAAGCTAAAAATTGCACCACTCTTGGAAGAACAGCCTTTCACTGAAGCAGAAACGATTTTGAGTACAATTCACTCTGTGGCAGGGGACAAGTACAAGGTGCACGTATGTTCCACTTCACTTTGGCTTGCATTTCTAAATTAGACTTAGAATGTTTCATAGACCCTGTAGTGGCTCTCCGCACAGAGGCGAATTCATGCTTCTAACTGGTCATAATTCAATGCAAACTTAATCTGAAATGCTTTTTTATTATTATGCTTAAATGGCTCATTGACACCTGAGAGAAAACTTTAGGAACAGTTTTTCAAAACAAGTCTCTACCAGATCATTACTAAGATTCAAGCTAAGTGTCCTTAACAGACCTCTTCATGGGAAAGAGTTACTTTTCTCTTGCTCTTGTAGCAATTTCTGTGTGAAACAATACACTGCAAAGTCCAGCACTTGTTAAAGTAAAAATGTATATTTGGGACAAATACTTCAAGAGTTTTAGAGAGTTCCGTCCAGATGAGAAGTTTGTCAAGTTTCATCTAAGTGGTTCCAGTTCATTTTCCCTCCCAGTACTTCACAAGCTTCAGAGTTTGAAACTTATTGTTTTTTTAAGTTTTGAAATAAGTCAATTTTGTGAACAGCAAATTCATCAAGCAGAACAGCTTTAAATAACTGTTAGTGAAGCTAGTGAATGACCGCAATAGCGATGAGGATAATAAGGACATTGCAGGTAGAACAGCTTGATAACTACTGAAATTGACTGCCCTGCAAAAGTAGATTCATCAACTGTCAAACATATGCACAGAAAGGAACTGTGGTTGCTAATTACCACCTTTATCAACTGTCTGCTCAATTTGCACTATTTTATTTAATGTAACTCTGGCTTCTGTACATTTCCCAAACTGAGTTATAGTACTTGGAACCGACTGGATTGGACCACCACAGCACAGGGCTGCTACAGAAGTCAAAGAAAAACAGGAAAAAAGCCAAGCGGTGGAGTCATAAGGGAAAGCCACAGAATTAAAATGAAAAGAGATGTATAGGTATTCACATGTTTGTGGTGTTTATTCCTCTACCTTTGCTTCAAAAATATTAAAACTAGTACTTAGGGCTTTTTGTCTATTGTAACAATTTTCATATGAAAAATGCTCAGTTTACATATCTATTTTCTCAAGCACCTGCCCAACATTTGCTTTGAGAACCAATCGTAAAAGCTGAAATTCCTTTTCCTTAAATCACCAGCTGCCAAAGTTTTTCTAAAACAAATTAGATCTGTGTTGACACCCGTTCTTCTTGCTGCTTTCAACTGGTTAAATCTGTCCAAACAGTTGAAACACAGTAAACAGTTTAGAACTCTTATCAGAAATAAGCAGCAGTAAAAGTCAATATCCATTTAGTGATACAAAGAAGTACACAGATATAAGGGGCAAAATTTAGCACAGGTACCCAGGTCAAGCAACTGTGATAGAGGAGGGTCAGGAAGCAGCTGTAGAGTGCTTAAGGGAAATATGTAAACTCAAGGCTATTTAAGGCATGGCTCCCTGTAGACTAGGAAAGGTGGCTACAGGTTAATTGGAGCACCTGTAGTCATTTAAGGCCCTGTTAGGAACCCAGTAAAACCCCCTGCTTCAGGCAAACAGAGGAGGAGGAGGAGGAAGAAGGAAGGAAGAAGAAGAAGAAGAAGAAGAAGGAGGAGGAGGAGGAGGGAGAAGGAGGAGAGAGGACTGGAGCTTGGAGGTGTGAGACTTGGAAAAATCAGAGAACCAAAGGAAGAGGGACCCTGCCCCAATAAGAGGAGGGAGACTCCCTTCCCCAGAGTCTACAGGACTTCCCCAGAGTCTACAGGACTGAAGGTACCTCACTCAAGGGTAAGAACCTGCAGGGGTTAACAGGTGCAACAGGAGAAAATCCAGACCCCTCCCCAGCTTCCCTCCTTTACTACCTTCCTGGGCCACTAATGTGACCATTGGCACCCCAAGAGCAGGGGCAAGGGATGGCATCTTAGCTCCCTGCTAAGAAAAGCGCAGGACCCACCAGATTAAGGTCAGCCATCTTGTCACACAATGTAAAATTTCAGGTGTTAATGATTTCTATGAGAATTTCAGCCACTTTTGAGGAGAGTGAAACAGATTTAAATCAACTTCCCTGGCTAACTTCAAGCTACAGGTAGACTATATATTGAGGTAAATTTTCAAGGGTGTCTCTTTTGGGAAGAAAAAGATTAGTTCTATTTTACCCATGCTTTTCCCATAACCAAACTGCTCCCACTATCCCCTGATGATTTAACACTTGTGTGCAAGTGACCAGCAATAATGAACAAAACTGACATTAACAACTAGGATTCAGGCATAGCAGTTGAATTCATGGAAGAGTACTGACTGGATGAGATCTGAAGGAATTCTCCCCCCACACCTCAGTTGTTTGGGAAGTAGCTGCTGATACTACTTCAACCCACCAATTATAGAAACATCTGGGAGTCCTTGCACATTTCCCACATGGAAATTATAGGTATATTATCCCCCTAAAGGATTATTGATCCACTGACCAGTCACCTGCACTACCTTTGCCATCTTCTTGAACTATTCCTCCCTGTGGAGTCCATCTCTGTAACCCTCCCACAAGGCTTCACGGAGCAACGCATGGGAGAGTGCAATCAACAGGGGGATCCTGAACTGGCTGAAAAGGATGCAATAGTTCCCAAAAGGGGTAGGGATGGAGCACATAAATGGCAAGAAAGGAGCTGCTTTCCCCATCTGCAACTTTTCCATCTGCAACTTCTTCTCACACGTGCCCCCATACAACTAATTTAAGCTCTCCTGGGCTTTTCAAAAGCCTGTTGCTTCTGCTAACTACCATGTCCTCCCTCCACTTAGTTGCAGCACAAAACCAGCATTCTTAGGACCTGGAAGTCTGAAAAATTGCCCGTTTTGTACTCAAAGAATTTTTCCCTCTGGACACAACTGGCAGAGGTTGATGGGTATTTCACCCTCTCCACAGCATCACGGATGAACGGTTTTGTTGTAAACAGGACTTTAAATATCATGAATAAGGCTACAATTGAGTCATGGGTATTCTTAGTAAAAGCCATGGACAGGTCACGGACAATAAACAAAAATTTACGGCCCAAGACCTGTCCATGACTTTTACTAAAAATGCCCCAGACTAAATCTTGGTGAGGACAGCTGCTGAAGGGCATGACCGGGGGGGGAGGGGGGGGGGGAGAAGGGTGCGCGAATTCTACAGGGGGGAACCAGCAGTTCCAGCTGCTGTGGGCCACTGCTGCAGCAGTGGCTGCTCTGGCCTGCTGGGGCCAGCCACACTGGCCACTGCTCAGGCAGTCCCCGGGGCCAGCTAACTGGAGCCAGCTGAGCAGCAACCATGTGCAGCTGGCTGCAGGGTTGCGCGAGTGGCTGGCTGCAGAGCTGCTCCAGCAGCAGTCGATGTGGCTGTCCCCAGAACCAGCTGCTTGGGGGGCCCAGAGGTCATTCACACTGGCTGCTGCAGAAGTCACAGAGGAGCCCAGCTGTCCAAATTTGTGTAATTAAAGCAGGCAAATCACACTTGTCAGAAATTTTGTGACACGCATATTAGAGTGTTTTTCTTTTCCAAGGAAATAGCAAACATAAGGTCTGTTCTCCAGTGAGGTGCCAAACAAACAACAGAGATGTCATTTCTCCAAAGTGTGTACATCGAAAAACACACTAGAGTTGACCTTGAAAGAAAAAAAAAAATCTAATTGGGATTCAGTTACGTAATTAATTTAGTTGTAGGATCCTAGTCCTCAGTTCTGTACTCAAGATAATACAGTCTGACAGTGGCTAGTTTCTACTTCAATATGGTCTGACAACAGAAAGCATAAGACGGTTGGGGCACATTGGCAATCCATACAGAAGCTTGTTTTTACGATACCAGGTTCAAAATGGATCCTTACTTTGATGAACTGAAGCACTTGCAAAGTTTAAGGGAGTGATCTCAGAGATACAAATGATTGAATAGCCAGTGTTTGAGGAAGCCTGACAGAATACAAAAATAGCCAGATCAGGAGGTCCGAAGTTCCACTGCTGCCTTATTTTCCTAAACTACTTCCAGTTATAAACTGAGAAGCTACTATCAATTTTATTTTATTTTCTGGCTAATGAAAACGTTAAGTGTCATTCATAAAATAAAGCTCTAGCTATCAAAGTATGAAATAAGATTTCACTGAACTGGTATTTAATACATTTGCTAATCTGAAAGTGTTAGTTTCATTAGAGTTCCCATTGGATGCCAGCTAACAGTTATCATAACCTGCTACAGTTCTTGAATTACAATTATCTCAACTGCTGTTCCGTTAAACAAATACTGTTTTAAAAAGTAAAAACAAACGTGCAGTATGTGGCCATGTAGTTATGATCAACTGTGGGCAGGCTAATAATCTTCTGGCCCATTTCGGTGAACCAATATCACAACTGTTTTTGTCACCTAAAGTTGCTGCTCTGAGACCTGCATTCTTAGCGGAAACCACTGAGTACAAGTGTACTACATCAAGCCAAGCTGAGGAGATTCTGCATGTAAAGACACCAGTGAAGTTTTTCAAAAAACTTACTCTTCTCGTCTGCAGAGGGAATGGGGATCCTGCAGCAGAGGTAACTTCCTTCATCTTCTACCTTATTTAGCAGTATTAAGCTTTAGCTACCAAGTAATTTCATAGACCAATATCATAGACAAGCATATTCTAGAGTTACCAGAAAAACTGCAGTACAGTAGACTCTCAATTATCCAGGACTGGGTTAACCGGGTTGTGGATTAACCAGGATGGGGGGGGGGAAATACGCATAACTCACAGGGCCGGTTCTGGCTTTGTTGCCGCCCCAAGCACACAAAAAAAATCCCACCAGGGTGCAGGGCAGCCAGTGAACCAACAGCCCCTCCCTCCAAATTTCCTATTGATGGTGATTATCTGGTATTTTATTAACCAGGATTTTTTCCCTATCATCCCGGACAATCGAGAGTCTACTGTATTTAATTTTTACATTGCATTTTAAGAGCTACACCTTGGCTATCAGACACCAGTACAAAGGTATAGATTTTATTATAATATGCTATATAAACGGAAGCCTAAAAGTTCAGAAGATCACTCTAATCCAATAATGTGGATCAGTTGATGTCAAATTGCTATGGAGCAGAGTTAAAGCCATTTATTAACATCCCAAAATACCCTATGGTATGAATGGACTCAACCTCCCTGGTCACATTTTTTCCTAGCCTCTTACATTCTCTAAGGGGAACTCTAAGAGTTACTGGCTTTTCTATTATGGGAGACAAACATAATGCCGTACTTTGAGATTAAAGGTTTAAGACCTAGAGCTAGGATGGGAGGGCAAGAATCTAAGTGGAAAGTGAAGAAAAAAAAACAGAAGGTACCAGTCAAAAAGGCAGTAAATATAGTGATAAGGCCTACGTTTCCCTCTAAGTTGTGCAGCCACGCAGCAGCCTACAAGTGCCGTGTAGACACTCAGGGCTGCAATGAGGATAAATGCCTCTCCTCAAGCCCAGACCTGCCACAGCAGGGAGAGTGGCCCCTCCCTGCTAATAGAAGCTCCTGGGTTGGGGCCAGGGGAGAGGCACTTCTACCCCCCTCTCCCCGCCAGTTGATGCTGCAGGGAGTCCTCTCTCACCACCATAAGCCTGGGGCAATCTGCACCCCAAACCCTTCATCCCCAGCCCCACCCCAGAGCCCCCACCCCCAGCTGGAGCACTTACCCCACACACACACACACACCCCCTAGTCCTCTGCCCCAACCCTGAGCCCCACACACACACACTCCGAACCCCTCAGCATCACCCCACCATGTGAATTTTGTTATGTATACCAATATGGAGATTATGTCACACATCACCTCTATATCAATGCATATAAAATTAATTCTGCATATGAATGGGAAAAAATAGAGGGAACACTGGACAAGGCTGGAGAATCTGATTTAAATAGGATTTATATGTCTTAAATAAGTGCTTTATGTTTAATCCTACAAGGTGTGCTATACAGAAGAGCCCCTATATTCATGCAGAGCTCCGTTTACTTGAGCATACAAGTCTCCCTGTGCTGGATCAGGGCGTTTTATGCTGCAAGCAGCAAATGTCTAAGTAATTTTTTCTTCAGACAAGGAGATTTTTAGCTATGTCATCAATACCCGCCACGCTACTCCCAGGACAGACATAAGGAACTACATCCAGTACCAAAACTAAGAAAAAACAAGTGGTCCAACAGAACTGAGTCAATCTCACTTCTGTACAGAAGTGTTAGGCAGTCATTTACATATTAGTAACACATTAACAAGTATGCTGCTATCTCAATAGCGTAGCCAAGTATTTGTCAGTTAAGGTGCTATTTGGTTAACAGTCTTCTGAACTAATATTACAACAAAGCGGCTAGCATGGCACACACTGTTTGTATAATTCACAAATGCTGATCACTTCTGTTACTGTAAGAATGTCATCAGCTACATCATAATTTGCTATCCCTCCAATTCTACGCTGCAGAAGGTTTATTATAAAGAATGCTTTTCTATTCTTTACACTGATGAATTTTCACTATTTGACTTTTAAGAAGTTCTAACTTTTGGAAATGTTAGTGATAGCGAACAGTTAGTGAAAGCTTATTACTTTTCCCACCCGCGATTACCAGCTATGAACAAATTCTCTTGAAAATATTTAACTGATGCTGCAGAAGTCACATGAAAGCCAATGTGATTTCATGTTTAAGATTAGCAGCTGTGTTAGTCTGTATCCGTAAAAAAATACAAGGAATATTTGTGGCACCTTAGAGACTAACCAGTTTATTTCAGTATAAGCTTTCGTGGGCTATAACACAGAATGGAACACACAAAAGTAAGATGCATTTATATACATAGAAAGCAGAAAAAGTTGGAAATTACCATACCAATTCTAAGAAGCTGTTTAATTTGGATGGGCCCATTATCAGCAGAAGAAAGAAAAACCTTTTGTAGTGAAAATCAAGTGGATCTGTGTCTGACAGTTGATAAGAACCTGTGAAAAGAAACTTAACTAGGGAAATGTATTCAATTAGTGTGACGACAAAGCCATTCACAGTCCCTGTTTAACCCTTGGTTGATAGTGTCCAATTTGTCAATTGATTCCAGTTCCTCAGCTTCTTGTTGGAGTCTGTTTTGGAAGTTTTTCTGTTTTAAAACTGACATCTGCAAGTCTGTAATAGAATGGCCAGAGGGATTAAAGTGTTCTCCTACTAGTTTTTTAATGTTATGATTCCTGATGTCAGATGTATTCATTTATTCTTTTGCGTAGAGACTGGCCGGTCTGGCCAACGTAGATGGCATTGCTGGCACATGATGGCATATCACATGGGTAGATGTGCAGGTGAATGAGCTTCTGATAGTGTGGCTGGTGTGATTAGGTCCTATGATGGTGTCAGTTGAATGGATATGAGGACAGAGTTGGCATCGGGCTTTGTTACAAGGATAGGTACCTGGGTTAGTGTTTTTGTTGTGTGGTATGTGGTTGCCGGTGAATATTTGTTTCAGGCTGGGGGGCTGTCTGTAAGCGAGGACTGGTCTGTCTCCCAAGATCTGTATGTGAGGGATCATCTTTCAGGATAGGTTGTAGGTCTTTGATATTGCATTGGAGAGGTTTAAGCTGGGGGCTGAAGGTGATGGCTAATGGTGTTCTGTTTTTTTTTCTTTGCTGGGCCTGTCCTGTAATAGGTGGCTTCTGGGTACTCTTCTGGCTCTGTCAATCTGTTTTTTCACTTCCCCACGGGGATATTGCAGTTTCAAGAATGCTTGGTAGAGATCTTGTAGGTGTTTGTCTCTGTCTGAGGAATTGGAGCAAATGCAATTGTATCTTAGAGCTTGGCTGTAGACAATGGATTGAGTGGTGTGTCTTGGATGGAAGCTGGAGGCATGTAGGTACATATAGCGGTCATTAGGTTTCCGGTATAGGGTAGCGTGTATGTGACCATTTATTAGCACAGTTGTAGCTAGGAAATGGACCACTTATGTGGATTGGTCCAGGCTGAGGTTGATGGTGGGATGGAAATTGAGGAATTCCACCATGATTTCAACAAGAGCTTCTTTTCCATGGGTCCAGATGATGAAGATGTCATCAATATAGCGCAAGTAGAATAGGGACATTAGGGAACGAGAGCTAAGGAAGTGTTGTTCTAAGTCTGCCATAAAAATGTTGGCATACTGTGGGGCCACGTGGGTACCCATAGCAGTTTCACTGACTTGAAGGTATATAGTGTCTCCAAATGTGAAATAGTTGTAGGTGAGGACAAAGTCACAAAGTTCAACCGCCAAGTTTGCCATGACAGTGTCAAAGATACTGTTCTTGATAGCTTGTAGTCCATCTTTGTGTGGAATGTTGGCGTAGAGGGCTTCTACATCCATAGTGGCCAGGATGGTGTTTTCTGGAAGATCACCGATGGATGGTAGTTTCCTCAGGAAATTAGTGATGTCTCGAAGATAGCTGGGAGTGCTGGTAGCATAGGGCCTGAGGAGAGAGTCCACATAACCAGACAATCCTGCTGTTAGGGTGCCAATGCCTGAGACAATGGGGCGACCAGGATTTCCAGGTTTGTGGATCTTGGGTAGTAAAATAGAATACCCTGGTTGGGGTTCTAGGCATGTGTCTGTATAGATCTGTTCCTGTGCTTTTTTTTGGTGTAGTTTCTTTTGGTAATTCTCAGTGGGATCAGAGAATAATGGCCTATAGAATGTGGAGTTAGAGAGCTGTCTAGCAGTCTCTTGTTCATATTCCAACTTATTCATGACGACGACAGCACCTCCTTTGTCAGCCTTTTTGATTATGTCAGAGTTGTTCCTGAGGCTGTGGATGGCATTGTGTTCAGCACAGCTGAGGTTATAGGGCAAATGATGCTGCTTTTCAACAATTTCAGCTCATGCATGGTGGCAAAAGCAATCTATGTAGAAGTCCACTCTGCTGTTTCGGCCTTCAGGTGGAGTCCATGCAGAATCAGTCTTTTTGTAGTGCTGACAAGGAGGTTGCTGTGGGTTAGTATGTTGTTCAGAGGCATGCTGGAAATATTCCTTGAGTCTGAGACGTTGAAAGTAAGATTCAAGGTCCCCACAGAACTGTATCATGTTTGTGGGCCTGGAGGGGCAAAAGGAGAGGCACAGAGATAGAACCCACTCTTCTGCTGGTCTGAGAGTATAGCTTGAAAGATTAACAATGTTGTTGGGTGGGTTAAGGGAATCACTGTTGCAGCTCCTTGTGGTATGTAGCAGTTTAGATAGTTTAGTGTCCTTTTTCCTTTGTAGAGAAGCAAAGTGTGTGTTGTAAATGGCTTGTCTAATTTTTGTAAAGTCCATCCATGAGGAACTTTGTGCAGAAGGTTGGTTTTTTATGAGAATATCCAGGTTTGAGAGCTCATACTTAACTTTTCCCTGTTTGCTGTACAGGATGTTTATCACGCGGTTTTGTAGTTTCTTTGAGAATGTGTGGCACACTCTCTCAGCACCATCCGTGTGGTATGTAGATTGTAATGTATTTTTTATCTTTAGCCCTTTAGGTATCATGTGATTTCAAGAACACACTTTTTCTCCCTGTGGCCAAAGTCTTTTTAATAACCTTCAAATACTGAACAGATGATATTCTCCCACCAGCAATTTATGTAAATCTTAAGAGATGTAGTTAGATCGGTCATCTTAAGGCATTCCTCCCACAGCATTTAATAAGAACTCAACAAGCTTCTAATGGCTCTGTCATTACCAATTAGTTTCTCTGATTTCTTATTAATCCATATTCACTCCCTTTTCAGTTTTGCAGGGGTCCTTGACACAACAAAGGCATCAAGAGTTTATTTCGGACTTCCTGAAACAGACTTGTGAGATGGTTGAATTGAAAGTGTTCCAAATTTCATTTTTTGATTTTTAAACAACTTAATGTTTGAAAGTGAGTGAAAGAGCCCAATAACACAAACTACCAATCAATTTGCTGGCTTTGAAAACACAAGTAAAAATGCATATGGTAAATTGTAGATCAGCTGACCTATTTATCAGTCCCATTTCTAAACAGGTAACTATCAACATTTGTAAGTAAGCCTATTGCTCTGCCTAGGATCCACAGCCTCTTTCATTTCTAAGTAGTACCTAACTAACAAGCCTATCATCCACCATCTCAAAGTTAGTTCTCACATTTGGGGTCAGCACAGTATGTAAATCCTGTTCGAAGTTTGACCATTTTTATAATTTAGTATATTTTTTAAGATAAATTAGGTGTATTGTCTAAAACAGGCTTCGTTTGTAACAAGACGACAGAATTCTGAGAGAGAGCTTTTTTTCCCACTGAAAAAAGTTTCTTCCATAAAACTGGATCAGCTAGACCGTGAGTCCTATGTGTGACAAAACTCTGTGAACCCCGTCAGAAACAAACTTAAGCTAAGGTACAAGTCTATGACTTGAATTAAACTGTCAAATTAGCCAAATATTTAAGCACTTTACAGTAAATCTAAACAGGGGGGATAGAGAGGTGTTTGAGGACAACTCTGCTGACTTCAAGTTATTGATGTAACCTAACCAATTAGAAGCCTTCTTTCAATTACTAACAAGACCAGTGCCATGTTCAAAGTCACGTGATGGTCTTTTTAATGCTGTACTTCACAGCAGCACACAGCTCTCCATAATGCCTCCCCTGCACACTACCCCACAGCAGGAGACAGTTCAAGGCTGTGACAATATAGACAAACCTCAAATTTCATAGTGAATGAACGAGACTGATTACACCTGATTATACCACTTTTTCAAAATTGGACTCCCTGTAAATTGTACAAATTAACCTGCAAATTAAATTTGCCACTAGACAACATTCAATCATAAGGCGGCAAGGGGAAAATAAAAGTATCCACAGCTGAGTCTCGATCTCACTTAAGTCTTACCAAAAAAAAGATTAGCAAACTTAGGGTTATCATGCGTCCAGGCTTTCCAGGACACTGCATCTTTTTTAAGCCTCTGTCCAGGCAGATTTTTCAAACAGGCAGTGTTCAAGATTTATTCAGAGCAGATGTTGCAGCTCAGCAGGAGTCCGACTGGTCCCTCCCCGGCATTGGCAGACAGGTCCATTCCCCCGCAGCCACAGCTGTTGGATCCCACTCACCCAGGCCCCAGCTTCCAGCCCTGGGGAGAGGGTCCCACAAGTAGGCGCTCACAGCTGTTGATGCATCCTGTCATCATGACAGAGAGAGTGACACTGCTGTCATTCCCCCTCTCCTCCTGTGAGTATCCCAGCTGTAGGTGGCACCCCCAGGCCCCATTTTCCCAACTGTCCTCCCCCTGCCTGCCTTCCTTCCTCCCTCCTTCCACTCCTCAACTACAGAATCCACTTTTTGGGAACCTGAAATATGGTAACCCTAATCAAATTATTAGAAGGGCTCTCACATTTGTGATCAACTGTACATACTGTGGAAAACTATTGAAGGTTTTGGGAAAGGGTCCTTACCCCATACACTTCCCTGCCCCATTTAAATAATGTTACAATCAAGTTACCGCCATCATCCAAAATACTGAAACATTTCAAGTGAAAAGTTCAGATTCAAGTGCTACAAGTTACATATATGTGATTGCGGGTCAAGGTTTATCATTTAGATCGGATTTTCTATCTTTGAATAGTTTTATGACCAACTTAAATACTGAAAGGTACATCTCCTTGTTCTTATGTTCTCCTTTACATGTAATATTTGTTTCATGCTTTTTATAGAAAGACGTGAGAGATGCAGATATTCAAATCAGCAAAGCCTGCCAGTCGGCTTCATCTCTACAAGTATTCAAGCTTATTTTCACTTATGATTAGTGTTTTAATTTATATCACCCTAAAATACAGCTAATGTTTAAAAAAAAATCAAGTTAGAATCTATTTCTGAAGTCTGCCCCCCAGTACTCCTGCCACTTCATTTTAGACACTGATTCCCCTTTGTTAGTATGAAAATTCAGCATGGAAGCAGACTTAGCCAAAGCACTGTAAACTCAATGAGCTGAATCAAGATTAAAGTAATCGCTTTTCCTCTCATCTTTTGGTTACAGCAGTCATACGGAAGGCTACAATTTAATCATGGGTATTTTTACTAAAAAGTCATGGGCATGAAACAAATAATAATAATAATAAATCACAGCCTGTGAGCTGTCCATGACCTGTACCATAAATATCTCTCATGGGGAGAGCCAGCAGCCACATCAGCC
Organism: Dermatemys mawii; assembly: GCA_007922305.1. NCBI lineage: Eukaryota > Metazoa > Chordata > Testudines > Dermatemydidae > Dermatemys > Dermatemys mawii. The sequence continues at coordinate 729,952 of ML677394.1, read as the reverse complement.
ACTGCTCGGGCAGTCCCCGGGGCCAGCTGCTTGGGTGGCCCTGCAGTCAGCCACACTGATTGCTGCAGAAGTCACAGAGGTTGTAGGAAGTCACAAAATCCTAATTGCAACACTAGTAGGTTAAAATACATATATAAATAAGTAATTTTAACTAAACTGGGTCTTCAATATTAATTAGAAAGTCAGAATACTGAAAGAGAAAACAGAGGACCAATGCATGATGTAGAAGACCACAAATGGCAAGAGGTGGGGTGGTGCGGGGAAAACAAGCCTTTCAGACTTATTATAAATACAATACAGGTTGTTTTCTTGAGATAAAGTCCTTAGCTGCAGGGATGAGGAGGGAGCTTGAACGAAGATGAACAGGCCTAAGCCCATGTCTACACCAGAGAGCTTACAGTGTCACGATTGTACCGATGCAGCTGTGTTGCTGTAAGATCTCCTGTGTAGGTGCTCTATGCTGATAGGAGAGAGCTCTCCCGCCAACGCAGAACAGTCCACACCAACAAAAGTGCCAGTGTGGACTGCACTAACTCCTGTCCTTCAGGGGGTGTTTTTTTCACACCCTTGGGCAACGAAAGTTTTAACAACATAAATGCCATGCAGACAACACCTAAGTTTCTTAGAGTGTTTGGAGGTCATATTTATGGCCTTTTGGCCAGTTCAGTGTAAGTATGTACACAGCAGCTATGCACCAAGAGCACTGGTATTTAAAATAAAATTTCAGCTACCCTCCAAACCTGGCTTGAGTGAAACAAATTTTCAGTTATCAGGACAGCGAAAAGTAATATACATTTAAAAGGCAGATTGAGCAATCCAGTATAAGTAACCTCCTCTAAGCAACTTAGCCATTCCTTGAAATTCAAAGAACATCTAAATAATTTTGGTCAAAAACACTTGATCGGTGAGAGAACACATCTGGCTCCAAATTTCAACTGTCAAGTCAAAGCAACATCATTCTCTCAGTGACAAAGCAGCAAATATTCTGAGCTACAAACCTCTTCATCTTATGCACACCAAGGTCTTTTCAGACAATACTTTTTATAACCTTAGGTTAATGCTGTATTAACTTTAATTGTATTAAGTCTTATCCTCTTCTGCACAGAATTACATTGCAGGACTGGCAGCACATTACAACATACCCCCACGAAGTCCAGCTGTTTCCATTTCACAATATTCAGCCCTAAGTTTTTTAAAACTGTAAACAGAGGAAATACAATGAAGCCAGATGATATCAGTATTTGTTCTTTATATACTATATAGGGTGAGTTTGTTCATGTGGTCTTTTAAGTAACCATTTTGTAAAAATGGATGGGATGTCAGAAAAATTTTGAATCCTAGATGTTCTACAAATATCAGTAATTATTTTTACTACCTATATAATAAGGAAAACACATCGTTTTAAATTAGTCAACTTTAAAATGTTTAGAAGTGGTTTCAAAACACTATTCCTGTCAATGATTTCCAGCATTATACTGTGGATTTCTTAGGACTTGTCTACATTACCGCTTAAGGTGACGTAACATACCTCGCTCAGGGATGTGAAAATGCCATGCCCCTGAGCGATGTAAAATTACATGGACTTAAAGTGGTGTTCCCCATTATAGTGTGATGTGAAGACACGCTCCTGTCGACATAGCTTCCACCTCTCATTGAGGTGGAGTAATTATACTGACAGGAGACTCCTCTCCCATCAGCAATCGCATCTTCTGCAGCTGTACTGCTGTATAACAATAATATAAATAAGCTCTTATTTTAAATGGGGAATTCTTCTTTTCCCTGCTGCTCTGTGGAAAAACAAAATAAATTATTTCTAATACCTGGTGCTAAATGTAACAAACCAGGGGTTCATACACATACTGATACCATCATTAGAAATCAAAACCAGAAGAACGGGTCTCTGCTAAGTAGAGGGGAAAAAAAAAAAGCCACACACACACTTAGCTCTGAGAAACTGGCAAGCTGTAAAATACATGCACTAGGGACACTGCATTACATAACCTTCTAGAAGTACATAAATCCATCATTTCAAATAATCTGCACTTTGCAACAGGAGAGAAGCAGAAACCAAACTAAACCCAATTCAAAGTACTTTACTTGGAAAACCAAGTGAAACCAATGCCTTACTAAAGCACCACAAGCCCTAAGGAAATCTACAGCCATTGCAAGTTCTATCAGAAGTCTCACAGCCATAGGACTATCAGTACCTCGAGAATTCAACAGGGTTGGTTTTAAAAATTTTGAAAACCAGAGTCCTTTAGTTCTGAAATTACTCAACTGTGTTTATTATCTAGTCCATATATTTAGAAATTCTTTGTCCATTTAACAGACCTCTTATTTTTCAGCTGTTCTGCTGGACTTAAATATTAAAGTTAAATATTAAACTAGAAAGCTGCGAGAGCAAACCTGTTTAGTGCTCAGACTTCTATATTAACTCAAATGACCACAACATCAAATTTTACTCTTGTGCATGAAATATTCATTGAAAATTCCATCTACCTTCTATTATTACCCTTAAGAGTTCAGCTTTATTCCATGTTGTCACCAAGACCTGCTATCTCATTTTGTATGACCTTACCAATAATAGACACTCTTGGCATACTAATCACTTTGATCCCTTTGACACTACCATATTGTGTCCCCCTACAAAAATGCTTCCAATAATCATCATCTCAATGTTGCTGTAAGCAAGATTAGCCATTAGTCATCCACTGTGTCATTCTCCGCCAGCACGTGCCAGTTTAACCAGAAAGCACTGATACAGTAGCCCCAACAATGCAAATAATACCACCATAACCTGATGTACCAGTCACTGATTAGGTGGCCTGTCAGATCTTCACTAAAGGGTCAACTTTACCAGAAGCCACTTATTTGTACAAATACTGCTGCACGCAAGCAGATCTAATGAACGCTGTCATCAATGTTGAGTCAGTAAGTGTGGCCTCAAAAAGAGGGTCAAGTGCCTCCCTAGCTCTAGCTTTATACCAGAGTATAGGAAAACTGGTTGAAGAGAGGGTGTCTTCAACATACCCTGCTTTTTCTGGGGAAATAGGAATAGGTCTCCTAATACAAGGAATTAGCCTCAGGTGCAACATCTTGTTTCTTGACTATCTGCTGTGCACACTTTGCTCCAAGTCCCACTACTTACCTCACTCAATTATTCTAAGACCATTTCACCATACATTCACATATAACAGCAATTTGATAATTTTGCATAAAATTTACCTATTACCAAGCGAATAAATATTCTATGTCAGTTAACTCACTTGTTTTCACACTCAATAGCACATTCCATCACCATCATGCACCTGCTGAGCACACAGATGCTCTGATGTTTTTGAATTTATGTAATCAGAGGGTTGTTAAGCCAGCAGTCACTATGGAGATGATAGAGTTCATTTTAATTTTGTGCAGTGTCATCAGTTCCCTCTGATTGCTCAGCATTTTCAGAAACCCTAACCAAATATACTTGATCTAGATATTTTACATATATGGCCAGGAACATGCAATGACCAAAATCAATGCTTGTTTGACCCCTGGTGATTGGCACACCTTCTGGCAGTGTACTCCTGGGTCTGTCAAAAAGAACATGTATGTGAAATCTATCCATAGCTCCCACAATTTAAGACAGTTCGCTCTCTGCCCCAATTGATATCTGGCTCACTGACCACCTCTGTCAAACCCCAACAGTTCTATATGGAGGCCATATGAATTGTCACCACAGCAACAACTTCCATGGACTTTCCAGACTAAAGACAATACCCAAATGACCAAACATGCAAGATAGCTGGATTACACATGGGAGCCAGGACCGTTCCACAGTAATGCCCACATCTTAATGACCTGCTGGCACAATGCTACAAGAGAGCAGGATGAAGAAGATGATTCAAGTTGTACAGATATCACTGCTTGCTCCAGGCCTGTATGGGTGCCTCTCACTGTGCTGGGAAGGGGGAAATGGAGGAGAACCACCTCTGCAGCCATATAGTCATTCCCTGCAGTAACTTTAACAACTTCCATTACCTCTCAAGTACTTCTCAATAATTGCCAATAAAATTCTTGTTTAGCAAGAACTGAACCTTCCAATTTGAGGAGAGAACTAGGAAAAAGCCTACCTGGGTGTGTAGGGCAGTCTCCCCTCTGGATTTATGCATGTGTGAACTCTTGCCCCACAACTGCCCTATGGTCCTAGAGACCTTATGAAATCTCCACAAAAGACACTTCAGGAAGCTGTTTTTGTGATCTGTCGGATAGGTGTCAGAAAGCTATGGAATGCAACTATTGGACAAGTCAAGTCTTCACATGGGGCAAAACTGCACGCATGACAGCATAACCATTTTGGACACCATGCCATCAGTACTTACTTGTGGTGTCCCATCTGCTTAGCTCCCTGTGTACACAACCCTCTTGTGTATACATAATTTATTTCTCAAAACTACTGATCTTCTGTTGTCAAAACTCATTAGTTTTATGCTGGGCTGCTAACAAAAAATTCAAACTGGAAATATAAATCAGCTACAATTTACTGAAAAAGTCTAATAAAGATTCCATATGGTATTTAAGTTATACTGTAAGTTAACCAATTGCAATAAGTGACTGCACAGCAATGATTTAATAATACTTGAAAGAGGAGAAAAATGTAATGGTCCAGAACATTTCAGTTCTCAGGTTGCTATTTTCATGGTTACTTGCAGTCCTGTTGGCTAGTGGAAGATTAAAGAGAAACAATTTTTTTTATTAGGGTTCAGCCAGACTTAACCCTTCCTCATCCTCACAAGCTTACTACTTTTATGCACATCACTTACTGGTTATTGAAATAATTAAAAAAAAAGCCACAAAACAGCCTTCTTTCCAAAGTAGTGAGTAATGCATGTCAAATAGTGATGAAGGAACTGGAAGATGACATTAAACTACAGGTGTTCACTAGCATGATATAGTCTGAGAAAGACTCCCCCTTTTAGTATTCTCTACAACCTCTGCCATGCAGAACAGAGAAGGAGGGAGCACAAAGAGGACTTGAGTTTCATTTCTTATATATTTTATCCAAAACAGCTTTTAAAGGAACAGTTTTAAGAGTCAGACTAAAGCACCTCTCTATTGAATTCTAAGGCCAGGTCTAAATTAGAGAACTTACAACGGCAAAGCAGTACTGATGCAGCTGCGCCACTGTAAGATCGCTTGTGTGGCCCCTCCATAGCCTCAAGTTGGAGAGGGGTTAGGTTTAAGTTGGATATTAGGAAAAACTTTTTCACTAGGAGAGTGGTGAAGCACTGAAATGGGTTACCTAGGGAGGTGGTGCAATCTCCTTCCTTAGAGGTTTTTAAGGTCAGGCTTGACAAAGCCCTGGCTGGAATGATTTAGGCCATGGTTACACTGGCACTTTATAGCGCTATAAAGCCCCCACGAGCGCTATAACCTCCTCCCCGTCCACACTGGCAAGGCACGTAGAGCGCTATAACTGCTGAGTTATAGCGCTATTGTTAATCCACCTCCGCATGGGCAATAAGGGCTGCAGCGCAGCTGCTGTAGCGCTACAGCAAGGATGTGGACACCCACTGCGCTACAAGTAATCTCTGGAGATGCCTAGAGCCATTTAAGGCAATTGACGTCTCTTCCCTTTGTTTTGAACTCGGCTGGAGGAATGCGGAAGTACCTCTTTAGAGTTTCTCTCTTAACTCGGCAGATAAGCAATGCAAATGTTTAAGGAGGGAGCCTGTGTGAAAACAAAGCCTTCTGTGAACCGAGGCTCACTGACAGGCTTTCAGAAAAATGGAAAAACCACTGTCTCTCTCCCTCCGCATACACACAACACGTCCCCCCTAATCCCCCTCGTTTAAAAAGCACGTTGCACCCAGCTGAATGCTGGGATACCTGCCCTAATGCACTGCTCTTAATGCCGCATTAAGTGCCCCAAATCTGGCCATGCTATACCGCAGGAGCATCTGAGTGTGGACATACAATAGCGCTATACATATTACTGTATAAGGGGACCGCTATAACCAATAGCGCTATAATCTTGTAAGTGTAACCATACCCTTAGTTGGGGATTGGTCCTGCTTTGAGCAGAGGGTTGAATTAGATGAACCTCCTGAGATCCCTTCCAACCCTGATATTCTATGATTCTATGACAGGAGAGAGCTCTCCCGTCAACATAAACCATCCTCAATAAGCAGCAGTAGCTACATCGGTGGGAGCAGCTTTCCCACCAACATAGTGCTGTGCACACTACCACCTATACCAGAGAAACTTATGTCTCTTAGAGGATTTTTTCCACATCCCTGAGCAACATAACTTTTGCGAGCATATGTGGTAGTGTAGACATGGCTTAAGAGAATTAAAAATCCCATGTATGTGAACATCTGCAGCCGACCATTTAGATACTATAGTAACGCTATAACACATGGCTTCAGTTGCTGACTCTTCCATTCTAAATTGCATTACACAGTCAGAATTTAGTCTAAAATTCTCTTTTCAAAAAGAAAGTTTGTCACGTTCATTCTCACCCCAGAATCTTTCATGAAGTTTGACAAGATCTATTGAGTCATTTTTTAATTTACAGTTGAATTTTGTGGTCTGACAACTCAGCTCCATCTGAAACTTCAAAACTGGCATTTATGTAGTCCTCAGTGAGGAGTGCCCTCTTTGCCAGGTTTGACAACTTTTGGTTTAAATAAGTTATTAAAAATATACACAGCACATGCATTGCGATTAATTTTCCTTTATGAATCAAGTGTTCTGCCTTAGACACTGCTCATTCTATACTCAAAGATTAATTACTACTACTGTATTTCCAAACTGATGAGACAAACTATGTGAAAAACTGCATGAAGGACAATGTTGGTTTCTTATCAGTTACTCTTCTCAGAAGAATTAGGCCTGGGGAAGGCGGGGGGGCGGAGAAGGGGCATTCTGTCTGAACTGTCCCATAAACCATGCTCCGTAAACTAGTATCTCTGGCTTACCAAGAAAAAAGTTTTATATTTCCCAGTAGGAAGCCTCACTTACTTGCTTTGTTTGTGCAAAGAGGAAAGACTCAGGCAAATGAAGAAAAATACAACTGAATACAGTGTACTGATTTTCTCTTAGCTTACACTAGTGATAGCATTGCAGCTTAAAGCATGATTGCCCCTATAAAGTTAAACAGGAAGACACTAATTCAACTTAATTCATCTAAAATTAGACACTGTTTTCCAAAGGAATTCCATCCTCAATCAGATTTATAAGTCCAGCTGTTCAGTTGTCATGCCCTGATTGCAGGAGACTCGCACCTGAAAGTTGTGTCAGACTATGGTGAATGAAATAAGGTAAGCATTTTTTCCTCACTCCTATGCTCTCAATGACCTTCCTGACTGGTAGCCAGGAAGCATGAAGCAGAAGCAAATTTATTTCTAATGTAGGGAGACAAAACCCAGACTGGAGTAAGACTGCAAGCCAGCACCTGGGACCCAGGTAGGAGAGTCTGGAATGGAACGCAAGATGCTGACTCTCAGCTTTCCTTTGCTATCAGCAATTATTGGTAAACCACCGGCAAAGTGAGTCTCTCATCCCTCTAGAGCAGTGGTTCTCAAACTTGCTGCTTCGGTGACCCCTTTTCGCTCTGCCGTGTCCTCTCACACCCCAGGAATGTCCGCCTAAATGCCGCCAAATTGAACTCTTCCGGTTTCGGCAGCATTTTGACAGACACACAGCGTTTGTCTCTGTGTCTGCCGAAATACCGCCAATAGCGGAAGCTTGCACTTCGGCAGTTTTTCAGCAGACTCACTTGCATGTTTGGACCTTCCGCCGATATGCTGCCGAAGGCGTCGGCAGCTCGCAACCCCCCTGGAATCGGCCCGCAACCCCCAGCTTGAGAACCACTCCTAATTCTCATTCAGTCCTCAAGGAGAAACCTCGAGAAGGAGACTTGCTGCAGCAAAGCCACGGGGGTCTCTGAGGCTGCCCCTGAGCTGCAACTCTGTCCTGACCCCGGCTCATGTCAGGGTCTCTGTGAGATCACCATTTCCTAAACACCTTTGCCCAATAGGCTGAGGTCCTGCAAAAGGCCTCTGTGATGTCACTGCCACATTCACCCCGCCCCTGCAAGGCTGATCCCTGCCCCCAGACAGCCTTCTTGGATACACTGACTGATCACAATAAAGTGCTCTCAAATGAGCTGCAGACCAACAACTGTTCCTAGTCATTATTCAGCAAGTATTTTAGGAAAACTAGAACATTAGAATCATCAACCGTTCAGAGACAATTATTAGAGAAAAAGCAACAATATTAATCAAATACCTGATTGGTTATGACTTACATGCAAGGTGTACAAAGAGAACAAAAGGACCAGAGTCCTTCCTGTCAACAGCTCCCTGCTTGGTCAATCAGCATGGAGACTCTGACTGATGGGCGCTGAGGGGTCTCATCAGATTTCCGAAGGATGCACCAGGTCACCGCCAGAGGGGGTCACTCTCACAGCACTATTCCAGCCCCACCTCTTTGTGAGGGCCTCCCACAACAAGAACGACCCTCCTCCCCAGACACACACATCTCTTTGGTGGAGGGATGGAAGGAGAAAAAAAGGGGGAAAGCAAGAGAAAAGAGGGAGGAAAAGGGAAAAACAAAAAGGACAAACCCCAATGTCCCCAGTGATTCTAAGGGACAAAGTCCTTGGCAGGAAATCAAATTCTGCCACCCTAACATTGTGATTTCTGTGCCTAGAATTGAGTCGGCACCAAGTGGATCAAACTGAACAAGTTCCAAACCTGTCAGAGGCTCTTACCTTCTAAACAGGGACTGCAAAATCAGTAGTAGGAAAGGAGACAACTCTGAAGAGGTTCTTCTTCATGTTCATGTATATCAGTGGTTCTCAAACTTGTTGGTTCTGTGACCTCTTTTTACTCTGCAGTGTCCTCTCACACCCTGGGTATGTCCGCCGAAATGCCGCCAAATTGAACTCTTCTGGTTTTGGTGTCATTTCGGCGGACACGCAACGTTCGTCTCTGTGTCCACCGAAATGCCACCGATAGCGGAAGCTCGTATTTCGACGGACTCATTCGCATGTTTGGAGCTTCCTCTGAAATGCTCTGGAATCGGCCTGTGACACACCCCTCACCCCCCAGTTTGAGAACCACTGCTCTATAGTGCTGGTCCACAGAGCATGACAGCCTGTTCTTGTTATCAGTTACTTTTCGCTCAAATGGCAGGGGTCTAAAGGTTTCAACCTTGCTGAGAAGCCACATGTGTGTCAATATCACGTAACACGATGGAATTGCTATTTTTTCAGTTTTCTTATTTAAAGCTGAAAAAAGTTACACACAACAGAAGTACATTGCAAGAATACTATGAAGGCTGCAGAGTCAAACATGCAGAAGTTAGGAAATGCCAGAATTAGGGTTGCCCTGTGCAACCATAATTCAGCTCCCTAGTGCATATGCATTATGAGGCAATCTTTAATTACACACTTCTTTCCACAGCACACTACCTCATTCTGTGCACAAGATGGGCCTTCTCAGGGGATGAATCAGGATTGTGTATGGAAGGAGGTTGTTGTCTAAAGGCACATCAACATTACTCACCAAGCCCATGCTCTGACTTAGAAGGGGTGCTTGGGCTTAAACCTGTCTACACACCAATCAGCCTCACTTCGGTCAACCAGCATGCAGGTTCTAAACCGGGGGCAGGGTAGGGGAAGCGAGGGGGTCGAAGGGTGAGCCCAAGTCTCACCGTGAGTCAAGCCGTGACATTTTGCAGCATGGACACGCCCACCCAACACCCCATCCCGATTTTTCACATTTATTGTTTGGTCACTCTGCTCCCTAGCAGGAGCTCTCAGCCTCACTGCCCTAAGCGCTAGCGGTGCAGCAAGCTGAGGCTGCAGGTGAGGGGGGACAGCTGGGGAGGGTCCAGGGACTAGCCTCCCCAGCCGGGAGCTCAAGGGCCAGGCAGAACAGTCCCGCAGACCTCATGTGGTCTGCATGCTGTAGTTTGCCCACCTCTGGAACAGAGCATCTTTGGTTAGCAAAGAGTACTGGAATTCCCTTCTCAACTTATGGCAAAGTTTAGGTTGTCACTGAGCTTGTCCTCAATTCTAATTGGCACATTGTATATATACTTATTCTTCCCTCTTAAAATGAGCCTGTGAAAGTTCGAAAGGAAAGGAGGATGAGATATCTTTTATTGCAGGGTCCTTCAAAGTGGGGTGCACAAGAAATGTCCCGCTGAAATCCGAAGCTTTCTATTCGGTGACATTTTGGCGGACATACTCTGGGGGCCGCGAGTGGACACGGGAACAAGGAAAGGGGCCACCGCGGAAAAAGTTTGAGGGGCCTTCAAAGCGGGGTGCACAAGAAATGTCCAGCCAAAATGCCGCTCAAAGAGGAAGCTTTCTATTCGGTGACATTTTGGCGGACGTACTCTGGGGGCCGCGAGTGGACACGGGAACAAGGAAAGGGGCCACCACGGAAAAAGTTTGAGGAACACTATTTTATTGGACCAACTTCTGCTGGTGTGACAAAGCAGCTTTCACTATTAGACCTGTAACAATGTATTGTTTACACACTGAAATCACAAACTCAAAAGCCTACTCAATTTTTTCATCTTATGACAGCTTCAAACAAATTCAAATTACAAATAAAATGAAAACATTTGCAAAGCATAACAGGTATAGAATACTTGATATGTATTTGTCCTATAAAAACCTTAGTACAATGTGTAAATCAGAGTATCTCAAGATAACCAAAATTAGCCTCCATCAGAAAGAGAATTAAAGGCTAAAGAAGCAGTGAACATATTACACAAATGCTACCTAAATAACTGAGTTCAATACATTCTGAGCATTATAGGCTTGGGAGGATTTGATTTATATTAATAAACATCAGTTAACTATTTCACCACACAAACCATGAAAAAAAAAATTTCCATCAATAATTAACATTTACAGCTAGGCAAGGAAAAATGCTGCTTGAGAACTTCAATTGACCTCAATGGATACTTACTTTGTATATTTTGACAATGTTTTAAACAGTTACAAAGCTTTAACTTTTTGAATCTCAACACATACTGTCATTAAATTGTTTGATTATTCACCCATTTCTTGCAACTATGAAAATTTAAACAGATAAATGCTTGAAATCCATAACTTTGCGTGCAACTGTGAAAGTTTAAAATTATCTAAAAATGCTTAAACAAAGATTGATATTAAATATTGAGATTATTAAAAAAGTCACTCTGCCAAACCTAATTTATGTAAATAGATTCTCATAATTATGGCATTTATACAGGAAGTCTTCGCTTATGTGCCAAGACAGACATTCTAAGGTGGATATGATCTTTAAAGTTCAACAGTACAGTTTAAACAGTAAATTTGCCCATTTCTCTTATTCTCCAGTTTGTTGTATTGAGAATTCATTTTGACTTTATAAGAATCCTCTTCCTACACAGTATCCATTATAATCCATCCACAGTAAATTCACTATGTACTGGACATGAATTATGCATAAATGAGATGGGCCATTTGAAAATATCCTTGATAATCTGTAAATTCATAGTTCTTGAAATAGTACATTATATTCCATTTCATTCTTACCTCACCAAAAAACAGTTGGGGGATATTTCTCTTTCCAGAGCTGCATTGGGAATCTGAGGTAAAGTTATTTTATAACAGTTGCTTCTCAGAACTCAACAATATTGACACAGCAGTTGTAGAACTGTTATCTTATAAAACTACTTTAGCCAGCTGGATAATTTCATTGGCATCTGAGCCTATCTGAAATTAACTCATACTAATATTAGATAAATGAAAAGGTACAAAAGCAGTTCTATAACACATTCAACTGCATATCATTGGTACAGTTTTAAAATATCCTTATTCTTACAACAGGTCTTCAGAAATGAATGTACATGTCATAGAAGACATTGGAGAGAGGGAATGTAACAGGACGGTTAACATATGCACTTTGCACAGACTGCCAAATTAGCATAATAAATTGATTTACTAATCCTTTAATGATTCTCCACTGTCATTCAAAGGAAGCAAAAAAGTTTTAGTGTTTTAAGGCAAGTATTCTATGTTCCATTAGCTTTTTTTTAAAACTAAATATGACAAATGCTTCCTTAAGTACGCACAGGCCTCATGACTTTGGATAGTGCAACCATTAGCTAAGTAATGTGTTAAGCAGCCACTGCCAAGGGAAATATGCCCTCGAAGTACTTGAGTATTTGAGCTAGCAGGCATTTTTATCTGTAACGTGATTGCACATCAATTACTGCTCCCCAAGGGCTGCAGTTATTTGCACATCCACAACATGTGGGTATAATGCCTTACAGCAAGGAGTGTGCTCTTTGGCTAGATCCATTCTATTCAGTAGTTCTAAGCCAAGCCTGTACAACATACGGCACGCAGGCCACATGCGGCCCGTCCGGGCTCACTGCCTGGCCCGTGGGAGGGGAGAAGGGGCAGGGCAAGCCAATGGAGCTGGGCAGAAGCAGGGAGCCGGCAAGCCAGCTCATGGGGGAAGGATGAGCTGCTGGGGGTTGCGGCTGAGGACTGAGCAGGGCGGGGGACATTAGCCCGGGGAAGCCGGAGGGGGAAGGGAATATGCAGGTCAGCCTGTTCAGAAACTGCGAGCCAGCATGGGGGAAAGGTGAGCTGGTCC